>JBCNYG010000009.1:16381020-16393705 GCA_039654305.1 Porochilus rendahli | reverse complement strand
AAGATCACACGGCTAAAGAGCTCCTGGATCGTACTGGCAATCCATCACGGGAGACTGGAACTGCAGCTGAAATACGCAGCCCAGCCAATAGGGAAAAAAACATCGAATCCGTGTCACCACCAGGGCTGGAACAGCCAATTAGGAAAGCTGCGCTTGATTCGTTGTGTGGCAGCACTCGTGTACTTTACAAGAAGCACGGACTGGAGTTGCTTGACGGAACCGCCAACGTCATACCAGATCATTTTAAAGAGCTAGTAACACAAACTCACCACAGATACCCTTTAAAGTCACTACACCTGAACAATGTCTCAGCACTTAAGACAACCTGGCCAGAACTGGAGCCTAGGACAGAAATTTAGTTAGTAACTCTGTAACCTACTGAGTTTCTCTCAAAAGATGAAGGTGAGATCCTTCCCACACTCGTGAGAGTCTTCATCATCATCATATTGGCTGTCTTAAATATACATTATAAAGATTTTTCACTGTCTGTGAATGTTGATAACCGTATGAATTTATAGACGTGAGGGAGGGATATAAAATTTGAGAACATAATTAATTAGACGCAAAATTATCAGACACCGCCGAGGGTACGACGAGTCCATCCAATCTGTTCTTACACTAGTTTGTCTGCTTCCATCCAGCTTCACAGCAGAGTTTGACCTGAGGACATACGACACCGAAGGAGTCATCTTCTTCGCCGGTGGTCACTTAAACAGCTCCTGGATCGTACTGGCAATCCATCACGGGAGACTGGAACTGCAGCTGAAATACGGAGCCGTCAGTCGGGTGACCAGCAGCGGCCCTTTGGTTAACGATGGGCAGTGGCACAAGGTGAGCTAACACTGGTGGGGTCGGGGTCGGGCCGGGGGGGTGTACACTCTGTACAAGACACACAGCCAGGTTCATTTCAGTTTTTATTCTGCCACAACAGATTTGAAACAAAGCATTGCAGATTTTAGATTTTAAACAACAATAATATCACGGTAGCTATTTAAGAATCGTTTTTTGGCACTGTAGTGGTTAGCACGTCGGCCTCACGGCAAGAAGGCCCTGGGTTCGAATCCCGGGCTTGACATGAAAATTTCTGTATGGGGTTTGCATGTTCTCCCTTCGCCTGCATGGGTTTTCTCGGGGTTTTCCAGTTTCCTCCCATGGTTCAAGACATGCTAGCACATTAGTCTTAATTGGCTGTTCCTTGGGTGTGAGAGTGAATGGTTGCTCGCATGTTGACCCTGCGATAGTCTGCCGAGCCCTGTCAGGAACGGGAAGTAGGACAAATAATAAAGGAAAAAGGGACAAATACTTGAAGTAATCATTTCGCCCTGCAGAACTCAAAAGGTTTAAAACTTTAAAAGTTGTTCAATGATTACACGGATATCGGTTACCTAGAAATGTAGTAATCTGGCCCTCGGTGAAGATGAGTCTGACGCCCCTGCTATAGGCTCTGGGGCCGCATTGAGATGGTTAGAGAAATGGATCAGTGCATCAAAAAAATGGCAGGACTTTTGGGGTGTTCCTGGTATGCAGTGGTTGGTACCTAAATAAAGTGGTCCTAGTAAGGTGAACCAGTGACAGGGTCATGGGCGCCCAAGGCGCAGCCTCAGATCTGGTCAGAGTGACAAGCGGACTGCAAACAAAAAAGTGCCTAGAGTGGCACCAGGAGCATCAGAACTGGACCATGGAGAAATGGATGAATAATGAATATGGCCCGGTCTGCTGAATCATCTTTTTAAATTTTTTTTTTATAAACAACACTATTGCAGCCCAAGCATATTCCTTAATGGCAGCTGTAATCCTTAATGGGAATCGGGTCTTTCATCAGGATGATGCACATTTCTACGCTATAAAACTGCTTTAGGGATTATTTGAGGAACATGATGAAGAGTTGAAGATGTTTGGTCTTCAGGTTCCCCAAATTCTAATCTGATCAAGCATCCGTGGGTGTTCTGAACAAAGAAGTCAGGTCCGCAAAAGATCCGTCGATAAATTTGCAGGGCGTAAAGAATCTGGAATCGAGGTTCCATATACTATAGAAGTCGTCCGGATTCCATATTTTGACTTGTCAGACGTTTTCGAGGCACAGGTTCACTGTATCAGGCAGGTGATTTTGATTTTATGGCTAATCGGTGTGCGTGACTCTCAGAACACTTTTGTTTTTCTTCTTTTTTTCTATTCTTATGGGAGATGTGCATGATCAGTAGCACGTGATGTATCCACCGTTCTGTAAATCGTACTCTGTGCTGAAATCTCGACTCTCCGATCGACTGACAGATCTCGGTCGAGGAGCAGGGGAGGAGTCTCGTAATAAAGATCGACAGGGAAGCCGTGATGAAGATTGCGGTGAACGGAGATCTTTTTACCCTGAAGAAAGGTATACACGAGCTCAACCTAACCGTAGGAGGAGTTCCCTTCAAAGAGGACGGACTGCTTAATAAGGTAAGGATGAGAAGGACAGTCATTTTTCAATCTACATATCCGTCATATTAAGGTTTTCGTTTGTTTGTTTACTGTTTTTGTTATTTCTGAGTGGATATATTACATAAAAATGTCTTATGATTGATCAAATGATCCCTCCTTCCTCCTAGGAGGGATTTACCTGAACAGATCCATATATGCACTTTCACTTTGATTTGATAATTACAGTTTCAACATGGCTTGTTTCAGTTTTTTGGCTGCCAGCAAGCACACTTCAACGGCTAAAAAACAAACAAACAAACAGGTGCTCTAATATTCTGTTAACTCTAAATTCGGGTTAATTCTTTACCAACATCATGAATTGATGATGGTTAAACTGAACCACACCGTAAAGTCTTCTCCAGCGCAGTTCATAAGGAAATGATTCCTTATGCTCTCTGAACTTTGTTTTTGTTTGTTTGTTTGTTTGTTTGTTTGAGACCCTATTTTTTATATCCCTACTATCAGAGAAGAAAAAGTCCATTCAGGTAAAACCAGGTGCATCCAGGTCGTCCGCCGATTTCTTTTTATTGCTTTGTAATGTTGCTGGGCCGCGACCTGACCACCGGAAGACGCTCCATGATTAGTGCGACTGGTTTTTTGGGCCGGGAACATCTTATTATTTAGAATATGATATCTTTTCAGTTTGGGTCTAATTTCCTTTTAATAAACTCAGTTTTGGCAGCACAAAAGCCGTGAGCTCTTTCGTGCAAAGGGATGGATAGCACGTCACAGAGGGGGCACATGCATGCTTATAGACCTGCCTGGTTGGTGGTTGTGGAATGTGATTGGGACGGTTGGATGTTGAATGAGACTAAAATTATGAAAGCCTTCATCAAAAGCACCTTCTCGTTTTGTTCTTACTGCAAATTCTCTTGGAGAAACAATAGATTGAAGCAAATAGCCACTTTAACTTCGGACTGCAGAATTATGGGTAGATGGGTTTCTTCACCACCAGGAGGCAGCCATGTCTCGTGAATGGGCAAAGGGAAAAGGGTTTCATGCTTTTCCAGGCCATTAATACAGAATTTTTTTTGCAAAAAATTATTATATTTACTTATTTATTTTTACAGGACACTGTGTGATTGCCTCCGATTTGTGGCTTTGGGGTGTTTGTGTGTGGAGTTTGCATATTCTCCGTGTGAGTGTAAGTGGTTGTGAGTGTGTTTGCCCTGCAACGGCCTGGCAAGCTGTACCCCACCCTCGCCCAGAGTCGGCTGAGATGGGCACCAGCCTCCCCGCGACCCTAATTAGGATTAATCGGCTTAGAGAATGAAAGAATGTATTGTATAATAGGGGTGCATTCTGGGTTTTTTTTTTGTTTGTTTTTTGTAGGCTGGGGCTTTATATATTTTCCCTGGTACTATTTGATTAATTAGATGGAAGGAAATGTCAGACCGTTACATCACTTTTTTTTGTACTTAAAAGGGAACAGGTCATTCCTGTAGAAACGGACACAGCTACACAAGTAACTTCTCCTGTTGCTCGTCTGAAACGCAAACATTTGGCTGACCTTGACTCGTCCTTATATTACAGAGGCTCTGTGTATGTTGTTGTCAGGTGAACCCACGTCTGGACGGTTGTATGAAAGAGTGGCACTGGCTGACCGACGAAGACACGTCTATCCAGGAGACCATTCGCCATAACGAACGTATGCAGTGCTACTCCACTGAGGATCACAGCTCCTTTTTCCCAGGCCACGGCTTCGCCTATTTCAACAACAGCCACGGTGCGTTCAGCATTTTCTAATTTACATTCACGTTAACTTTACGGATTATATTACATCCAGGCGCACTTTGTTTGGTTAGTCAATTCTAATAGATGCACATTTGTGCTTGTGAGAGAGAGGAGCAGGAGACGCCCTCACACATCTCACACGGGTGACGTATCTCACACAGGTGACACACAGGTGCTCAGTGTGCAGCTGACCATACGCCCAGCGTCTACGGTAGGAGTTCTATTTGCACTCGTCCGGCAGGATACCGTGCCCCTCTCCATCTCCTTTTCTGATTATCATTCTGGAACTAAGCAGTGGGCAGAGGTCAGTTCCCCAGCATATATTTATTTACACCGTTGTCACTCCTCCTCACTCACTCACTCACTCCGAACTGACTCGATCCTGCCGAGGTTGCGAGGATGCCGGAGCCTATCTTAGCCGACACTGGGCGAAGGCATAGTACACCCCGCACAGCTTGCCAGACTACCCCAGGGCATCATCTAGGGGCAATTTGGAACAGCCAGTCGTCCTAATGTGCATGCCTTGCCTGTGGGAGGAAACTGGAATACCCGGAGGAAACCCACACGAGCACAGGGAGAACCTGAAAACCCGGCACAGAAACAGCCCGGGACCCAAACCCGGAACCTTCTTGCTGTGAGGTGGACATGCTAACCACAAAGAGACCGTGCACATGCAATCCGGTCAGGTTTAACGTTTTCCAGTGGGCAGATCGACGTTTTGTAAAGCTTTGTTTGAATGGAATCATTGTTGGGCGTAAAATATTTATGCATACGTGTGATTCAAAACGTCATTCGATATTTACACATCAGAATCAGAGTCAGAGCGAAGTACCGGGGCAACCATATGCAGCGCCCTCTCGGAGGTCCTTCACGTCCTTCAAGTAGATAAAGAGAACCCGGTTAAAGAGACGGGAAAAGTGTTACAGTCGGTCATTTGTTTATTGAGAAAAACGATCCAATGTTACATTTCTCTGGGTGTTAGCCTTTGAGTTCGGACCGCTTTGCACAGTAACATCTGTAACTAAACTTTGTCGGTAACTATTGCACCTCTAGTGTGATCATCCCCTCGAAGGGCCTTGCACAAGGGCCCAACAGTAGAAGCTTGATGGTACTGGGACTTGAACCTCTCAGTAATCCAGAGCCTTAACCACAGTGCCACCACTACCCGTTGTGGCTATACTGGGATCACCAGTTACCATAAACGGTTACTGATAGATATTTCTGTATAAGTGGGTCTGAAAGAAAACGATTGGCCTGTTTTTGTCTCATTTGTTTTAACTGGGTTCTTTTTATCTACCGTGTAAAAATCTGATGATGTTTTTAACTGCAGTTTCAGACTAACCGTTATATTTTGCCTGTCTGTGCCCTCAAAGTATATACTAGTGTCCTTCGGCAACGTCGTCGTGGCCAGCGCCGCCGTGCACCTGTGTGACTGGGAGACGCACACTGTGAACGTGACCGTGGAAGGAAACAGCACCACACTGCAGGTGGATAAGCAGCCGGGCCTCTCTGAACCCGCGGAGGATTTGGAGCCCCTGGACCTCTCGTCCTCATATAGCACGTTTGTTGGAGGGATTCCAGGTGAGGAAGTGCAAAGACATCTGTGGGTTGCTGGAAGTTTCTGAAATTCGGTTCACCATGTTTACACCCCGTTTCCTCTCTCCAGACGTGTCTCTGGTTTCTACGCCGGTCTCCGCTTTCTACGCCGGCTGCATGGACGTCAGGGTCAACGGCCGTCTGTTGGACATGGACGAGGCCCAATATAAGCACAACGACATCCGCTCTCACGCCTGCCCTCTAGTGGGCCCTCACCAGTGAAAAATACGAGGTTAGCCGGACCAAACAGAGTAAGCGCCAGGGCAACTTAGCTCGGCCCTAGCTTAAGCTTCGCCCGTAACCAAATGCCTTTAAGAAGAGAACGTTTGAGTAAAATTGAATTTAAGTTCAAGAGTAAACTTAATTTGTCTCTTTAGGACTGGCTGAAAATGGTCTTATTGAGCCACGCCATCTATGTTGTCCAAAAAATAATAATAAATACACCCCACCTGGTAAACAGACATGCATTTTAAACCTGAGTTTTATTCTGACAGATTCATTGTATACTCAAGCCTCCAATAATAAATAATGAATACACAATCACAGACACTGTAACTATAATTTATATTCTATTCATTAAGAAACCGGAGGCGTACAATTGCATTAGATATCTGAAAAAGCACTGCGCCGCAACACAAGCTACTGAGAGAGGGGGAGAGAGAGAGAGAGAGAGCGCTGTAACATAGTGTATATGTAAATAAGTTACTGTACAATGCTTTTTAAACAAAAGGCATTCTGCTACCTTTATTTTTAGCATAAAGGGTCTCCATACGCCACTAAAGGCTGAGTAGGTGCTCAAAGTCATTGTTTTATAAGTTTATGTTCTGACATTCTTTTTTTTTTTTTTTTAATCAACTGTATTGTATTTGATTTTTTTGTTTGTTTATTTTTGTAATTCTTTTTTAGTCCTTGGTGCACATAGTACTGGGGCACACGGTACTTCTGTCTCCTCTGTCTAGCTGGAGGCCGAGTGCTGTTAAAAAATAAAGGTGGTTGTAATAAGACTGTGTTTGTGCTCTATTATGTACGGAGCAGATATGCTTTCTTTGGTCTGGATATTCTTTAGTGCAAGAGGGTAACGCTGGATGAAACTTGACTTATTTAGTTGTGAGTAGTTGCCCTTGAAGAAGAACGTGAAACAGGGACTTACCAGCCGTAACTTCCAAGTACTGGGTATACACAGTAATAGTCGACTCACACGTAAGTGATGTAGCCGCAAAATGATGCAGTTTCCGGTTGGTTTCAGCCAAATGCCATTATGCTCGAAATTGAATTTGATTATTATATAGGCGGATGTGAGAATTTCTGATTTCGCTCCAAAATCTTTAACCAACACTGCGAATACGGGATCATTTACCTCGAATTCGTCCGACTGCGTCAGAGAATATGCGATTTCCAGTTTGAGTTTATTTAATTCCCTTCGGAATAAAATTCCCTCGTACTTTCGGACAAGATCGCTCACGCGTGAGTCAGCTCCAACACTGACTTTCCAACAAAGTGATGCATGACGGTATTTGCAGTAAAATATCAATGACATGCAGCCATCTCGCCGTGGAAATTTCTCACCAGGTCCTTTCTGGTTCTGAATGATGTGTTCTGTTTCGCCCACCTCTACCGAAGTAATGTCATGATGAACTGGTAAAACTATAGACTGACTGGGTTTGTGCATATACCCCTGGGATATTATTCTTATGGAGAAATTGCAAGGTGATGAACAAGTACTAGCGGTGTAGGTTTCTTGTCTCCAAGCAACGGCCATGAGGAGGGAAATACTCCTGGAACTGCATGATCGATTTAACTGGGACCAGACACTTGGAAAACCTATAGATTATGGTCGTGATCTCTACCGCCCAGTAGGCCAGTCCCTGGATAAAAGAAAAAACTCTGCAAGTTTACTCATCTTGCACTCACGCACTTGTTAACCCACTTGCTCCTACTAGGGTAGTGGGGAAACTGGAACTTATCTCAGCCGATACTGGGCGAAGAACCGGGCACCTGCTGAGCAGTTCGCCAGTCCAACACACACACACACAAATATTCACTCACATTTAGGGGCAATTTGGAACAGCCAATTAGCTGAATGTGCATGTCTTTGAACTGTGGGAGGAAACAGGAGTACCCAGAGGAACCCCATGCAAGCACGGGGAGAACAAGCCAACTCCACACCGAAACGAACCCAGGACTTTCTTGCTGTGAGGCGGACGTGCTAAGCACAACATCACCGTGCCTCCCTCTTCATGGTCCTTTCAGTTCGGAAAGGTCAATTCTATTACACTAATTGGTAAACTGTGTGATATAACTTTGTGCTGTGCTACTGTACCATACAGTCGTCTGGTTAGTATTTTTGTATTGTGGAAGTGCACATGTTCAGCTGATGAGGTGTTCGCCAGTTCTGAAGCTGCCGGGGTGTTCCAACAATCAGCTTTACATTACTTACTTATAACCAAGCCCCACTTCACTGTCACGAATAGGACGGAATGGTCTATTTTCTGGTTTCTGCGAGAAGCAGTGATTTGAGATTAAAGGGCATTCAGTAGATGTCCCAGCAGGCTGTCTGGCTGTGCATGAGGAACTACAATTAGTAGTCACTGGTTGAAAGGTCGACTTTGTTTCTTACCAACCTTTTTTTTTTTCTTCTCAAATTAAAAACATGATTTCTTCCGCCTCACTGGTCTGTCTGCTACGTAGCTGTACAGTCCCAGTAGATGAGGCACTCTCATTAAGGCTAAGGATTAGCCTGCTTTAGGTGCTTATAAGTAAGGAGTAATCTGTCCAATCTCATTCCACCATGAGGTCTGTAAGCATCGAGTGTTCTGTAAATATTTTGAAATTTCCGTAAATTTGTCCCTGTACAACACAACAGTGGATTTGAAACGTAGCAGTCATGATGTGATCATGATGTGACTTTCAGTTTTAATTTGAGGGTTTAAACAAAAGTATTGCTTAAGGAGTGATCACGGTAGAGGTGCGATAGAAAAGTGACTGATGCAACTGGATTTTTTGCGTTTTTATTTATTTGTTTTTACGAGTTTTTTTAAATACGTGTTGTTTCGCAACTTCACATACAAGCAAGTATTTTGCGTCTTGAATAGGTATATCATATCCTAGTGAAAGTAGAACTACAATTTGTGACCGATTTGCGAGTACTTTGCAATTGGTTTACAGATGTTTGGCGAAAAAAAGGCGAATCTCCTTTCGTGAATCGATTTCGTTTTGCTCCCTTTTTGTTCTCGGAACATTCGCTCTTTATTAGCACTTTATCAGCGCAAACAAAATGTAACAAGATTGTTGACACAGTACACGGAATATGGCGGATGCCAGACATATTGACGCGTCAAAGTCTCCAACTTGTTGCTTTTCCTTGTGAATGAAAAATCGATAATTTGCGAGCAAAACGCCAACTTCAAGACGTGCGGCCTGTTTGAGAAGAGTTTGAGATTATTCTGCATCAGAGCCTCGTTTTGCAACATTCGTAGGAGTTTCAAACATTTGAAATATCTTGTGACGAGTTCACAAACTAGGGGACTAAAACGCAATGCCGCGAATGTCGCACAACAAATTTAAGAACATTTTGAGAATGAAAGGCGACAGCTGTGAATTCCCTTTCACATCAGTCGCTTGTGTATCGCACCTCTAGTGTGATCACCCCCTCAGCCTTTTAGGAATTACAACTATTTTGACATGTAATTCTTCGTTTTCCGAGGCTCAGAAATGGACAATGTTTGATTCATTTATGACAAAACTGAGATAAAACACATCTGGAATTGATAGAATTTTTATTTGGCAGCTGTTTACGGGAATTGTCAATGTGTTCCAAAAATGTGTGAAGGCCAATAAAGGAGGCTATTGTCAGGTTGAAAAAATGAAACACGTGCCAGGGAAATCGAGAAGTTGCCAATTCAAAGCTGCAATACACTCACTATCTCAGCAACACCAAACAACCTGAAAGACCACAGAAAACAACTAAACTGCATGATAGCACAAGGATTTCCTTGATAAACAAAAACCTATTCACAATGTTTAACCAGGTTGAGAACACTCTCAGTCTAAAATCAAGAAACATGAAGGTTCATGTTTGCAAATACAGTGTCTCCCTCAAGATGTAATCCACTGGTAACATCTTTCTAAGAATGCAAACGCGAGATTAGACCTTACTAAAACGTCTGCCTAGATCTGGAACGTGACGGCTCGGATGGGTGAAACCAAGATGAATTTGTAACAGAATTATGTATAGAGAAGAGTACAGAGGAGAAGAAGCTCTTATGATCTAAAGCATACCATATCACCTGTCAAACATGTTGGACATGGGCATGTATGGGTGCTATTTGAACTGGGTCATTGGTGTTTACTGATGATAGAACAAGCAGAATAAATTCTGAAGTGTATAGCGCTATACCTTCTGCTCAGATTCAGTCAAATATTAACAACTGATAGCAAGACACTTAACGGTACAAAAAGATAATGGGGTGGTAAAAACTGGGTCAGTTGACTCAAGTGAGCGTTCCTTTGCTTTACTAATAACAAACCTGAAGGAAGAAGCACCCAGCAGCACCTGGGAAAGCATCTGAAGGAAGGATTTAAACACAACATTTGATGTCAATGGGTTCAAATCAATTGTCTGCAACTGATTTCCATGCAAGTCTGAAAAATGATGCTTACATTTATAATCCTGTTGGTTTGGTCAGCTATTTCTGCCTTTTAAAGTGTAAAAATGGCCGAGATGCCCAAAAAGTTAATGCGACACTTTCATTAAACCCCTTAATATAAATCTGAAAGTCGACAATCACAGCTTTACTGCTCCGTTTCAAGTCCACTGTGGTGGTGTACAGAGGCACAAAAAGGACAAAAAATGGCGGGGGTGTCCAAATACTTATGGACCTAACTGTCGCCAAAGGGAACTAGATCCGGTGTTGTATTTTGAGCTTACACCAGGGGGCCACACACATCCTGTGGCACCACACTGCACCATAGCCAGTGAGCAAGAGGTGAGTCTTTGATGAGTTGTGACTTCCAAATGCACCAGCGTCACTTAGAATACTAGCCACACTATCACCCCATATGTTAGGGTGTCTGATATAACTCAGTTAATCTAGTACCACTCTGAGTAATTGTGTGGCCTGTTTCAGTGTTAGGGAGCACTTTGATGACTTCAGTGTTTGACAAACCTGCAAAACCTAGCAATGCTAGCATTGCTAAGCTACCCCGGCACTACTGCAGGAAATCCGGCAAAGGTTGCAGAGGCTTAGCAGCCAATGGTGTGTGATCCAGTCAAGGAAAACTACTAAAACATAGTCGCAGCGCTTATGTACAGGCCTGCCAGTCTGGTAGCTGGTGTGGAAAAACCCTTAATTAGCAGAAAGATGAATGGAATGGAAGACGCAGGGATGCGTCAGTGTGGAAGGCGCAGTGCAGTCAGTGCATGAGGCATTGAATTGGCGTCGCAGTGTTATCAAACTGCCATTCAGTCGTACGGTATGCACCCTGTCTAAGTTGGAATTCTTTCTCAGCTAGATGAGTAATGGTAGCTCAGTGGTTAAACTTCTGGGTTACTGATCTGAAGGTTAAGGGCTCAAGCCCCAGTACTACCAAGCTGCTCCTGTCGAGGCCCTTCAGCAAAGCTCTTAACCCTCAATTGCTCAAATGTAAATACAAAAAAAATAGTCGCTCTGGATAAAACCGTCTGCCAATTGGCATAAATGTAAATGAGTAAACTGGGAACTCCACTTGTTTTGTTTCAGACACCGGTGGAGTCCAGCTAACGCAGTAGGCTCAGGGTGAAAGCATGTGGTACAGCAAGCCAATTCCACCAGGCAGGAGAGAGCGAGGTGAGTCCTATTGAGTTACAACACAGCAATCTGTAGATCTACATCACAAACAGTGATATGAGAGGAAAAACTAATAATATGAATAATATCATATGTGATTGACCAGAAAGCTTCAAATGTAATACGTAGTATAACTGTATACGAGGTCATACCTATGTGCAAATCATTAAAAAATGGGTAAAGATGGCGGCATTTTGGTATTTACTAATAAGCATACATGACTTCAGGACATAGCAGAAGGCCTCAATATTTGTCTGAGCACATTTAACGATTATTGGTCATATTCTACACTTCTAAATCTTTTGAGAATCGTATTCTAGCAGTCCTTTCCTACCATCCTGGTAATGCTAGGTCGGGACTGTTTGTTCACCGTCTCGTTCCTTGGAAATCGGGAGCACTAAGTCCTTCAGCAGGCATAGGGTGGAGGCTTTTCAAAGGGCCCTAATGATTGTGGATAGAGCGAAGGTGCGTTTGGAGTGACCATGTAGCCTGAAGTGTCTGGACAGGCAGACTGGGGTGGGACAGAAGGGTTGATATTGCTGGGCTGAGTAGGAAGCTGGCTCTCGTCTGATGGGGACACAGGCACCTCAGGGCTGTGCTGGGAAGGACTGGCTGCTGGGTAGCTGTTAAGGTGCTGAGAAACAGAAGGAAGAGCGTAAGGACCAGGAGTTGTTTACGAACGTTATTACAGTACTCAGATATGTCTAGTCCACCAAGACAAGATAACCGATGTTTGTTTTACTAGAACTGGAGAAACAATGAAGATGAGTGTTGAGATATCTTCAGTTATACGTTATAAGTTGAGCAATAATTATTCACAAGCACTCCCAAGGCAAAAAGTAGGCCCTTACAGAGCAATATGGGGATGACGTAGTTGAGTGTGTGGGGGAATATTAGTGACAGGCTGTCGCCAATGACGGGGTTGAACATGGCCTAATCATGTAAGGAACACGGAACATTAAGAGCCACTTATGAAAGAGAAAAGAGGTCAGATTCCGCCTGTACACCGTATTACCTGCATGGGCATCGGATAATTGGGGTAAGCAGGCAGGGCTTGTCCAGACGGGCAGAAA
>JBCNYG010000009.1:16325840-16338529 GCA_039654305.1 Porochilus rendahli | reverse complement strand
AGAGAGACCGACAGAGAGAGACAGACAGACAAAGAGAGACAGACAGAGAGAGAGACAGACAGAGCTATTGCTAATCCTGGATCCGCCAGGAAGGAGTCAGAACACACAGTGCATTGCAGCCTGCTGTGTACGGGGCTGCCTATCCACAGACCGGTCAGCTGGTGTTAATGTTATGGCCGATCGGTGTATTTTAAGCCTTTTATCATGTGATATTCTAATTCCCACCCCGATTCATGCAGCGAGTCATGGTATACATGTGAGGCTACTTTGTGTAAGTGCTCCAGGACAGTAAACATACCAGCTCAACATTTTCCTCCATGTCTCTTTTCAGTTGATCTCGCTCCTCCCGAACAGTCTGCAGCTCTGTCTGGAGGCTCCAAACACTCCCGGCGTGCTCGGAATCCGCCGTCATGTGATTCGCTTCCTGGAGCTGGTTCGAGGCTGACGGATGCCCCTCTGTCTGACCGCGCAGCGACTCCGGTTCCTCACCCAACTGCACCGACTGCACAGAAAGAACCGCCACACGCATTCAGCCACGAATCCGTGATCGCCCGAAAGGATCTAAAACTCCGCGGACAGGTGTACCGACCTGCTGCCGGGTCTCTTCCAAGGCACGGAGGAGGTTCCTGTTCTCTTCCAAGACGTGCTCCAGGTCTGTCTGGACCTTCGCCAGCCGCTCCATGGTTTCGGTGTGCTGTTGGCTCAGCTGAACGTCCTTGAGTTGCGCATCCGCCAGATCCTTCTGCGTCCTCTCCAGCTCCTCGCGGGCATTCACGGCCTCTCCTCGCAGTCTCTCCTTGTCCTCCATGGACACGGCGTGAGCAGAAACCAGGCGGTCTCTCTCCGCGCGCACAGAGTGAAGTTCATCCGAGAGCTCACCCACCTGAGAACAGATAAAGAACAAAACGCCAAGTAATTATACGTCCCACTCCTTCTGATAAGTGATGGATACATTTCAAAATGCAGACCTGGGGAACCAACAACTTGATCATCGGACTGGAATTTCGAATCGTTTCCAATCACCATAGTGTTGCGACATATTAGTGAAGTTCTTACCTGTCTGAGCAAATCATCCAATTTAGCTGGAAGAACATCCAGAGCTTTCAACTCCTCCATTTTGCTTCTCAGAGCCTTTTCACTCGCCCGGCTCTTCTCAAGATCCTTCTGTAATTCAGCGACCGTTTTCTCCAACATCACGTTATCCAGTACGTCTAAAAATACATTCAATAATAAACGTTTAGTTCCGTCACAGACCCGACTCCAGACTGACGTATATGTACCGAGGGACGATTAAAGACCCACTTTTAGGAACTTTTCCATCCAGTAGAGCGGTGAGCTTGGTGTTCTCATCAAAAGCTCCGAGTAGCTCTTTTTGGAGGTCAGTCTGCATTTTCTTGAAACGGGATTTCTCGTGCTCCAGTTTGCTCTGCAGGGAGTTCACCTCGTTCTCCATTTGGCTGTACTGGACGGTCAAGGACGCCTAGCGTAGGAAACGTCGCCGAGTTGATCGTTAACGAGTAACGAGTGTTTATATGAATTGTGAAACATCATTAATACGTACGTCTCGCTCTTTGAGGGAGAGGTTCTCGCTACGCAGCAGAGCCCAATCCTTTTTGGTTTCTAGACTGAGCCCCTCTGCGTCGTCTAATGAGCGGCGTAGCTGCGCCACCTCCTGAACAAGGTCCTTACCGTTCTATAGGAAAAATAAACCACTCAGCATCAGTTAGGATGACATGAAAGGCAACCTTTCCAAACTCTCCTGTTACATATGAACATATGCATACCTTCATCGTCAGGTGGTTTTTATTTACAGGTTCAAAGTTGCAATCTACTAAAATCTGTTTGATAGTTAGCATTAGCCAGTTTGAAAAGCCTGCTGATTCAGTCCCGCAAGAGCACGAGATCGCGAGAATAGGACGCGAGTCCGTCAGTCCGTATAAGGCTGGTTTATGGCAATGATAACAGTGTACAGATATTAAACTAACAACTCAGATATAAACTAGTGAAATTCTGAAAAAAATTAATTAGTGACCAATACAAAATCACACACACATCAAACAAGAGCTGATCGCACACACTAAAGGAGAGAAAAAAAAAAAAAAAAAGATACTGTACTACGTATTCATATGTAAATTAGTTCTGTATTATTGATAAACACAAATGCATTACAATGCGATGTCAAATTAGCATGGCCGCTCACAGAGTAGTAAATAATACGTAATGATACCCGACGTTAAAGGGAGTCGCTGTATTAGTTGTCCTTACGGCATAATTAGTGTATAATATGTTTAAGTGAGAGACGCTTATTTTTACATAAACGACCGTAAAAAGCACAAGACTGGGCAAATTTATTCCATGGATTACTAGCGGGGGTCATTTGATCCAGGAAGAGATGTGAACTCGTTGGGCGGGGTTCTCCAGTGCAAGTAAACAAGCCAGTCTCTTCAGCGAGCGACATTTTAGGTGACCAAAAAAATTAAAAATGTTCAAGAAGCAACTGTGGCAGCAATTTGTTGGAAATGGGTGTAAATGGTGACCTATTTGAACCAGAGAGGGAGGAGTCTCTTGTGGAGACAGTGAGACATCACATTCTAGTGACTCTGAGGACGAGAACGCCGCTAGAGATGAACGTGACGGCGAATCCAAAATGGCTTATGCAGCTGACTTTTACAGACGCGGCTTTCCTGTCGTCAGTCGGTTCAGGATCAGAGAGAAAGGCTTTCCGTGATTTCTGCGCTTGTCGCTTGTGCAGCTCAGTACCGGCTGATAACGTGTTATGACGCACGGGGTCGGTGAGGCAGCCCGGCCAATCCAACGACTTCACGTCACTACCAGGCTGGAACAGGCAATCAGAAAGGCAACATGTCTCTGAGCACGCCCGGTGTCACAGCACTCGCACGTACTTTCACCAGGGGCGAGGACTGAAGTTGCCGATAGGCTCCGCAATATGATACGCGATTGAGCAAGTAACCCGAATTTACCGCAGGTTGGTCTTCTTATATACTACTAACTAAGATTTAGAGCGTATATATGAACCATATTTTAAACAAAACTCTCTACATACCAAACTCTGCAGGTCAGCTATCAAGTCATTCTTCTTCCTTATCTCCTCAGACATCATCCCCAGCTCAGACTACAACGAACCAATTAAAAAAAACATTAAAAACAAAAGCAGTACCACCACTACAGCGTAAAACCGCGAAGACACTCCTGGATATTCAGACCTTGCGCTTCTGGACGGTCTCCTGTGCATCTTCCAAAGCCTTTTTCAGTGTGGAAATTTCAGCCTCCAGCTCGCGCTAAAGCAAGACACCAAGAAGAGCGTGGCTTAGTACGGAAATAAAACCAGCGTGTTACTCAGTAGCCTCATGGGTAAAAAAGTAAGACCGAAACCCAAAAACCTCATAGTCTTTCCTGCTCTCCTCCTCAAGTTTCTCAAACTCCTCCATGTCCTTCCGCTCTTTAGCGTCTTTCAGGAGAGTCTCCTTGTCTTTCGTCAGCGCCTCATTGTCTTTCTTAAGGCTCTCGAGGTCCTGCGTCATGAGCTCAAGGTGTTGCTTCAGCATGTCCCGTTCAACAACGATATCTTCCTGTTTAATAATAAAAAATTTTGAAATGTTAAACAAAAAAAAAAACAACAAAAAAAACATTAGCTGCATTACTGAACTTAACGACTGGAAGCACAGCGGTGTCGCGGTGAGCACGTCCGCCTAACGCCAAGAAGGTCCCGGGTTCGAATCCCAGGCTTGGCAAGAGCATTCCTGTGTGGAGTTTGCATGTTTTCCCTGTGCGGGTTTTCCTCCAGGTACTCCGGTTTCCTCCACAGTCCAAAGACGTGCACATAAGGCTTACTGGCTGCTCCGCATTGACGCTATGTATAACCAGGGCGGGAGGCAGCCGTGGTCTAATGGTTAGAGAAGTGGCTTTGGGACCGAAAGTTCGCTGGTTCGATTCCCGGAACCAGCGGGAGAAGTGGGTGGTGGGAGGAGGAGTGAGCCGCACCTTTCCTTCCTCCACCTTCATGGCTGGAGTGGCTTTGAGCGAGGCACAGAACCCCTGACTGCTCTCCGGGTGCCCCAGTGTGTGGCAGCCCTCTGCTTCGAGGGTGTGTGTGCTCACTTTGGATGGGTTCAACGCAGGGGCAGTAATTTTCTTTGCAGGATTAATACAGCACGGGAAAAGACGGAAGGGGGGCAAGGGGGGCGGTGTTGTGTGTGTTTGCCCTGTAATAGTGTGGCAGGCTGTTTACAGTGTACCTTGCCTTCGCCCGGAGTCGGCTGAGATAAGCTCCTGCCTTCTCGCAACCTTAATGGTGGACATTGGAGAGGAAAAAACAAACAAAAAAAAAATCTAACCATTGAGTTGCTTTTGGAAAATAACCCTGTGGTGATATTTCTCGTGGCGGTATATAACTGTCGTAACGGGAACGGATGTCTGTGTCACGGTAACTCCTACTACCCCATCTTCCCCTCAAAATTAGCCATAAAATAAAATGCACTTCAACAGTGTAAAAAGAATTCTATGTGCCAGATTCAGTAGATATCACTGTTTTGTTTTTTTATAGCCGGCAAAGCAAACTATTAGTGCCACGCAATGCGTTCCTCATTTGAATAGAAACAGCTTTTAACCCAATCAAATTAAAGAAGCGCATGATGTTTCTGCCGTGGATTGACGCATCACTCGGGAGCCGAAACGAACGTTTCTGATAGGACTATTTCACAAAAGAGGACTTAAGCCCACTCACCCTCTCAGAACTCAGCGTGTCACAGAGCAGGACCGCCTCCGCAAGGTACTAAAAAAAAAAAAAGACAGGGGAGGAACATTTCAATAAATACCTCTAATACAACAGAACACGTGGTTGGAGTGGCGTAAAAAAAAAAAAATAAATCTGATCTTAGCACCACTGAAATTCAGAGAAAGCGACAACCTGGCCATGAATGATCCAAAAACATCACCGCACCTGCTCACAGGCTTTATTACTCTCCGGCTCTGAAGGACCGTCCTGCTGCGCGACTTTCAGTTCCAGCGTGGAACACTTCTGCTCGGCTCTCCGCTTCTCCTGCGCCTCCTCCTCCAGCTGTCGCTCTACGGTCTGTAACCGTGTCTCGAGCTCTTCGGTCCTCTGCTGCAACGTCACGCTTCTCTCTTCGGCCTTCTGCTTCTCCAGGGTCTCGGTCTTCAGCTGACGCTCCAAACATTCCACTTTGAACACCAGGTTAGGTGAGTCGGTGCAGATGCTGGAGAGAGGTGGTTGGGGGTGGGGGTTGTTCAGAGACAAAGCAAACGTGAGTTGCTGCTGCATTTATGATGTCCCCAGGGTCAAAAGACTCTCGTTCGGTAACGTTATCAACAGGCACAATATTCCGAGCCAGTAACACTAATAGGATCAAATCTTTATTCAAGGTATATGAAACTCAACCCGAATCCCATTTAGACCAGATCAAGTGATCAGATCCAATAGAAAAAATATATAAAAGAAACTTCCCAGGAATAAAATATACCCTGAACCAGCAAATTCTCTAAACACTGCATTTTACCCCCTACGCATTCTGATACGTACATACAGATACGCACTCTGGCCACTAGGGGTGCCATGGGGGGAAAGAAGAAAGAAAAAATCCCCAAGCCCACATCTTACACCGTCACCCGAAACTAAAAGAAACTGAGCAGCAGCTTCAGTAACGGAGCAGCGAATTCACTAAACTCCCAACCAACTCCGAACGAGTAAAGCGGATCAGTACGTCTACAGAACCAGCTGTGAAGTAATATAATTTCTTTCCTTCTTATTGAAGAGTTGCTCCTCGCTTATAGAAGAATGTAGTCAGTCGTGAATTTGACTCCCTTTGCTTGTAATGGTTATGCATCAAACCGGTTTGAATCGAGAATCGAGTTCTCCCTGTGTGGGTCTCCTCCGGGTACTCCGGTTTCCTCCCACAGCCCAAAAACATGCACAGGCACGGTTCCAAATCGCCCCTAGGTGAGAATATCACCTGTTCGGGGTGTACCCCGCCTCCGCCAGCTTCCCTGTCACCCTAGCCGGATTAAGCGTTTTCGGCACATGTGAGATTTAATCGCGCGTTGTCCAGAAAGCTTATTGTTCGTTTCATTTCACCATTTTGTGTGAAACAGCCGAATGCCACATATCCCAAATCCCAGATGTGTGGCGTCTCACCCTTCCCCAGAGCCGCGCAGTGTGACGTGACTCTGATTCATCTCCAGGTCCATGGAGCTGTCCTCGGCCGGGAGGTAAAAACATGGCGACCTGTCAAATTCCTCCATGTCTGTAATCACACACACACACACACACACACACACACACACACACACAGCATTAAAATAAAGTGAAACGATAAGCAGCTGTGTATAAAAGGAGGGCATTTAATCTCCACCTTCGCTCTCCTCAGTCACGGTAAGATCGGCTTTCCTCCTTTTAAAAAACGGCTCGGCGAAACTCATGTCATGAGATCCAGAAGTGTCTTCCAACAATGAACCCGACTGCAAGAGCTTTCCGCCCCACGTCATTCTCCTCTTCGGAATCTTTAATCACAAAACGCGCCATAAAACCACCGCTGATGAATATACGCAAATAAATAAAGTCGTGAAGAGGAGAGATTTAAAGACATTACCTTTTGGAACGGGACCACGTTTGAGGCGGTTACCAAAAGCTGCGTGAGGTTCCTTATCCGGTCAGCTTGCTCTCTCTGGAGTTGATCCTTTTCTTGAAGCAGCTGGGTCAGACTCTCCTTCTCGGTCACGGTCGTCTGGGTGACCGAAGAAACCTAAAGATGAACGAGCCAACATGTCTCAAACGCACTCGCTCGTTTGCAGAGCCGAACCTCACTGTTAGGGCTCGCGTTAGGCTGGAGCCCGTCTTGGCCGACACTGGGCGCAGGTGGGGTGCGCCCAGAATGGCTCGCCAGACCACTGCAGGGCAACGCGGCTACAACCATTCACACTCGCTGGATCTCAGGGTGGACTCACCCTGGATCTTCATGCTGTGATGTGGACGTGCTAACCGCCACACCAGGGTACCTCCCACACCTGCATAACATGTAATATTGCCCGGGACGCGCTTACCTCCTGAAGACGCCGTTTGAGATCCACGATTTCGTTGCGGTATCTTCGTAAAAGAGCACCGTCGTCGGAGACCTCCGTGACATGGGGGTCGTTCTTCATGCGCTTTGCGGCACTGGCGAACTGTCACACAGAAAGATTCGAACGATAAACATCCGACGCCTGCACGACGTGCCGCGCGAGGCGTCAGTGGGAACGTCTTTTCTCCTCCCCACCTGTAAAGTGCTGACGGTTTCGTCCACGGTAGCCGGCGTGATGGTGCAGATGATGACGGTTTTGGCGTTGCCACCCAGGGAATTCTGGAGGATCCTGGTCAGTTTGCTGTCTCTGTAGTTTGTGAAACCTCTGAAAGTGATGTGAAGACAGATGTGTGATTAGCTTAGCGCACACTGTCCCCGTCATGTCTCCATTATTCGCACCTGGAAGCTGAAGCCAATCCCTACTGACGTGAGAGGCGGGGTACACCCTCCAATTCTTTCACACACACACACACACGCACGCGCCAGTCGGCCTAATGTGCGTGACTCGGAAGAACCTCAGAGTACCCAGAGGAAGCCCAAGCAAGCGTGCGGAGAACACAACTCTACACATAAAGCTAGAATCACACGCAGAACCTCCTGAGGGGTGGCGACCGTGAGAACCACTCATCACACATGCCTGATATTTTTCACCCATCACTTTAGAGATATATATTTAAAAAAAAATTTAATTAAAAGACAGGTGGCACGATGGTGTCGTGGTTATCACACCCTCGAGAAGGTCCTGGGCGATTTAAGCGTGGTGTGGCTTCATGCTCTGCTCATGCTTGCGGGTGTTTCCTCTGGGTAGCCCGGTTTTCTCCCACTCGGCACACTGGTGGCTACAAACTGGCGCGGATGGGCGCATTCTGACCCTGTGATGGATTGGCAAGCTGTACCTCACCATCAACCAGAGTCGGCTAAATTCAATAATTTTTAAATAAATTAAACAAATGGATATATAAAAAATAAAAACAATAATAAAAAAATAAACAAAATAAATAAATGTAACAGACAATTTAAAATAAATAAATATAAAATGAATAGATATACAAATAAATACAACTAATTTAAAATAAATAAATATATAAACAAACATAAGAAAATAGACATAAACAACAATATAAACAAATATAAAATAAATAAATTTACAAATATAAATAATTTAAAATAAATAGCTATATAAATAAAATAAACAAATAAATCTAACAATAATTTAAAATAAATAAACAGCTATATAAATAAATATAAATATGAAAAATAAATAGATATATAAATATAACAATACAAACAAACATAATACAAAATAAACAGATATATAAATAAATATAATAATTTCAAATAAATAAACTGTACACGCATGTTTTTAATTAAAATTCACAAAAGTTTTTGGGATTCATACTTCTGGCTCTCATCGGACAGTTTCTTGATGACTTGTCCCAAGGTGAAGAGACTACGATTGATATTACAACCCTCCTTCAACCGGGTCCCTAATATTAAACAGAAAAAGGCCAGAATTTAAATAGTAATGATCATAAATCTACATTTCTACAGTATTTACACGACCAGGACTCCCGCTTACCCTCGGCTCCGGTCTGACTGGCTCGTTCAGCCCCAGCAAGATCCACCAGGTTCTATCGACACGAAAGGAACCAGAGTTGAAATACAGATAAACGTGTATGGGGACGATCGTGACCATAAGAAACCTGAAAGATGAGAAGCTTTAAAGTCGGCGCACCAAATGGGACACGATGATGGCACCGTCGGCGTTTTCACCGGACACCGAGTCACCTCTCTCTCTGCTCTCCAAGATCTGAAAACAATAGGCTTCGTTTCAGCGTACTCGACAAAAACGACACAGGACGAGATGAGATAAAAACGAGATCACCACTCACCATGCGGAAGATGGTGTGAGAGCGACTGCTCCTCTCGTTCATTTTCGTCCTCCCGTAATGTCGGTTTTCTAAGTTCAGAAAATTGGGGAATATCGTAAAGGTGGACAAACCAGCGACACTCCTAATAAATACTCAAGTCTAACTGGTCAGGAGATGTTGGCTAATTCTCTATACGTTATACAGTACATGCTTTTTTATTTAATATATACTACACGGGAAGGGTCTGCTATCAGGGGCTAGAACTAATACTATCCCCAATGGACAATCCTTAAATCAAGAAGTCACCAGAAGACATTAAGGGTGGTATTTATTTAAAAAAATAAATAAATTAGCTCAAAGCTAAGTTAACTTTAACCATTTGTTGTAGTAACCCATCTCATCTTTTGTGGATAATTATTTAATGTGGTTTCTAGGTTTTTCCACAATTTTTTATTTATTTATTTTTACATAGGTTAGTAAAACAAAGAGCCACGTTACTTTCTCCTTTCTGGATCCAGTTTAGAACTTGTTCCGGCGAAGTCACCAGCTCTTCCGTTAAATCGGCGACGTAGACGTTTTTCTGCCAGTGAGACAGAATTCACAGTTACACGCTGCCCGTTCGATGTGCATGCGCATGAAAAGACCACACTTACATAGTTGCCTTCGCGGATTTCCAGCGGTTTTCTTTTCCTGCTGTCGCACAGGAGATCGGTAACTGTTTCGTTGTAAATCTCCATGTAGCTCACACGCAGAAGAAACTCTTTCTTCGGACACTGGAACGATTGATAAAGATATAGAACATGATATCGATTCGGGTCTCTCGGATTACTCTAATTATTCATGAACCTCTATAAAGGAACAAAAAAAAAAAGTTACATTTTTGATCGTATGAAAAACATCTGCGATGGCGAGAGGGATCACGCCAGGGTTGTGGTCACTACCCATCATTGTAAACGTCTTTCCAGAGGAGGTCTGTCCGTACGCGAATATCGTTCCTGAAGGGTGAAGATAAGAGCAGCGGGAATAAATTACACTTCGTTATACGTTACATGCCTCGCGACTTAACGCTCACTCTTACCATTGTATCCCTCCACAGTGGACACCACCAGGGATTTTGCGAGGTCATGATAGAGCTGATTGGTGGATTCTTCTGCACTAAAAACCCTGTCTGGAGATTACAGTAAATAAATAACAGTTACTAACAAATAATACACACCCAGTGTAAAAATTAAGGATTTATTAAGGACTTCGCGTTAGTTTCTTACCAAAGCTGAAACTTTTGGTCACGTTACGGTCGTCGTCAAGCTGATGTATAGCCTGTTTATCAGCCTTCCAGTACAACTGGACAGGTTCTGCATTATCCGCCTCCTCACTGGAAGAGAAACAGCGCTTTAGTGAACACCTCGCAGTTATACGACAAAAGCGGAAATGTTTCAAATACTAGAATTTCTAGAGAAGTCCAGAGGAGATATTTATATTTTTCTGTTGTGTTATCTGGATAAGATTAAATTTCCTCAAAGACTCAATAATAAACATTTTCCTGAGAACTTGCTTGGTGCAGGGTCATTCATTCATTCATTTTCTGAACCGCTTATTCCTAATTAGGGTCAAAGGGGAAGCTGGCGCCCATCTCAGCCGACTCTGGGAGAGGGCAGAGTACACCCTGGACAGCTCGCCAGGCCATCGCAGGGCAGAAACTTGCTGATGCCAATGCGGGCTACTCTTGGCGAAAATCAGCAATGGTTCTTTTACACACCTCCCCCCACAGACAGTTTTGATAACCGAGTTAGCTCCACCGGGGGGGACAGCAGTGACATCCCGCTGATAGTCGGGCTTGAACCCCCGACCATTGGGATCAGTAATCCAGCATCCTACCACCTGGCCACCACTACCCCGGGTTGACGATATTGGTATGATTTGGTAAATCAGTACATCGTGGATTAGTGCAGCTAATTAAAGGTTAAAGTTTGGCAGAACTGGGATTTGAACTCATAACTTTCCAACCACTAGTCCAACACCTTCACCACACAGTCAGTATTAGAGGGGCCAGTAGTGTAGCGAGTAGGGTAAGCACAAGGTTGCGAGTTGGAAATCGTTGTCTGGTCATGTCCCATTTTTCAGAGAACTGCCCGGTAATTGGATGCGATATCACAGCACTGCTCTGGTACCGAAAGGTCATGGTGTCTGTACTCTATACAATATCCACAATTCACCGCTAGTCCTCAACTGCAACATGATCTCAGAAAGAATTCCGATTGCAAGAAAAACACCTTTAGTTTTGAGATCTTATTACACTTTATTTCTCATCACTCCACTTTTGTTTGTTTTCATTCAAACAATTTCACATTTAGCATCCTGAGTGACTTCAACCCAGCGACTCAAACACGTTTTAGAAACCTCAGTGTAGTCTTGGGTCAGTACGCAGAGCTGCAGTTTAGTGAAGTTCTTGTGGACCAGCAGCAACTGACACTTGTACAGGCTAATAAACACATTACAGAACTAGCATTAATGCTACCGTGCTGTATTTAAACTGTACGTTGGTATGGTAACGGTACGGTGGCGTAGTGTTTAGCAAATCTGACTCAGGTGTCATATATACACGTATGTATGTATAGTTTAGATCTCCCTGTGCATGCCTGGATGCTCAGGATGTTCTACCTGCGGCCATTAAACTGTACAACTCCATCATATAGCAGCAACATCCACCGTTACACATTTACACTATTTATCATATTGATAATAGTGTACGGTGGTCCACCTCACTGCAACAATGTTCGATTCCCAGCTCGGACGTTTCTGTGTGGAGTTCGCATGATCTCCCGGGGTACTCCGGTTTCCTCCCACAGTCCAAAAACATGCACAGTAGACTAATTGGCTGTTCTTGTAAATTAATTGACTTCTGTAAATCTAAAAACCCAGTGTAGGCGGGTATGAGAGCCACAGTCAAGTCTGTGACATTAAACAGGAATTTGTTTCCATGGTTTAGCCAGCAACCCCCCCCCCCCTCCGAAAAAATCCTGTTTGCACTCACATCTCTGTGTTTTTATTTTAAATGAAAGCAGACTACCGAAAACTGAATCTAGTGAATCCATCAAAACCAAACAACGGGTTGGGATTATACGAATATCATGGAAAAAAATATAAAACTAGCATCAGAATTAGCATGGAAGCGTAGCATCACAATTAGCAAGCTGCTAACTCCCTCCACTCAGTCACAAGGCCGCCAATAAAACCTCTATAAGCCAGAAATGAACGCTTCTCTCACCGTTTTATAAGAGGTCGAACCCTGACACAAACTTTCACAGCGGACTCTTCCGTCATTCTTCTCTCATCTCCGTCCAGCGCCGATCCGGTAAAATACTGAACACCCGAACAGCAGTTCAAACCGCTCCCACTGAAAGAGGTTTAAAAATTTGTAATTGTAAAATGATTGGACAACGTCACGGCCTTCCGTCCAATCACAATACAACTACAAACCGGTGCGAAGCAACGGCCACTAGTTGGCAGTGTTTCCTTGTTTTTACCGTGGACCACACGTGTGTGCGTGTGTGTGTGTATACATATGTGTGTGTATATATATATGTGCATGTGTTTATGTATATGTGTGTGTATTTTGTATGTTTTGATTAGATTATAAAATAATTTAATTATTCATTCATTCATTTTCTGAACCGCTTATTCCTAATTAGGGTCGCGGGGAGGCTGGTGCCCATCTCAGCCGACT
>JBCNYG010000009.1:16255839-16266422 GCA_039654305.1 Porochilus rendahli | reverse complement strand
AGTGTGAGAGAGCGAGTGAGGGAGAGTGTGAGAGAGCGAGTGAGGGAGAGTGTGAGTGAGTGTGTGTGTGAGAGAGTGAGTGTGTTTGTGTAAGAGAGAGCGCGCGCGAGTGTGTGTGTAATGGGGGGGAAATGGAAGGTCAGTTTGTTGGTATTGTGACCTTTTGACAGCTTGTTTTTCCCTCCTAAATGTGACACCAATGCAGAGTTTTTAGAGGGGTGTGTGTGTGTGTGTGTGAGAGAGAGAGCGAGGGAGTAATTAAAAGAGAAAGTATGTGAGAGAATGAGTGGGTGAGTAAAAGAGTGTGTGTGAATGAATTTGAGAGTGTGTATATGAGAGAATGTGAGTGAGTAAAAGAGAGAGTGTGTGAGAGTGAGTGAATGTGTGTGTGAAGTGAGTGTGTGAGTGGATGAGTATGTGTGAGGGAGTAAATTATGAGTGTGTGTGAGAAAGAGAGTGAATAAGTAAGAGAGAAATAGAGTATGAATGAATGTGTGAAAGAGTGAATGAGTGAGAGAATGACTGAGTGAATGAGTGTGAGAGAGAATAAATTATGAATGTGTGTGCGAGAGAGAGATAGAGTATGACTGAGTGTGGATGTCTGTGAGAGAATAAAAGAGAAAGTGTGTATGTGTGAGAGAGAGAGTTGGTGTCTATAAGGAATAAAGGATTTCTGGTCTGTCATGAAGTTAATACCTGAGAGGTGTATTGAAAGATATGAAGGAATTCGGGTATTTCACCCCTTACTACAGCGCGCAAGTGTAAACTGAACACCTGTGATCTCAGATCCCTCACACGGCACTGTCATTCATCCATATCTGACAGAACCACATCATCAAATACAGAGTTACATCTGCAGTCATAATCTACATCACACTTCAGTATTCCGGGTCCTTCTTGGAAGAAATGGATGTGTGCTCCTGACCAAAGACAAAGAGACTTCTGACATGACAGCTGGGGGTTAGATGCTGTGTTCAAGGTCACTTCAGCCTTGAGGGTGGAGGAATGTGCAGTTCACTCCCCTGCTGGTTTTGGGGATCAAACCAAACCCGCTTCCCTAACTGTCAGGCCATGGCTGCCCACTGGTCAAGTGTCCATAAACTTTTGTCCATACAGTGTAAGTTGCACTGAAATAGTGCCCAAATATTTTTCAACAAGACAACGCAGAACCATATTCTGTACACATTACAACAGCATAGCTGCGGAAGAAGAGTGCTGGACTGACCTGAATGCATTCCTGATTCACATTTAACGGCATTTGGTGACGCCCTAGAGCAAGTGTCACTATCAACCCCAAGTGCAAGAGACAGCAAGTGCGCCACTATCAACCTCGGAGAATCCATCCGCGACCAGGAGTCCATGGGAGCCAATTGGCGGAGCTCTCACGGGAGGGAGGGATGGTATACCTCACTTCCCTGTCACAGCATTTATTAGACAATCATGGGTGTCTGTGATCTCATTCATACCAGGGGGCGGTTAACGCTTTCCCTTTGAGTGTGTTAGGCCGCCTCCGAATGCGCATGCACAGCGGTTCGTAAAGAGGCGGGTGGCAGCATCACATTTCACAGAGAGGGCATGTACATGAGAAATGGGGTGGGTGGGGTGTGTAATCCTAAATAAATAAATAATGAAATACATATGCTCAGTCTAATTGTTGCTAGTGGAGACTTCTGGATCGGAAATAAACACGTTTCTCCTTCACTCCTTCCTGTGTGTGTGTGCGTGTTCACAGCATAAGCTAAAGTCATCACAAAAAGAGAAGGTTCGCCAGTTTATGTCCTTCACCCAGGCTGGCGAGAGGACAGCCGTCTACTGCCTCACACAGAATGACTGGAAACTAGAAGTGGCGACGGACAACTACTTCCAAAACCCAGACCTCTACCATAAGGAATCCATGAAAACCACGGTGGACCGCAAGAAGCTGGAGCAGCTTTATAACCGATATAAAGGTGAATCAGTAGGTCATGTCTGTCCTCGGTGTAGTTTCCTGTGTGGATTTTGCATTTGTTGCAGGTTTCTACTCGGTACTCCAGTTTCCTCCCACGGTATAAGAAGATGCATGTTAGGCCAATTGGTTGTTCCAAATCGCCTCTTGCTGTGAGTGAGAAAGTCTATTGCCCCTTCTGGGACAAGGTCCCTCCACTTGTCTATGTCCTTGACTGGTCTGAGCTATAAAGGTTGGTAACCAGATGCCTCTGGCCTTCATCACCCTGCGTCGTAGGTCCTCCAGCTGGGGATATATATCCCTCAGGGCTGAGATGTTCGTTAAAACTCTTGTTGGCGTTTTTGTAGCAATGGGTCCTTTTACATGGCTGGGGCGGCGACGCTGGGCACAACCCTCCTCCTTTTTCTTCTGGGCTTAAGACCGGCAATGGCGCTGGTTGAAAACTTGGCTACTTTGAGGAGAGCCACGTAAGCACGGGGAGAATTTGCAAACTCCGCACAGGAACGCCCCCTCGCCGAGCCCGGACCTTCTTACAGCGAAGCAGACATACCACTACACCGCCCAGAAAAAGAACCGTTCGAAGAAATGATTTAAAGGCCGATATTGCCCAAACATTTGTGTGTATATTGTATATGTTCATGATGTGTGTTTGGAACCTTCACCCACAGACCCACAGGATGAGAATAAAATTGGCATTGATGGGATCCAGCAGTTCTGTGATGACCTCATGCTGGATCCAGCCAGCATGAGCATTCTGGTGGTGGCCTGGAAGTTTCGGGCGGCAACACAATGTGAATTTAGCCGGAAAGAGTTCCTGGACGGCATGTCAGAACTGGGGTAAGACTTCAAAAACGTCGCTGTCATCGTTATACCGCATGTTAAGTAGGTCGTTTGAGGTCAGTATGCCTCTGTGTCTCCAAAGCTGTGACAGTCCTGAGAAACTGAAGGCCATCTTACCCAGATTGGAACAGGACCTCAGAGATTCCGGAAAATTTAAGGATTTCTACCAGTTTACTTTCAATTTTGCCAAGAACCCAGGACAGAAAGGCTTAGGTAAGTGTCACGCAAAGCCCGCTCTCACTCTTTCTCTCACTCTCTCACTCACTCACTCTCTCACTCACTTTCTCATTCACTCACTCACTCACTCACTCTCTCACTCTCACTCACATTCTCTCACACTCACATTTTCTCACACTCGCTTTCTCTCACTCTCTCTCACTCTCAGTCTCTCACTCACTCTCTCTCACTCTCTCACAGTCTCACATGTTCTCTCACTCTCACATTCTCTCACACTCTCTCACTCTCTCACATATTCTCTCACTCACTCTATCACATTCTCTCACTCACACTCTCACATTCTCTCACACTCGCTTTCTCTCACTCTCACATTCTCTCACTCTCTCACATTCTCTCACTCTCTCACACATTCTCTCCCTCACTCCCTCACATTCTCTCACTCACACTCTCACATTCTCTCACACTCGCTTTCTCTCACTCTCTCTCACTCTCTCACGTTCTCTCACTTTCTCACATTCTCTCACTCACTCCCTCACAGTCTCTCACACATACTCTCACGTTCTCTCACACTCGCTTTCTCTAGCTCACTCTATCTCACTCTCTCACATTACCTCTCTCACTAACTCATTTGGCAAACTGCTTAATACCATTAGGGTCACGGACAGGCTGGAGCCTCTCTCAACCAACACTGGGTGAAGCCAGGGTACACCCTGAACAGATTGCCAGACCATCGCAGGGCAATTTGGAATAGCCAATTAGCCGAATGTGCAAGTCTGTGACTGTGGGAGGAAACCCACCCAAGTGCAGGGAGAACATGCAAACTGCACGCAGAAACGCCCTCCGTGATCCCAGGCCTCGAACCAAGAACCTACTTGTAGTGCGCTAACCACTACACCACCGTGCCACCCGGATTCTCCTTATAACGTGTGTAACTCGTGCTTATTTAAACGAAGGCACACAACCAGTACTTGTTGAGTAAATCAGGTTCACCAGACCTCAAACCTCCTCCATTGTTTTTCCTGGTAGCGTTCATGGAATATCCGCGCATTGTACGGGAAATGCTCCTCCCACACTCATATTAGTCTAACTGGCTGTTCCGAATTGTGCCTAGGTGGGAGTGTGAGTGTGTGTGAGTGTGCTGCCCTGCAATGCGCAGGTCAACTTTCCAGGGTGTGCCCTGCCTTCACCCAGAGTCGGCTGAGATAGGCGACCCTAGTAAGATTCAGCTGTTCGGTGCACTAGCGCTAAAGCTGTGGTCATTTCGTAGAGCCAGGAAATTGTCAGCGCACACGAGGCCCTTTCCAGTGGATGGGTTTATTTTTGAAGCCCCTCCCCTTCAGGGTGCAGCTTGTCATCGTCTGTCTGGTCCTCTCTCTTTTCATCTCTTCTCTTTTCTTTAGACTTGGAGATGGCTGTGGCTTATTGGAACCTGGTACTGACGGGCCGCTTCAAGTTTTTGGACCTCTGGAACACGTTCCTGCTGGTAAATTGACAGGTTCTTAAAAATAGTCTCCAAAGATGTGTTTATAAGCACTTTGATTGCTGATATATGGAATATACTGTATATACACACAAACAATGAATTCAATAGTACCTCGTGGAATGTTTTTGTTGTACACGATCCTTAATATCGTGTACCCAAGGAGTTATTTTTTTCCCCTGTTCTTTGAAGGAGCATCACAAGCGCTCCATCCCAAAAGACACGTGGAATCTTCTTTTAGACTTTGGAAACATGATTGCAGATGACATGTCAAACTATGACGAGGAAGGTGAGCTCGCCCTTTACTTACATAGAAAGGCGGGGGCGGGGGGGGGTGTGTCTAATAGGGATTCGAACTCACCTCTCAATCGCCCATCACCGTAACCACTACACCACCGGCCCGCAGGGTGAAGACGTGGTAAACCCTAAACAGCTCACCAGAGTGTCGCAGGGCCAACACACACACACACACACACACACACACACACACTCACACCTAGGGGCAATTTGGAACAACCAATTAGCCTAATGTGCATGTTTTTGGACTGTGGGAGGAAATCAAAGTACCCAGAGGAAACCCGCACTGGCACGAGCAATACATGCAAACTCCAGCCAGAAACGCCCTAACCCAAGCCCGGAACTTGAACCCAGGACGTTTTCGCAGCGAGGCGGACGTGCCAACCTCCACGCCATCGTGTTCCCATGTTCAATACACAATTTGTGTGAAATTTATATTTCACTTTCTTTTTTTCAGGGGCGTGGCCGGTCCTCATAGACGACTTTGTGGAGTTTGCACGGCCAATCATTACAGCAGACAAGCGCAAAAATCTATAATCACCACCTTCCTCTTGGAGAGGGAAGTGTCAGCTCTCTCTGTGTTTAGACATTTTTATATAAAAAAAAGGTATTTAAATAGAAAACAAAGAAAATGCAAGAGACTAAAAATATGTGAGGTCTGTGCTACCAAACATGAGAGAAGTGCAGTACAACGCAGAGCCGAACACGCCGCATCAGGAACGGGTCCGTGTGCTTCACCACCAGGGGGCGACAGTGACGTGGAGGAATGCGAGAGCAGCGCCGTTTGTTTGGAGTTGCCTCTCCTTTGAGGTGACCGTGCCAGAGTTTCCATTCACCGGTTTTTAATGCAGCTTTTGAACCCTAGTGGAAACATTTAAAAAAAAAAAAGGAAGAATGTTGGAGTGTGTGGAGTCTGCTGTTGGACGTGTGTGTTTGGCTGCTATTTTTTTAATTTATTATGATGATGTTATCTTGCATCCTCTTCAGATTGTGTCCCATAACATCAGCTGACGGAAAGGCGTTCAGAAACGTACGCTACATTCGCGCGACATGCATGGAAACGTTCCTAATTATGACAGTCTTCCTGACCTTTTACCCGTCCGCCGTCCCGCAGTGTGCACAATAAAGGCAGTGGCATCACCCGCAGTAGCATCTCAAGTGCCAAGACGGAGAGCAGAGAGGGTGCTATACGGGGTGATGAGGAGGAAGAGTTTGTTTATTGTTTTAAGTGGAAGGGGAAACACCGGAATCATTTTCATTAAGCAGAGTCGCATAGAGATTGTTACAGTTATGTTTATGTTGGTTTATGTGGGCAATGGTGGCTTAGCGATTAGTTCCAGCCCCAGAACCACCAAGCTGCCACCGTAGGGCCCTTGAGCAAGGCCCTTAACCCTTAAATTCTCAGTATCACATGAAAAGGATAAACGTAAGCCGCTCTGGATAAGGGTGTCTGCAAAATGCCTAAAAATCTTTATACAGCTTGAAAATTCTAATTTAAGTCTGTTAGTGTCCGATATCGAAATCTTAAGCTCTTGAGACTCAGCTGTCCCCATACGAGGACATCATATTTTCTCCCAGCTCCACTGTGTGCATGTCTTTGTAAGATCCTCATATGAGTGGCCACTGGGTATTAGTCTTTTGCCAAACTTCTTCTCGTTTGAAGACATTAATCAGTGCGGTAAGGGACAGAAGCGGTGTGGAGAAATGAGAAGACGCACAACATCAGGTTTCGGGTCTTAGGAGCTTAAAAACGTGAAAAGGTTAAAAGTTATGACCATGAAGGTGGTGGTGTATTCAACGATGCACAGAACACCAGCAGACGGTAATTGCTACAGTCGGTACGTGCTGTACGTTACGTTTTTAGGAACACGTATAGAAACAATATTGTTTCATAAAGTTTATTAATGTGGCAGAAGAGTATTAGGATGAATAACGCTGAAAAACCCAAAGAAACAATAATGGGTTTTAAGTCTGTTTTAAATCGTTAGTTTCTATTTCAGATCGATTTGATTAAACCGTCGTGATTCTTTGATATACCGTCTGCACATATCAAGCTGTGTAACATCAAAAATGCAGAAAATGTTTTCAAGTAGATATAACTGTTTAGTTTTTTTAACCTAAACACTAACCTGTAGTGAGTCCATTTTCAGTTCATAATGTTACATTCTTTTGTGCACACGCTAAAGTATCTGCGTTTTTGTTCGTTCCTTTAGATGATTCATATTATTATTGTTATTATTATTATTATTATATCTTACAGAGTTCTGGATAAGGTGCTATGGTGTTCTGGTTTGTGCCTCATGTCGTCGTTTGTTCCAGATTGCCATTTTTGTCCTGTTTGATGTCATATTAATTTCCATCATGAGGATGGCGGCTTTATCCTTGTGTGGTACGCTTTGCGGAGGATTCGGAATGTCGAGTCCCAGGTGGTCGAGTTGGGCTCGTCAAAGCAGTATTATTGAAAATGTAAATAAAGTTTATTTAAGGAAAAAAAACCAGATGGCAAATCTCCATCGTTGAACCCAAGAATGTTTGTTTGACTGTGGAGTGAAGAGGGGGATGAATAAAGCATGTTTTTAACAAAAATGGTCGTGTACGATTAATATTTACATATATATAGTATTTAAATCAAGTTGATCTTATTTTCTTGAGCAGAACCAGGAATAAATTCAGAGATCTCATCATGTATTGGTTCAATTCCAATGGGTAGCAGTGGTGATTCAGTGGTAAAGGCTCTGGATTACTGATTCCAAGTTAACCAAGACTGGTTAAAGTCCCATTACTTCTTAATTGCTAAAGTTGGGCCCTTGAGCAAGGCCCTCAACAATACTGTTCACATAATCGTAAGCCTGTTTGGATAATGGCGTGTGCTAAATGGCATAAATGTTAATGAAGTCATGTACATTACTGATCATTTCTTTGAACATTGTTTTGTAATTTACTTTTTTTTTCAAAATTCAGGATTTTGCTAAAAGAGGAGGCTGCATAGCTGTCAGCATTTTTCTGCCCTGAGATGGCCTGGCAAGGTGTCCAGGGTGTACTCCGCCCTCGCCCAGAGTCGGCCGAGGTGGGTGCCAGCCCTCTTGCGACGCTAATTAGGGTTAAACGGTTCAGAAAATGAATGAACGAATATATCTAAATTGTCTCCCTTGTGGATCAGTCGAAATGTGCCCCCCCACCCTCGAGCCAAGTGAGTTTAAATCATGATGATTAACAGTAGCGAATCATCCAAGTCTTTAGATGCTTCGACATGCGCAAAGGGAACAAGATGCCGCCAGGACAACCCTACGCCTGTAGCCAGTTGTACCCACTTTCCTTGTGCTTACCCGGTTACACTGACAAGCTGGAAGATTAAGAGACAATAGGTAAGCAAACCACTGAAAAGGAGCCGCCCATTTGCCGCGAACACCAGTGAAATTACTGTATCGCCCAGAGGAATGCTACTGAGTATGCGTAAACCCTTCTATATGTTGACAGATGTGTCCAGATGCCAAGCTGCGGCTGGAACAGGATGTTCTAGAATTACTAGGACCTCCTCGAAAAATGGAGCAAGTAGCACCGATTGGTGTCGCGACTATGTAAAATGTGCCTGTGTGAAAACAAATTGAGCTCATGTACTGTCCTGTGGATTTTCTGAGTATGTTTGTCTGTCATGTCTTGGAAGAAGAAGACGATGGCCTACAGCTTCTCTGATGGGTGTAATGAGGAAAACTGAGGGGAATTATCTAACATTTAAAGGTGCAATATATTTTTTTATTGTGACATAAACAAGTTTGAAACAAGTTCATTTTCATCTCATTTTCTAAGCCCCTTTATCCTAATCAGGGTCGTGGGGAGGCTGATACACACCTCAGCCGACTCTGGGTGAAGGTGGAATACACCCTGAACAGCTCGCCAGACTGTTTCAGGGCCAACACACACAACCATTCACACTCACTCTCCCACCTAGGGGCAATTTGAAACAACCAATCGGCCTTCTGTGCATGTTTTTGGACTGTGGGAGTAAACCGGAGTACCTGGAGAAAACGTCAACGCAGAAACACCCCGAGCCCGGGAATCGAACCCAGGCCTAACTATTCATCCCTATTTCTTAGTTGGTGGTACTTGAGACAATGCTAAAAGGCAGTCTTTGGGAACCGGAAGCTGCATCAGATTGAATGGGGAACAACAATTGAATGTCTTGCTATGTCTCCTCAATCAGATTGATGTCATGACGGAGATTGGGCCATTCTAAACCATCCAGGTCGTTGCTTTGAACCACTCTAGTGCAGCCCTGGCGGTATGCATAGTGCTGTTGTCCTTTTGGAAGGTGAAACAGGCTTCACCAGATCAAAATTATTGGTTGGCAGAATGGGAGGGAATATTTATGTACTCACGGCTTTGGAAATAACTCTGCTATAAATTAAACTGATTTCTCACAACATCAGTGGCTATTTCTGCAGGGGATCTAGTTCCAGTTTTGTTTTGTTTTTTTCCAATGCCCGGTTAAAGACTACAAAATGTATGGGGATGCATACATAAGTATGCACCTAAGGCATTATATGTAGTTTGATGACTTATGTCTCTGCCCTCTTTATTGTGGCTTTGGGAGGGGATTTATCACTGATCCTGGACCAGCTGCGGGGTTCTGGACTTGGTGCCCAAGGGATTGCCTTTTTAGGAGAAACCTGATCACAGGAACACATAGAAGGCTTGTTGATAAGAGCCTGCTGCTTGTGTGTGTGATGAATTCAGCTCTGTTGATTAGCAAGAGTGAATGGGAGGGGACAGAGGAGGGGGATATTTGGTGTGTTTTGGTCATGCTATACACTGTAGAGCCTTTGGACACTGAGATAGTGAAGCCCAATCTGAAACTAACCCAACCGTTCAGATTAGGCAGAAAAAGCCTGGCAGTCGCGTCTCCTTTAGGGTTCCGTCAAGCAGCTAGCCAAGAACACTAGTTACTACCTGTACCTGAAGATATTTCATGTTGATGGTCTGGGTTTGAAAAGGTACCCGATGGAGAAATTCCAAGCTGCAATGCTCCTTGGGGCGGTAGGTGATTCCCTGGGATATCGCAAGGGCCACTGGGAAAGCTGCATATCAGGGTCTCAGATACAGAAAGAGCTCTTGGCTCTCGGGGGCCTGGCAGCCCTCAAATTGGATCCAGAGAACTGGCCCTTGAGTGATGGAGCTCTGATGCACATGACCACGGCAGAGGCTCTTGTTTCAGGTAAGCTTGTGTACCTAGCTGGAAAGGTGTGCGCCTACCAGAAAGAACACTCTTCCTTCAACTTCCCGATGACTGGGTCACGATTTAGATTTCTCTTCCTCACAGCTACGTATCTTTACTAATGTCTGCAGTGGACTTGAACAGTGGTTAATACGCTTTATGACGAAGAACAACCACAATAGAATAGCGATGCTAATAATTGTATATTTAGTTTTTCCAGAATGACAACACATGACAGGTATAATCTGACTTTAGCCTCTTTTTAATTTAATTTAAATCCCATTCAAATATTATCAGAGTTTTTGCTTGTTAATACTCTTTACAACCGCTGCTAAAGCGATAAAGTCTGATGGTTTCATATCATGTCTACAATTAAATACTAACGCATGCTTAATCTGGCCTGAATGCGTCATCAATTTTAAATAGAACAAGCAAGAAGTAGGAAGCAAGTTGCTTTATATCATATGTGTATAACCGTTTGGAGATCATCGTTAGAATCTGGGATAGTTTCCCCATATTATTTCCTCTATACTGTTATACTGTCCTTATTGCATATTCTTTATACTGTGTATATTGCTTTTTATTATATATTTATATAATATTATTATGTGTATGTGTAAGAAATGTGTAAG
>JBCNYG010000009.1:16218965-16230554 GCA_039654305.1 Porochilus rendahli | reverse complement strand
CTGCGATGGCCTGGCGAGCTCTCCAGGGTGTACTCTGCCCTCGCCCAGAGTCGGCTGAGATGGGCACCAGCCTCCCTGCGACCCTAATAAGGAACAAGCGGTTCAGAAATGAATGAATGAATGAATGAATAAACTCAGGTAGGCAGGCAGACTTAAAAGAAATGAAATGTTCATGGAGTAAACACCGAAAACAGAAGCTTGACAGAATATGAACTCAGTTTAAGATACAGTTTAACAGACACTTAACCTAACAAAGACAGGTGATACTAATGAACGCGGAAATCAGAAAGGCAGTTAAAAAGGCCGGGTGCCGTAAATGTGAAGAAATAAAAACAAACACCAAAAAAGCGTTTTAAATAAATTCGGATCCTCTTCATTATTGAAGTAATCCTGGAATGCAAGCGTTTCTACATGGCAGAAACAGATACATGAAGAGCACTGAGTCTGAGAACCTGCTGTCTTCATGGCACTAACCACGACCTTGTATGTGTTTACTCTCCTGATAGTAAAGCGTTATGTGCGGAAAGGGATCCCAAACGAACACCGCGCTTTTATCTGGATGGCAGCAAGCGGTTCCCAGGAGCAGATGGAGAGGAATCCGGGTTACTACCATTCACTCCTCCAGGCACAGCACGACCCGAAACTGGTCGACACCATCCGCACAGGTCGGTATGACCCTCGCCTCATGGTCAAGACGCAATCAGGGAATGGAAGGAGTCCGAAATGTTAGGTGTGGGCCAGTGTGAATTTGCTAATAATCTGATATCAACTAAGTTTATTACTGTACAGAAGTAACAATGATAGAGAATCCCTCATCATGATATACCTGTAGCGTGACACGGTGGCGTAGTGGTTAGCATGTCCGCCTCACCGCAAGAAGTTCCTGGTTTGATTCCTGGCCTCACTGGAATTTGATTCCTGGTTTCGGTGTGGAATTTGCATGCCCTTTCCTGTTCTTTTCTCTTGGACGCGAACGTTGCGTCCGTACGTCTGTCCGTCCGTGTACACGTGGGAACCCTGCGGTGATATTGGGTTTCCATTACGAACTCGTACCTCGACAGTGTAACACTCTCAGACATCAAAACTTTGTTGAGGGGACGTCATAACGTGAGGCTTGCGTGATATTACATCCTCGATGACATCATCAAAACAAATTCCCACTGAAACCTTTTATCAAGAGAGGAGAATTTTTTTCAGAGCACCGCATTTAGGCAGTGCCTGATGTTTATATTATTTACATTCTTATCCCCAGATTTGCACAGGACGTTCCCAGACAACGTGCAGTTCCGGAAGACGGCCGAGCCGTGCCTGCAGAAGCCCTTGTATAACGTTCTGCTGGCGTACGGACACCACAACAAGGCTGTGGGATACTGTCAGGTAAACAATTCTCCACTATAAACTTTGATCTTCTTACTCTGCTGATTTAGAGCAAAATGTTCTGCAGTCAGCTGCACGATGGGCACATGACCCCGCTTGTGGGAGTGACCCGGGATGTTCTAGGTCCATGGTTATCTTTGTACTCGTGCTGGTATTTGTGACGACAAATAGTCGAGGTTAGCACAGTTTTCAGGATGATTCCGTCTAGTCAGTCTATGTCGCTTGTTTTGCAAGGAATTTGTCAGCTTTCTGGCGTGTCACCATCCAGACGCACAAAAAAAAACAACTTTCGCCATGACATCATTTCTGTATCACCCGACGTCAGATTTGCAATGCAAAGTGACTCTCTCAAATTTTCTGCCTGTGGCTTGTTCTTGTTTCATGCCTCTACTGTTTTCCACAAAATTCTTCCTGAAACGTTTTTGGACCTGTGATGGGGGTGGGGTTGGGTTGGGTTGGGTTGTTGAGTTCGGCACACAGTGTTGGCAGCTCATAGATTTGTCTTTTCAGGTAGAGAAGCATCATCAAGATTACAAACATTACACAAACAAAATTTCGCTGGAGCTGTACAAAGCTCCAAGTAAACCTATTTCACTTCCAACGCAGCGCACTTTCCACGAATACGAGAAAGATTTCACTGCAAATCTGCGCTAACTGCTAGCATAAGCCTGTAGCCATGTCTTTCCATGTCTGCATGGTCTTCAAATTGACTGGAAAGGCAATTCCTCTCTAGTTTAACATGGAATTTACACCTTCCGTCCAGTTCTCTGGTGTCCTGTGATCACTGTTATGTGTCTTCCTCCTCCTCCGTCCTTCATGATTCCTGCTCTTACAGGGGATGAACTTTATTGCTGGGTATCTCCTCATCATCACCAAAGACGAAGAGAAGTCTTTCTGGCTAATGGAGGCTCTGCTAGGCAGGATACTACCAGGTCTGTGCCATTTACATTTAAAGCAAGTCTCTGAGTTCATTTCAATGTTGTAATGTCATGGAGAAGATGTCGGGTCAAGTCCCTCGCCTGCATCACGTAAGGAAAACGTAAGAGATTGCTGCATGGGCTGGAATTGGGTTAAAAACGGTCCGACGTATTATTAAAACGCGTAAAGCTGCAGAAGTACTTTAGAAGTACTCACGGTCATCAGGATGACTCACTCGTTTGCCGAGCCGCTTAATCCTATTAAGGTGGCAGAGTGGCCGCAGCCTAGGTCAGCTGACACTGGGCGAAGGCGGGGCGCACCCGGAACAGCTCGTTCCACAGACCATCGCAGGGCAGCACACACGCAACCATTCACACTCACATCCGCACCTGCGGGAAATCGCGCACTGCCATTCAGCCTAACGTGCATGTCCTTGGACTGTGGGAGGAAACCGGGGTTCCAGAAGGAAACCCACGCAAGCATAGGGAGGATATGCAAACCCCACACAGAAACGTTCCAGCCTGGGACTCGCAAAAAAACGCGACCTCAGTCTTCGAAAACCGCTCAACAAGATTTGATGTTACAATCCATTGCTGACCGCTGCATATCGGGTTGATAATTTCTCGAACTCTGTCGGATTTGCAAGCTCAAAGGCTATTTAGCAAATATAGCCTGGTATTTTGAACATTTGTGGCGTATTAAGATGATTCAATCTGGGTAAAGACCATGACACACCTCCTTTAATGGTGTTGAAGTTATATATAAAGTCTAGTTCTGGATCGGATTTCCTCGGTATATAATAAAATCTGGAAAAGTTCAAGGGGTTTGTATACAATATTATAGAGAGTGCACACTTTCATTCATAAGAAACCAGTTAATCAGGGCAGAGTTGGAGGCAGAATATAGCACGGTGCATGAAAATAACAGCTGATCGTTGCTCAACACCTGCAGACTCAACACTGTTTGCTCAACACATGCAGACTGTCATTGCACCACCAGTACTTCAGTTCTCACGCTGTTATTCTGTAGGTTCCCGTTACTGTACCCTCACTGTATCTTACAAAAAGTGTTTGCGTGAAATGGAGTGTGTTTAGGTGACCTGTCCAGGGCTATTCTCAGCACCTCATCTCGTTTCCCGAGCTATTAATAAACCTAGTGTCAGGTCACATGATCCTGATCTGTTCAGATCCTGTTAGGAACCAGTCATACCCTGTGACAGAGAGAGAGAGAGACGCGTCTCGCACTGTATCACATCACGGGTGCCTGCATTCTCATCTACAGTAGCGCTGTATCCTCTCAGAACTCAGAAGGTTGTGCAGGATTTACTGAATATTTGATGAGAAAGTTGAGCTCAAATGACGTGTCATGCAGTCGGTATTGGGAGGATTTTTCTCACAGACTACACCATCGGAAATTCATGAAACTGCAAGTCAGGGGTGTCCCGGGGTATTGGAATTGGTAAATTAAATCTACACCATTCACAAGAATATAGAAGGTTTGATATGACTATGCGGTTTGGAAAACATCCAGTCTGACATGGTCTGGGGACGGTTGTACACGTTTCAGCCCACAAAAATTGGCTAGCAAGTCATCCTGCTTGAGTTATTAGCCCGGCTAAGCTGTTTTCCTTCTTTATAGATTACTACACGCCTGCCATGTTGGGCCTGAAGACAGACCAAGAAGTGCTGGGAGAGCTAGTGAAGGCTAAAGCGCCAGCTGTTTGGCAGGCCATGGTGGAACACAGCGTCATGTGGACACTGGTGGTGTCACGCTGGTTCATCTGCCTCTATATTGACATCCTCCCTGTAGAGGTAAGAGTGGCGTGAGAGACACATAAGATGGGATTTGGATGGTGAAGTGAGGAAGTTGAGCGGGGCGTAAGAGGAAAAAAAAATCGACGACACTTCCTGTTTGACAGTAACAGTGATGTAGGACAGTATTTAAATCCTGAACCTGGCTTGGATTCCTGGCCTCGGGCTGGCGCCCATGTCAGACGATTCTGGGTGAAGGCCACACAGAACAGCTCGCCAGGCCACTGCAGGGCCAACACACACGACTATTCATACTCGCACTCGCACCTAGGGGCGATTTTGAACCGCTGGTCAGCCTACTGTACATATTTTTGGACTTTTGGACAAGAAATCCCACGCAAGCACGGGGAGAACATGCAAACTCCACACAGAAACATCCCGAGCACAGAAATCGAACCCAGAGCCTTCTTGCTGCGTGGGGCGGGGATGTCAGGCACAAGTAAACGAGCAGATCTATTCAGCGAGCGATATTTTAGGTGATAAAAAACATTTTCAAGAAGCAGTTTGGAGGAAATGGGTGTAAACGGGGACCTATTTGTACCAGAGACGGAGGAGTCTCTTGTGGAGACGTTGAGACGTCACATTCTAGTGACTCTAAGGACGAGAAGTCGTATTCGTGAAAAGTAGCACTTGCCATGTCCAGTGACGATGTCGCTAACTTTAGCGTAGTACAGTGCGATGCGCTCCGCTCAACCAATCAAATGAGTGCACTGGAAGTAATAGTGTGCTCCAATCATGTTAAAGGAAAAGAAAAACACTGTTTAAAATGATGTTCTGCACAATGTACAGGCAGTCAGGACTGTAAACAAATATATATGTGTGTGTGTGTGTGTGTGTTTCTTTTAATTTTTAAGACTGTCCTGCGCATTTGGGACTGTCTTTTCTACGAGGGCTCCAAGATCTTATTCCGTGTGGCGCTCACTCTGATCCGGCACAACCAGGCGCTGATCTGTCAGGCTCAGAACCTCCCGGATATCTGCGAACGCTTCAAACAGATCACCAGAGGAGCCTTTGTGGAGGACTGCCACCCGTTCATGCAGGTTGGTTGGTAGTCGATACCTTATTAATGTTCCAATAATAAAATTCCACTGGTCTAAACCAAAAAACGGATTCTGCTAAAAATGAATTGAGTGGTGTTGGATATATGGGTATGATGGGTATATAATGTCAGTTAGCAACTGTTCACTTTATCAGTTCACTTTATAGCTTCTTACATGTGGTAGCGATTTGTTGTCTCCTTTTGAAGCACTTTACTAGCCAGTTATCTTGTTTTTTCCCCATTACCCATAAAGCTATTAATTCATTCATCTCTCCAATCTTTTAATCCCAGGGTTACATGGGGCCTGGAGCCTATCTCAGCCGACACTGAGAAAGGTGGGGTTCATCCTGAACAGCTCCCAAGTCCATCGCAGGTCCAACAACCATTAACACTCTCCCTCACACTTAGGGGCAATTCGGACCAGCCAGTTAGCTTTATGTCCATGTCTCTGGGCTGTAGGAGGAAACCGGAGCACCCAGAGGAAACCCATGCAAGCATGGGGAGAACATGCTAACTCCTTACTGAAACAGCCTCACTGAGCCTGGGATTCGGACACATCACCTTCTTGCTGTGAGGCAGCACCCTGCCGTCTGATGACGAATTTAACGTGACTTTAGTATTCACGTTGAATGTGCAGCGATCATGTGAGCGCTCTGCTAAAGTAATCGCTAACTGAGTCGTCCGAGCATGATGAGCTGGTGTTTGTTCTTTTGCATGGTAAATTGGGGAAAAAGAGGACGTTTTGGGTTCCTGCTGTACCGAGAACGAGGTGAGACCACGGGGAGTTTTACTGCTCAAGGCAGGAGTACCAACTTTATCACGCCCACTTTTAGATCTATTTCAGGACGTTCCGTTTTCCGAAAAGGACAAAACCGCGTCTGTCGCTTTTCATTCTTTAAATGCTCTTAAATTTGTCTCGCACCATTTGCAGCATCACATTTTGGTCACCTGGTTCATGAACTTATCGCAAAATATTTGTTTGAAATTTCCCCGAGTACAAATCGCAAAACGAGGCTCGGATGTGGAGTCGTCTCGAACTCTTCTCAAGCAGTCCGCACGTGTTGCGAGAAGGTCGCAAAGTTGCCCGCAAACTATTCGCTTTTGAGACGTGCTGGCATCCGCCATGTTCCATGTATTTTGTCTTCATTTGTATTGGCATTTTGTTAACGGGCAAAAAAAAAGCAAAAAAGCGAACAAAATACGACCTGATTTTTTCCCTCAAACGTCTGCTAACCAATCACAAATTACTTGCAAATCAATCACAAAATTGTTGTGCGATATACGTATTATTTATTTATTTATTGGATTTTTCCCCATTTTTTTCTCCCTAATTTAGTTTTTTTTAATTTACTTTGCCTTCCCTATCACATGACCTCCACCAATCAGGGAGGGGCGTAAGCAAGCACATTCCCCCTCCGTGACATGCGAAGCTACCGCCCGGCTTTTGTCGAACTGCTGTGCATGCATATTTGGGGGCGGAGTCACAGTCTTGACACAAATGTCAAAATTCACAAAAGAATAGTGTAGTGGTTAGCACTGGAGGTCCTGGGTTCGAGTCCCGGACTCAGCGAGGGCAATTTCTCGGGTGGTGTTTACATGTTCTCCCCATGCTTGTGTGGGTTTCCTCCGGGTAATCCGGTTTCCTCCCACAGTCCAAACGCTAGCACGTTAGGCTAATTTACTGTTACAAACTGCCCTCGGTGTGTGTGGTGTATGTGTGTGTGTGTGTGTGTGTGTGTGTTGCCCTGCAATGGCGTGGAGAGCTGTTCCGAGTGTACCACGCCTTCGCCCAGTGTCGGCCGAGATAGGCTCCAGCCACCACGCGACTCCTAAAAGAGGATTAAAGTGCTTCGGCAAATGAACGAGAGAGTAAGTAAGTAGTAAGTCTTCCTGGGAAGGTCATGTTTCAGACCATGTTTCAGTGGTTCCTTCCTTACTGTCCTTCCTGCAGAGCATTTTTCAAGAACCCGGAAGCCTCTCCATGGCGACCATCACCAAGCTGCGGGCGGTGTGCCGAGCACGAGTTACAGCTGAGGAATCCTGACTCACCGCCCCCTAGTGCTTCAAACATTCCAGATGTTTATTTGCGCTGTCCTGTTGTTGTTCCTTTCATCTGACGGCTGAAACTATTCCTAAAGCGATAATAAGGAGACATTATGAAGTGATGATGTGAAGCACCCTGAACGGCGTTCTATATACGCACAGCCGCACTACCGTTAATAACAGGGCTCTGTGCTTATTTATGCAATATGGCAACCCGTACACTTCACATCTGATCGTTTAGACTTGGAGACAGTGCAGTTAGCTGAGGGAGTTCTTTCTTTCTTTCTTTCTTTCTTTTTTTTTTTTAGGTGGTGATGGCTCACGTCTGTTGAATGTATAAAAATTCCTACCAAAGCTTGTCCAGGTATATCTTGGTTACTGTACACCTTTCTTGATGACTGTTTGATGAACTACTCTTAAATGAAAAGTTGCCTGTTAAACACTGGGAAAAATTTTTTTTTACATTTTTTTTTTCTCCAAAGAAATGTCGTTTAAGATTTTCCTCCATGTTTAAACTGGTACTTTTCAGAAGATCATAAAATGCTTTGTTGTTGTTTGCTGGTAGAAGAAATTCTGACTGGGAAATTGTTTCTTATGACACCAACATGAGACCCTTTTACAAACAAACACAGCAGGATGAAGAGTTTCTTGTGATACAGTGCTGCAGTTTCTACTGAAATCTGATTGTCTAGTCAATTTTTTTAAGAAGATTATATTAAAAAAAATCTGGATTACAATCAGTACATGTATATCTGTTTTTTATGTACCAAAGCTAACCGCATACCATCTTATGCGATTTTCCGAGTACGTAGGTCCCAATACTAAACAAATCCTGTTTCAAATATGTTTATTGTGAAATATATCAGGCATCAAGGTACTTTTTCTGACATTAACATGTTTCATTTAGAAGAGTAACACAACCAAATGGATAAACCAACAATTAAAAATAAAAAATTAAAAAAATTAAAAATAAATTAACACACAACAAACAAAAAAGGCATAATATACACAAAACACAATACAAACCACCCTCCCCTCAACCCACACTTCCCCAAAACCCAATATCCATATCTACCCCTCCCTCCCTAGAAGTGCATTGCCACTTGGCGTTCCTTTTTCTTTTATGAAGATAAAGGACCAATGGTTGCCAAATTTTCTCAAAATCCAGGAAAATCCTAACATGCAGAAACACCAACCCGACCCCTGAATCTTAGAAGGAAAATTAAAGCAGGTGTCATGTATACAAGGCAACCCCATGCTAATGGCTGCTTAGTAGTGGTTGATCACACTAGAGGTGCGATAGAAAAGCGACTGATGCGAATAGAGGTTTTTTTGGCGCATTGTGAAATTTGCATCGAGATGTTTTACGTTTTGTGGCTTGAATACACAAATCCTACGATAGTTGTGCGACAATCTGCGATTGATTTGCGAATAATTTGCCATTAGTTTGCGGATGATTGGTGAAAATATCGAACCTCTTGTCGTAAATCAGTCGCGTTTTGTTCGCTTTTTGTTCTAAAAACCATTCGCTTTTTATTCTCGCGTTATTAGCACAAACAAAAGGTGAATAATATACGAATGATGACAAAATATATGGAATATGGCGGAGGCCAGCGAGTCAAACTTTTCTCAAATTTTCTGAGTGGAAGTCTCCAACGCTTTTCCTTGAGAACGGAAAACTAATCTTTTTTGCGAGCAAAACGGCAACTTTGCGACCTTCTCACGACAAGTGCAGACTGTTTGAGAAGGGTCTGAGACTACTCCGCTTCCTCGTTTTGAGACGTCCGTGGAAATTTCAAGCTTGTTTGAAACTTTATACGATGAGTTCACGGACCAGGCGACCAAAATGCGATGCTGCAAGACAAATTCGGGAACATTTTGAGAATGAAAAGCGACAGCCACGAATCGTTATACGCGTCATTCGGTTTTCTATCGCGCCTCTAGTGTGAGATTTCTAAGCAGGCAGCTGAGTGTACACCGATACATAACATTAAAATGACCTGCCTATCATTGTGTAGGTCCTACTTGTATCACCAAAACAACTCCGAATCATTAAGGCATGGATTCCACAAGAGCTCTGAGGGTGTGCTGTGGTTCTGCCACCAAACAGTTCACAGCACATGCTTTAATTCCTCTATGTTGCAAGGTGGGCTCTCCATGGTTTGGACTTGTTTGTCCAGGACTTCATCCCAAGATGGATTTTTCTTAAAACATTCCTGAACCATTTTCCCAGTATGGCAGGTTGCATTATTCTACTGAAGGAGACTTCTGCAGTTATGGAACATCATTGCCATGAAGGGGTGGACTTGGTTTGCGACAGTGTTTAGGTAGATAATACATGACAAATTAAAAAAGGAATTCTAGGACCCGAGGTTTCCCAGCAGAACATTGCTGAGAACATTACACTTCTTTAGGTGACTTGCCTTCTTCCCACAATCCATTCTGTTCTCTCTCGCACCCTTTTGTCTATGTGGTCTAAAACAATGCAATTAATCAGACCAGTCCACCTTCCCTTGGTCATCGGTCTAGTTTTTGGTGCGCACGTGCCAAATGCAGCCACTTTCACTGGCGGAGACGGGTCAAGCATGCGCATTCTGCATCCCACTGATCCACTGCTAATGCTTATTAAAATGATTACAAATGTTTCCTTCTTTTTAAAGTAGACGATTAACAGGTAACGGAGTTTCCAGTGTTGAGGTTCATGTGCTAAAATCATAGCTGGAATAATCAATATAAGATCCTCACCAAACTGCTTAATCATATCAGGGTTGCAGGAAGGATGGAGCCTCTTAGTTGACATCGAGCGAGGGCGGGGTACACCCTGAACAGTTTGCCAGACATCACAGGGCCAACACACACAGACACACACACAACCATTCACACTCACACCTAGGGGCAATTCGGAACAGCCAATTAGCCTAATCTGCATGTCTTTGGACTGATGGAGGAAACCAGTGTACCTGGAGGAAACCCACACAAGCACGAGGAGAACATGCGAACTCCACACAGGAACGCTCTTGACGAGCCCGTGTGCGTTCGCTTCAGATGGGTTAAACGCAGAGCCGGGTTTCGCTCGTGGGATCAATAAACAATGAAAATGATAAAAATTGCAGCTGGTCCTGTGGGAAAATTTCCTTCAACATGCATCCATGCAAAAATGTTCCTTGATCAACAGTTTTGGAGTTTAATTACAGAACAGCAGCACAAACAATGTGTTCACCTCATTTATTGTCTTCACCACACATTAAAAATGTTCTCTACAAAAATAAAAGATCAGATAACTGCAGTTAGATATAGAAGCAAACCTCGAACCGAAAGAGATTAGACCAAGAAAGGTTTCTGGAAAAGTGTTAAATCAGCTGTACAGTGAAGGAGGGGGAAAACAAACAACTGCAAAGCAAAACACATGCACTGAAACGAGACACTCTTGTTTGACTTCTGTCCTGTTGAGGGGACACAGAAAGGTTTCATTATACGCTGGAGAGAGTGATTATATCCCTGAAGAGAATTTCAGAGTCCTGTACACACAGACAGCTGCGACACCCCACATTATGTTGCTTCTCCCCTTAAATCAGGGGTGTCCGATCTTTTCTGCAAAGGGCCGATGGTGGTAGGTGCAGACATCTGTGCGGAGTTTGCATGTTCTCCCCGTGCTCGTGTGGGTTTCCTCCGGGTACTCCGGTTTCCTCCCACTGTCCAAAATCATGTACAGTAGGCTGATTGGCTGTTCCAAATTCCCCCTAGGTGTGAGTGTGAGTGTGAACGGTTGTGTGTGTGTGTGCTGGCCCTGCAATGGCATGGCGAGCAGTCCAGGGTGTACCCATCATCTTGAGATCCTAAAGCGAGGTGGTCTCACCAATATGGCTGTCACCCGGCTTCAAAATTGAACCACTAATATGCAATCTAGTCTTTTTTTTTGAGAACAGTGATGAAAACAGGCGAACGGTGTGGCTACTGATTGAGTTGAAGTGAAAACCTGCACCCACACTCACTGGTCCTCGGCGGATAAGATCGGACACCCCTGCAGTTGGGTTCTGGTACACAAGCCATACCGGCTTCATATACTGGAACATTGCATTTCAGAGTTACTCATTCATGTTTGGAGAGGACAAGCCTACATTTGAGGCTATTAAAGAAACCCATAGCTGTAGAGTGTGAGGTCAAAGGTCATGAGAGTGGGTGAGCGAGTAAAATAACCGGTGTGTACAGACAATTACGGTTTCCCTTTTTTCCCCATCTTCAGAAAGGCCATGATTAGAAAAGAAAATTCAAGAAATAAAGCAGAAAAAAAAAAAAAAATTGAAAAAAAAAAAAAAAGAAAAAAAAAAAAGAAGAAAAAGAAAAACCATTCTCTGAACGCCTCAACACACCTCCATATTGAATAAAATCTCTTTGGTGTCT
>JBCNYG010000009.1:16200881-16215213 GCA_039654305.1 Porochilus rendahli | reverse complement strand
CGATAGGTGATCAAGAACTTTTCTTTGAGGCAGAGGTTACATTTTTTACTTGCGCTATTGTAGGCTGAGTGCGACGACAGGATGCGCCAGGAGGTGAAGTGTTCGATGTTGTTGACCTTGAGGTTCCAGATGTGTTTGCTGAGTTCTGTGCTGTTTTTGTGCTTAACGTGGCGGAATAAGGCGGTGTGATTTTTATACCTTGTTTTGTACTCTTTTTGCGATGTATGTTTCTGTCGTGTTTTCTTTGAGCGTGACCATATCATGCATATACCAAGCCACGGTCACGCGCAAAGACAACAACAGAACTCAGCAAACACATCTGGAACCTCAAGGACAACAACATTGAACACTTCAGGAACTCAGGAAGGGTAGTGTCCCCACCAAACTTGGTAAATATTTGTGTATAGGTGTGGACAGGATTTTGGTCTCATAAAAACAAATAAACCGAAGGATGCCAGTGATTATGTTACTTCTGCTAAAACTCTGTTTTGAATGGAAGAAACAACAAAAACAATGACTTCTAGTTACTGGTATCATCAAGTTTTCTGTAACTTTTGTCTTCTCATGCTCAAGAGAGAAAGAAAGGGCTGAAAATGTTATAACTGTTTATGGATGCTATAACTTTGTACACAGATATGCAGTCATTCTTTCATTCTCTAAGCCGCTTATTCCTAATTAGGGTCGCGGGGAGGCTGGCGTGTATCTCAGCCGACTCTGGGCGATGGCAGGGTACACCCTGGACAGCTCATCAAGCCATCGCAGGGCCAACACCCATACAACCATTCATACTCACTCTCACACCTAGGGGCGATTTGGAACAGCCAATCAGTCTACTGTGCATGTTTTTGGACTGTGGGAGGAAACCGGAGTACCAGGAGGAAACCACGTCACTACAGAACTATAAATAGCGCAACGCTTGTTATTAATGGAGGAAAAATGTACAGCTATTACATAAGGACAAAGTGTTCACAGTAACCTCTCTCTGCATTTCTTCCCCTATTATTTGAATTTTATTCCTCGCTTTAAAAGATTCTAGGTATTCCTTGACACAGACTCCCTTTATTATAACTGCCAGAGATGAGCGTCTGCGATCATATATGTGGTATATGGAGATACTCTACCTGGGCCAAACTGGCTGTTGTGGAGGCCAAAAGGCTGCACCTGCAGGTTAAAGGTGTTTAGAGAGAAACTGGTGACCACAGGAAGAACCTCCTCGAATTTGCACATGTACGAGTGGCCCAGGGTTGCCTGCATGTACTGGAGACTGGTGTTGCTGACACTGAGTGGAGCTAAAGAAACCAGCGCATGCACGCACACGCACACGCACACACACACACACACACACACACACACACACACAAAGAGCTAAATGTTGGAGATCATTTTTACCCACATATGTTATTATTGTATAGATCACAGGTATCAAACTCAAGGCCCGTGGGCCAAATCCGACCCGTCAACGCTTTTAAAGAATATGTAACCCTCCAGCACAAAACCAGTCGGAACTCACATGACCTAGGTAAGCGGCTCATAGAATAACGTCACCTTTCATTTCCCACTTCCTACTTGGAGGCCGCCTATGTCCTACATTATGTCACATTATGCCATGCGCTGTTAGCGGGTAGCATGCACGTGGGGTTGGGGGTTTCTAAACTAGTTTTAGAGTGTACAAAACCGTTAAGAGATGATAATTTCATATAGTGTGTTGTACACTCTAACACTAGTTTTGAATTGAACTCCCGAACCACGTGCACGCTAGACGCTAACAGCTAAAATTGGGCTCCCGAGTGGCGCAGGTTCAAATCCGTGTTGATGCCACAGCCATCCATCCGTGACCAGGAGTCTATGGGAGCTAACCGGCCAAGCTCTCACGGGTCGGAGCTGTGGTGGTTGTATGGTAGGTAGGGAAGGCAACACTTGACAGGTGGGAATTGGGTATAAATAAAATTAGGGGAGAAAAAAAAGGGAGGGGGGTGCACGGCTTACATTGCTTGAGTATTAGAAGAAAACTGTAAAGCCTCGTCTACACAGGAAGCAACCGGTAGATAAAAGCTGTGCTTTCAAAAAAAGTGCCGCTAAAAGTGCTTGGCTTGGTGAACCGAGCAGTAGTGGTGACATCATGGTGCTCTTTCTTAAATAGACAGCGGGAGATGACGAGGAGAGCGAACTGTTCCCGGTTCATGATGGACAAAAGTCTCCATTCTATACTTGTTGTGTGATTAAAAAAATAATCTATAAATGCCAGTACTATGAGTTAAAATAAACTTAAACTAAATAAGACAATGACAATAAAACTTCTCATAAACCTGCTGTAAGGAAGCGCGGTGCTGCTCACAGTTTCATTCGGAAAGATTTCGAAACCGGGAAGTGTGCGAGGGAGTTACCTAGGCAACGAGAGCTAAGAGGTGAAGCGATTATCCTTTCTCGCCAGGCATCGTCGTGTGTCATTAAGCGACAAGCGTGTTGCTTCCTATGTGAACGTGGCTTAACAGGCCTCGCGACGGGTGCAATGTTATCAGTTTTTCTTGAAATCGTACGCCGCCTTCTGTTTAATAAATTAAAATTTTCCACACCTTCTACGAATCGATGTTGCACTGCCAAGTTATCGCTCATACGCAAGATCTTTCCTTTAGTCATGCGGTTTTTACTATAATTATTGTAAACAGACAGAGAAGCAAATAATGATGTAAAACAGATGGATAAGAGATACTAAGCCTGTGAGCTGGGGTGGTTTCACTGTTAAACCTCTGTATTCAACTGAAATGAACTGATGATCAAAGATAAAACATCGGATATTCACTAGTGAGTAAATGGGCACCTTTAATATCAGTCGGCTGAATGAATCCAAATACAGTGTGACACATCATAAAGGAAGCAGAAGTTCCTTAATCGGTTAAAATGTAGAGTATTATTACTATTAAATGGGTCACTGTGGTACTCTTGTCCTTACCAGTCATATCTTGCCAGCTGGCAGACATATTCAAGGTACTGAGGTGATATTTACTGGTGGTGGAGTTCTGTGGAAATGAAGACATGCGTTACAGCTGATTATTGTGAGACAGAGAAAGAGAGAGAATGTGAGGACAGGTGTGCGTGAGAGAGTTGAAGACCCTCACCAGTGTGAATACGAAGCTGAGGTTGGCGACGTCTCCAGTCAGAAGCAGAGTGGCAGTTGTGGATTCACATGACCCAGAGAAAGACGTCCTATTGGGCTGCATGTTTGCAATCATCACAACGGTCTGGAATTGTGTGGACGATCAATGTTCAGTTGTGATCAAAACACATTCACTTTACACTATACAGTACATACTATACTCTCTACATGGGGTATAACAATGTCACCGTCGAACCCATATACACTCCCCAGCTAATAACATTGTGTTGGACCACCTTTAACCTTAATTACCGCGCATCGTGTTTCAGTTGGTCCGGTCGAGGCTCAGCAACATTAATATGGCTATAAAATGAAGTCAGCTGACGACCTGAATGTACTGAATGATCAGGTTATCACATCAATGGACTTTTTCCTTCGCTGATGGCCTGACCGTAACCCTATTGTAAGTTTTCAAGATGTGCTGTAGAAGACTTTATGGAGTGGTAAAATTTTCTCATCACTTCACGACGTTGGTAAAAATTAAACCAGACTCTGGACGGAATTAAATGCCGTAATGCAGCTTAAGTTTGTTTAAACAATGCCATGGTGATTACGTGCTCTATACACACATATACATACATATATATTATCATACAAGTTTATTTAGAGCTGCATGAAATGTATGTTGTGTGGGTTGGGCAGTAACATAACAGTTAGGGTAGTAAGTAATATATATATATATATATATATAGCTTGATTAGTGACCATCAACGGTACACAATTTTTCACAATGCATTATGGGATACATTGAGTGCACCATATAGTAATAATTCTCACTATACCACCGGACACCACTACAAAATGTGGAACTGACTATAAAATGCACTCTTAAGTGTGTCATGAGTCATTTCGGACGAATAAGTGATTAGTAGAACTACAAAAATGGCGAGTGATGTCATGACTTTTCCTTTATATATATATATATATTTATTTATTTTTAAATGGGGCATGGGTCCTTACTTTATTCTGTGATTTGGAGAAATAAGTTACATTCAGCTGCAGCCCCATCATGGCCAGTAGACAGACCGTGCCGTTGGTGTCTGCCACACTGTAGTTACCGCGCTCAGGGTTGGTTGGGGTCACAGGAGTGGTTGGGCTGATAGCAGTGGTCGTCAGGGGTGCAGCAGTGGTGCTGGGAAGATCAGCTGAACAAACAGTCTCTGAAATGCACAAAAACAACACATGTTATATAACAACACACTGCACAAAGACTTTATATAAATTAATCTAATGTGCAGTGAAATCATCGCACGCCGCTGAAAAGTCATAAATAAAACACTGCGACAGTGACAGACAACACTACAGTACCGTTAGTGCTCAGGTTAGCACTGGGCATGTAGGCCTGTAAGCGGAGGTTGAAGAATGTGACCTTGACTCCAGAACCTTCCAGATCGACTGAACTGGGACTCAGGCACCTGTAGGTGGTGTTGAGCAGAGCTGAGATCTGAGAGGTGTTTGTATGCAACACCACAACACCTGTACAGACAAAAGACACTCACATTAACTCCAGACAGTAATCACATGGTCACTTAATACCAATTTTCCCTCCTTATTTTATAAAAAATAAATAAATAAAAATCACTGGTCCCGTGCCCGTTGTAGGCTCAGTGGCTGATTCCTTGTCGTTGTAACCCATCTGCCTCAGGTTTCCACATGCTAAGCTTTCAGAGTTGCTTTTCTCGCCATATATACAAATTATCCCTATATATATACATATATCTGTGTGTGTGTGTGTGTGTGTATATATATATATATATGGAACAACAGTAGGCAGCCTGGAGCTCACAAGTTCAGGCCACATCCATCCATGGCCCAGAGTCCTTGAAATACAATTGGCTTAGCCAAAATATCAGGCTAGGAGGCGGGGTGTTCATACGCTCCGTCATACATAAAACTAGCTCATCAACTCTTACAGTTATCATTTTATTATACAACTAAGCACTAAGGGTTAAGAGTCTTTCTCAAGGGTCCAACAGTGGTGGTACTGGGGACTAAACCCCTCATATTTGGATCAGTAGCACAGTGCCTTAACCACTGAGCCACCACTGCGCCTCGCTGACCATTGCCCTCCCTGGTTACTAGCTGTCGTGTGATAAAGAAGTTTTATTTAACAGGTGGCATTAGGTCATGACAAAATCGGCATAGAGGCACTTAAAATTCTAATTCAAATTGGACTTGACCTTTCTTTGCATAATTCTATGCCCTGTGCTGCCACACTGGATTGGATAATCGCAAGTCATAACAGAAGCTTAAATGTAACCATGACATGCCCTTCTAATTTACATCTCACTCTGATTAGAGTGGCATCACAGGGCCAAACGAGCATCACAGACCATCACAGGGACAAAACAAACACACAACCATTCACACTCACACCTAGGGGCAATTTGGAACAGCCATGCAGCCTAACGTGCATGTTGTCGGACTGTGGGGGGAAACAGGAGTACCCGGAGGAAACCTACGCGAGTATGGGGAGAACATACAAACTGCAGACGGGAACATCCATGCCGCCCTCTCTAACCTATATATAAACACTGCTGTCGATTGCATGTATAGAAAAGCATCTCCTATAGTGCTGTAGTGTTGTTCTCCTGACTTTATATAAACACTTCGTTATAAACTACCTAAATATATTAAGCTCTCTAAATACCCTACATTGCTTTCTGATGGGAAAAAACCCACAACAACTTTATTTGAAACAATAACAGTACAATGCGTTTGAATGACAGAAAGTTGTTTGGTGTTTCTTACTCTTGTTGGAAGACTCAGGGAAGGTGGTGTCGTCACTCAGGTTGTAGCTCAGAATAAGGTTGGCCACACGATATGTTTGACCACTGCTGGAGAACACCAAGCTCAGAGAGTGACCGTCACCGAAGGAGGCCTGCAGCTGTGGAGAAACTGCTTCTCCTCCACAGGAACTGCCGTTTCCCACTGCTGCTGAATCCGGGAGCGGCACAACCACCGTTCTCTGCTCGCAGGAACACAGAGGCGCACAGAAACACTGCTTTATCTAACCGGAACTCAGGAATGCACTCAAACACGCACAACAATAAATAAATAAATTAATTAAAAGTACTGTTCACACAACTAAGAGAACGGTCATGTGATCAACATATTGGAATGTAGAGGCGCAAACGGGGTCTGTGTATGAAACGCAGCAGTTTACATACAAGAAACTCTTCATGTTCATCCAGGAGTTAACATCTGTCAATCACATCTGTATGGGATGAGAACTGATCCTATCATAGATAGTGTTTTATGACTGCTTTATAGAGCCATAACCTATAAGGTGACCCAACAAAGCCTCCCACATTTCAAAGGCTAATAAAAAAAAAAAAAGGTTAAAGCGAATCAAATAATTATTTTCACGCATGAAACTTCATTTAATACAGTTCTTATTCATTATGTTTTAAAGATGAAATCCACCAGATTGGTGGTCATCGTTGTCTATATTGTATTGGTGGTCATCGTTGTCACTCTCGGAGGTGAGTCCTGAAGGACGCCAAGGCTTGACGGGTCATGTCGGGTGGAACAGCGTCGATCTCCTGAAGAATAGCAACCTTAAGCGCTGCAAGAGTTTGGGGTCGATGAGTATACACTCGGGATTTATGCCCTTTCTCACCAACGCAACTTGACACATGAAACTTTACGGAAATGCTTCCACGGAACAACACGCAGCTGTCATCGCATGTAGCGCAAGTTGCCGCAGAGAACCGTAAGCGCCGCAGCCTTCTGCAGCTACTCGCGGTAAATTCTAACGTTTCATTTTTTTTCCCGCCGCATTTCTGCGGAAAGTCCGAAAACGTGTTATTTTCATGTGACCACGTAACACCACCGCCAGTGCGGAACGACCGCTATCAACAATGTGTGAATATGATCATACTTTTTACCACGATATAAAAGGCTGTGAATCTTCACCTCATCTACTGTCGCAGCGGAGCGGATTACAGATAACACCCGGGATCTGAATACTTCTCCGTATTATACAAACCTGAATTCTATAATGCTTTGTTATTCATTCCGATGTCAGTGATGGATAAGGCGGCTCGTAGAACCATGCCAAGAAGTATTATTTATTTAAGAGATCTGCTTGTTTCTGATTGGTGGAAAGTCATCAAATAATTCCTGGTATTGCTTCATTGCCATGGTATAACTCAATTATTGCATCGTCGCCATTGGATAAGTTTAATAATAACTGCTCTATTGGCACGTGCAGCACAATAAAGTGACTATGTACTTTATAGTGACTAAACACCTATGGAATTGGGCTTGTGTATGATAGAAAATTATTCGGTCTCGGAGGGCAGATAACAACCCCTCAACCGAATAATTCTCCAATATCCTACTTCAGCACACTCAATAATTGCTTATTATTAGAAGCCTTTTCTCCAATAAGAAATGAGAAAAAATTATGAATGGATAATAATTAATAATAATAATTCTCTAATTAGTTCACTGTGGCTAATTAATCACCGTGTGTGTGTGTGCATGCGTGCGTGCGTGTAGCACAGTGGCAAGCAAGTCCGCCTCACAGCAAGAAGGTCCTGGGTTCGATTTGTGGGCTGCGGGCGTTTCTGTATGGAGTTTGCATGTTCTCTATGTGCTTGCGTGGGTTTCCTCTGGGTACTCCAGTTTCCACCCACAGTCCAAAAAGACGCACAGTAGACTAATTGACTGTTCCAACTCTTAGTGTGAGTGTGAATGGTTGTGTACCCTGCAATGGACTGGTGAGCTGTCCAGGGTATACCCCACCCTCACCCAGAGTCGGCTGAGATGGGCGCCAGCCTTCCCGCGACCCTAATTACGATTAGGCGGCTTAGAAAATGAAATGAAGGAATGAATAATTGTGTGTGTGTGTGTGTGTGTGTGTGTGAGAGAGAGAGTATACATACAGTCCCGTTGAGGATGGGGTATACAATGGTGAAGTTGGCCGAGACCTCTGCTTTGATGCAGGTCGAATTTCCATCCTTTACTTCAAGTACTACGGTGTGCGCTGTAGCCAGCCAGCCTGTAACACAGAGAGCAGGTTTCAGGTTTCATCTTCCTTTTCCTCCTTTAACAATGTACACACCAGTGCATAAAGGTGAATGACCACCAGAGGGCACTACAGGCCTTGACTCATGTTGAAGTACCTCGTAAAACAGGACATGGTAGAGTTACGTGCTGTTTCATGCTGTAGTGCTGGCAGCAGTTTCCTGCAGTTGTATGATTTATTATTACACAAGACATACATGCAAAATTATAATTTTTTCGGTTATGCTAATTTAGTTATAGAGTTTTTATGTTATGAATCTGACATTAGCCTCTCAGCACAAAACCATTGTAGATTTACGGTCAGTTTTCCAGCACTGTTTGTGAGTCAGTAAAGAAAGCAGGACATCATATCACAGGGTGCTTATCATAATAAAAACATTTCAAAAGGCTTCTCGGTTCTGCGACAAAAACGAAGCGAGTGTGGCAGTCAAAATCTCCAGAAGAGCTGCAACGGGTTCTGTAAGATCCACAGTAAAACGTACGGCTCATTTCCTGATAAGGTTCAACAAAATGTCCCTGAGAATTTATGTAACGCAAAGAGACATCACACTAAATACTGTGTAATACGATACAAATGCTGTGGGTTTCCTCTGGGTACTCCGGTTTCCTCCCACAGTCCAAAAACTTGCACAGTACTCAAGAAATCAAGTGTTATGAAGTGTGATGCTGCATATGTGTTGTCCTGCAACGGCCTGGCAAACTGTTCAGGGTGCACCCCGCCTTCGCCCACAGTCGGCTGAGATGGGTGTCAGCCTCCCCGCGAACCTAATGAAAATAAAGCGGCTTAGAAAATGAATGAATGAATGTTTAATTCTGGTTGTAGTACGTTTTACATGTAGAAACACTGAATTTCATTATTTTTAAAGACACCTTTTGCACATAAATGACTTGTGCACACCCTGCGATGGCCTGGCGAGCTGTCCAGGGTGTACCCCGCCCTCGCCCAGAGTCGACTGAAATCGGCGCCAGCCTCCCCGCAACCCTAATTAGGAATAAGCGGTTCAGAAAATTAATCAATGAATAAATTACTTGTGCACAGCACGTTATATTCATTGGAATTACATGCACTCATCGATTTATCCTAAAGCTTAGAACCACTTGGTATTTAAGGCTGGATAAAAAAAATAAATAAATCATCGTTTCTCATCAATGCCCGCACCCGCAAATTTACATTTACATACCACCGCTCTGGCGCCGCATCTAATTGTTATTTATTTCTTTTAATGGGAAAAACCACGCTCAAAAGCGTAAAAGCGATTCGGTGTCAGATGGGGTGATTGTGATGGTAAGATCAGTTTAGTTCTGTTTGATATAATTCTATTTTCTAAAGATATGTGGAACTGCAAGGCTGCGCTCAAGACAGTTTAATACAGCTTCAGTCACTTTACCTATGTTTACGTTTAGCTTTAAAAGCGTCTGGGCTTCGACACTCACCTCATTTCCCTTTTTAGAAAAATGTAATGTGTGCCGCATTTAGGATTTCAAAAAGGTCTGATGAGAAAACCTTTTTTTATTATTTTTTTATCAACCCTTATCTTTACTGAACCCTGCGGGCTGTGTCAGGGTTTTTTTTCTTTTCTTTTCTTTTTGAAAAACATAAGCATGATAAGCATGAAGTACACTCAGCACCTTGAATGAACTTGAAGAGTTCTTTGGAGGAAAACTACACTCACACACTGAAGACGACTAGACGTCACGTTAAACTGTGGTGAAGTTTCAGCTACATGGTTCGTATTTTATCTGGCTTAGATAATAAGCCTAGTTATGTGAGATCTGAGTGTTATCCAGAGACGGAGAGAAGCTGGAGACTGAATGAACTCCCTGTCTGAATTAGTCTGTAAGCTAAAGCAGACAACCCCAGACCAAAGAGTGTGGATAGTGTGCTAGTACTGTATATGTGTGTGTGTGTGTGTGTGTGTGTGTGTAATCATAAATCAAAAAGTAAAGTCTGTTGGGCTTTTACACCTGAGCCTGCTTGCTTATACCTGGTTTCCTTAATGTGAAGCGACTAGGAGTTCAACTCCTCCTGGGTGACTCTAGTCCATCACAGGTCACCTTCCCAATATATTTTATTGGAACCAATTTTCCCTGCTTTGTGGACAGAGGTACACTTGTGGTTAAGACCTTGCCCAGGAATCTTAGCATAGTTGGGGTCTAACGGGGATTCAAACCCACGTCATCTCGATCATGAGCCCAGCACCCTAACTACCACACCCCACGTATAAATAAATAAATATATATATATATATATGGGCAATTCCACTGTGACTGACGTGTCATTTGCACTAAATACAATACAAATATTGACCAATAGCTTTTATTAAAAAATAATTTAATTATAAAAATTCATTGAAATGTTAAAGATTTGAACATCAGAACTAATACTTGTATGAAAATTGAGATTTTAAAAAAAAATTTTGTAACATAAGAGGGTGACAAAATTGTAACTGAAGCATCATTTAAAAAAAAATTAAAAAATCACGTAACGTTAACTTACAAAATATAAATCCACAATTCTATGAACTGCACAGGGGCGCATCACACCAGTTTTGTACAAACAGTGAACTGATAACAAGGTATTAACTGGTCCAATAAACTACAAACCTCATTTATCATTATTATAATGAGCTTTGGGACTGAAAGGTCACTGGTTCTATTCCCGAACCAGCAGGAAAAATGTGTGGCGGTGGGGGAGTGAGCTGCACCTTCCCTTCCTCCACCTTCATGACTGAAGTGCCCTTGAGCAAAGCACCGAACCCCCAACTGCTCTCCGGGCGCATTCCTCTGCTCCGAGTGTGCGTAAGTGTGCTCACTTTGGATGGGTTAAATGCAGAGGCAATAATTTCTCTTGCAGGATTAGTACAGTATAGCAAAATATAAATAAATAAACAAAGAAACAAACAAACAAATAAAACCCATTAAAAATGTGAACCAATGTGTTGACAAAGCCACTATTGTGCAACCTCATTATTCTGATTACTGAGCATTCACGGAAATGCTATAGTCAGTCAGTCTCTCTCTCTCTCTCTCTCTCTCCCCTACTCTCTCACACACACACACCTCAACACTTGTGAACCTACTCACCAGAAGCTGTTTATGAAACACATTAGAAACACGCAGTGTATTAAGATTAAAGTGAGGACTGAGCTTCTAGTTTTTGTATAAACATAGAGGAAAAAAAGAAAGAAAAAAAAGAGAGAGACTCACTTGCTGATGCTACTCTGTGTGACTCACTTGAATTATTAAGAATTAAATGTATTCCACCCAGTTCACAGACATTGGGTTGAGTATGGGTGTGTGGAGTCTACACGCTACCCTGCACGTTTTAAAAATAACACGCAGTATGATTATATATTTTTTCATAATAACTTTGAAATGAATTAAAACAAAGGTTGTAGGAGCTGACAGTGGCCTACAGCAAAGCTTCATTAACATGACCCCATACGGGAGGGGGGGGGGGGGATTTTCACATCTGGATTGCAATTTTTATTAGCTTTCTGAATCAATCCAAATTTTGAAGAACCGATTTTTAAGAACACGATTTTTCGAACATTTTCTACCTTACTCACAACCCGTACTGTTTGTCCAGACACGGCCTCCGTCGTGAATTGTTCCGGTGAGTGGCAGGTCCAGAACCTTTAGCCCAGCTTTGACATGGATGAGGAAAAAGTAATACAGCCAGCTCCGTCTTCACTGAAGGCAAATGGTCGCACAATTTCCGTGTAAAATGTGGTGTGCAAAATTAAAGTCAAGTGTTTCGGGATTTCATGTTGGCCATGACCGAGGCAAGAGAGCTCCACGAGCAAGAGTATATGCAAGGTGTCATGACGTCTATTTTAACTTGGTTTTAGTATACTGCATGGAAAATTGCATGTTACTGTTTTTGATGACTGTCCTTGAAGGAAAGCTTTGTACCTTCAGTTTGTGAGTGACTTTAAATCCGGTGTGAGTTTATATGGATTAAGATCTGGAGGCTTGGTTAGTCCATTTGCAGACTTCCAGATTTCCTTTTCAATTAATCTTTACACAGTTTAGATGAATGATTGACATTGTGTTACTGATTTGTATGAATCATTGGCCAAAATCGTAAAAAAGTAGCATCTCTCTGTTGTAACAGCTGGTTTAAAAATATTGAAGCACTGTTTATGTACATTTTTCAATACAGAATATTACAGTACACTATTTTATATATTACAGAACTAACAAGTTTCAGCATAGTGCTTTATGGGGGGAAAATGCATGCAGAGCATAATTGTTTTGCAATGTGAGATTGTTCTTGTTTTTTCAGTCTAAACAGCACATAGAAACTGTTTGTCCTGAGCCCTGTGTGTGCTTTGTTGCAGGAGCACCATCTCCAGCGGGCCATCTCGGCACAGCAGGTATACGGGGAGAAGAGGGACAACATGGTGATTCCTGTGCCCGAAGCAGAGGGCAACATCTCTTACTACGAATCGCTGTACCCTGGCGATTTCAAGATGCCAAAGCAGCTCATTCACATACAGCGTGAGTTGGCAAGCATTTGGACCTAATAAGAATGTTAATTAGGCAGAAGGGCAGTTAGTGGATCCATCAGTAACCGGACAGCTCGCGAATGCTCAAGCAAGTTTGTGTGTGAGGCTGTTCGTGTTGCAGATACGCGCAGGATGTTTGGAAGCTGTCTGTCCATTGGCATTAAGCCTACTTAACCTACTTTAAAGTTTTTCATTGTGAGGGGACATTGAATGTCATTGTATCTGTGGGACTATTGGAGTGAATTTGTCCACTGTAAACACACACCCATTTCACTTCCCTTCTTTCACTTACTATACAAATCTAATGTTTTTGAGATGGAGCATGGGAAACTAAATGTTAAAAGAAAGAAGAAAAAAACATCACTCGCTGGGCTTGATGCTCTTAAGCACACAGCTGTGCAATACTCATCCTCTGCTGATTCTCCTCGTAACCGTGCCTTGCATGTTGTGAATGGAATTGTATGTTTCGGGTGGAGTAAAGTCAAAATTGAGGAGTTTCTGTAAATGCATTCAGAGAAATGTCACCAGAGACTGTATTGTATTTTCTGCTGGTGCATTTTTAACATTATACACAGTTTACTGTACCTAGATTTGTTTTTAGCTCATTTAACAATTAGGCATGTGAGGTGGATGTTACTCCTGAGAAAGAACATCAAGTGGGACTGTTCAGTTCAAAAGCATCCACTAATCCTGGGGTGCATATCTGTTTTCTCATATTACACAGGAACTTGTAAAGCAACCTCAAACTATTTTTTATAGCTTACTGTTACATGTTTTAATCAGCTCTGCATGCTCCAAGCAGTACTAAGCCATGTATAGTTAACATGTATAGCCTATACAAAGCACCTTTTAAACCATACAAAGAAACATTAGTGGCCTGCATTCCATAACAGTGTTTTGTGGGGTTTTTGTTTGTTTTGTATTTTAAATTTTCTTTTTAACATTTTAATGTATCATGCAGAAATGCAATAAAATTAGCTTTTATGGTATTTTATGCTTTGTAATCTGTGACCATGGTACTCCAATTGACCATGACTATCTTTGTTTCCATTTTACATTTACAAATAGCAAACCAATCAGATTGTGCCATTCTTATTCAGTGTTTAAACTATAATCTCTTGTACCCCTATATTACTTTGTTAAATAGAGCAGAAACTGTTCTTTCTTGCAGGGTGGTGTGAGCAAGCATGCATAACTAATTAGTTCCATGAGAATAAAATAAATTTCTGTGTGTTTCACTGATCTAAAAATAACTGGATTAAGCACTCGGCCTATCAGCCTGCTCAGAAGAGAAGTCAGCCAACCCAGGCCGGCCGCCATGTCACTAGTCCCAAAACATAAAAGCCCTCATGTCACCAAACAAATGTGTGTAAAACGATACAAAATAACAGTAAGATTTAAAATTTTTAATTCCACCAAAAACACTTGATTCTGTTACGAAACTGTTGAAGTAACAAAGAGCATCCTGGACAGACGAGCAATGCCCCCATTGCCACTGATCTTTACTGGTCCTCTTCCTTTGCTAATGAGTGTCTACTCATCGCACATGTTCTGTTTTTTTTTTTTAATTTTATATATATATATGTGTGTGTGTGTGTGTGTGTGTATATGTATATGTATATGTATATATATA
>JBCNYG010000009.1:16146347-16156884 GCA_039654305.1 Porochilus rendahli | reverse complement strand
ATCTTGATTTAGGAACCTTTAGGAGAAACCAGTACTTGAAAGTGGTGTAGGAGTGAATGCAGTGGTGTGATATTTGCTGGTAAGGCTGGTTTTGTGTTGACAGCTGTCCAGTCCTGAAGATAAATGTCAGCAGGTCCTGGAACCTCCTTATGATGAGATGGTTGCAGCACATCTGAGGTAGTCTTCATCCATCGACATTTGTCACTTACACCTACATAAAAAAATTTTTTTTAAAAAAGTTAAACACAGGTTTCTTTCCCCCGACCCCCACTACTCCACCCTCTTCACAGATGCACGTATGCTGTGGCAAACCATGATTTTGTGGAGGCCTATAAATGCCAGACTGTGGTGGTGCAATATCCTTTCTTGCATGTATAAGTCTGATCTCGTGTGTAGAAGTCAGAGGAAAACGTTTAGAGATCATATCACTGTCTCTGTAATCACAAGCATCGCTGTTAACCTTAACATCGTACATCGTTTCTGAAGGCATTTCAAGCTCACAAAGAAGAAAACTGGTAAGATTTCACTGGGATTTGTTTGTGGGTCACTACACAGCCTTATCTCAGAGTCTGGGTGAGTCTTGTGGATTACACCCGTTCACTCTTGCTCACTTGTTGTTTTGTCTTGCAGGGCTTTACCTCTGATGTTTGCAGTTGCACTTGATTTGCGAATATTTGCCAATAATGTAAGTGAACGAAGCGATATCATTTTATTTATTTGCTTTTTGTGAACCTAGATGTAGGCACCGCGCTTCGAGACTATGGTCTGCAGTGAAAGCAGGAAAGGGTTGCCCTGGGTTTACACTGGGCTGCAGTGTTAGTTTCTTTTTAATCCAGAGTAAGGCAAAGAGCAATTTTGCATTAACTTCTGCTTAACCGTGACGTATAATCATAGTTTTTCAAACAGCCGTTAGAAAAAGCAGACAGTCACGTAGTTTCAGCGATGGTGATTCAATGAATCGCTGTTTGCTCAGGGTTCATAGCGCTGCAACAGTAAAGAGTTTGCTTTACCAGGTTTTGTTTCGACGATCCCACCGCCATTTTTGGGCTTTGTATTACGTATATACATGTCACCCTTGATTTCCCGGACTGTTCGGGGGGACAGGCTGTCCGGGAACCTCGAAAGTCCGGCAAGCGCGAATGGGGAGTTTGAAAATCATGACCCACCTGGACTTCCATCATCGATTCCTGGACTTGTCCGAGCATTTTTCCGACAATACCAAATAATGTCCAGCGCCGGTACCCGAAATCAGGGAAATAGGGGTACAGGAAATCAAGGTATTTTTTAAAATATAATTTAAAGTATTTTTAAAAAAAGATTTGATCACTTTGTTCGGGTGTCATTGTACTTGCTGCTCAAGCTGCCTTTTACACCAGACAGAGCAAATGTACGTTTCAGATCTGTTACACAGGCTTTAGAAAGCAACACGCATTTTGCGCTCGGGTCTCTACCTCTCCCTTTACCGGAATCATTCATTCAGCTTGGATTTCCCACATGATCTCTCTGATATAATACAGGATTTCCCCTTGGCAGTGCGAGTTGGAAAGCTGATCTAGTCTGTGACACGCGTACACAGTGTATAATCAATCCCCCAGTTTAATTATTAAAAACCTCTTTTAAGGTAATTATGCACTGATCTGACATGGAATGAACGCATCACGCAGGTTTTTACGCTCAGCTCTGTGCTGCACTGTATCAAACACACCGTCTTCGTTTTAGCTTCAAACAGATAGTGTGGGCTGAAATAGCGGCTTTCCTGCTAAGTAAAGTGCCCATGCTCTCCGAACGGAACGACGGCACTACTCTTCCCTCGCTGTCAATCAAAACAACAGCAGCAACGCCACAGGCCATTGGAGCCTCACAGCTTGCTGTGGTTTAATTGATGTGGCTTTGAGGTGCGTTCTTTGTTTGCGTGTGCAGGCGGAGCAGCAGTTACAGAAGAAAGGAAAGGGAAAGGTCGGGGACATGCTGGAGAAGGCAGCAGAGCAGCTCATGAGCTGCTTCCGAGTGTGTGCCAGCGACAAGTGAGTACACTCGCACTTTAAATACCCGGTACGTTTGGACGGTCCTGCGGCGTGTGTGTGTTTACACCATTGCGCTCTGTGTGTCCTGTCAGTCGTGCAGGAATTGATGACTCCAAGAAGTGGGGGATGTTGTTTCTGGTCAATCAGCTCTTCAAGATTTATTTTAAGGTAACGGAATGGCCAAGCACTGGAAGGTTATCTGTGTTTAACGGGATCTCGTTGCATCACGTCTTCTGCTTATTATTTTGAATGGATTTTTTTATGCTGGGTGGTACGGTGGCGTAGTGGTTAGCGCGTTCGCCTCACAGCAAGAAGGTCCTGGGTACGAGGCCCGGGCTCAGCGAGGTCGTTTCTGTGTGGAGTTCCGTGGGAAGAACCACATACCCTTGGGTGGGGGTTGGGTGTGTGTGTGTGGGGGGGGGTCTCTGGGTCCGCAACAGAGAGAACGCAGGCTCCACACAGAAAAACCCAGGGCCCCCCCCCCCCCCCAAGCTGTTTATATGAAGAAATTTCAGTCAGATGATTAAATGGTTATTAGTATAGTGTGTGTGTATGTTTTAAAGATTGTCATGTCACTGTTTTGCTGGTGCTTTATGAACAAAATAGTAATTAAAGCAATCATGCTCAGAGAGCGCAAGCCTCCACCAAGCCTTGTAAACCCCATGAAATTGCATAATGAGAATCCTTTAAGAAAAACCTCCTGGATCCGTATTTTTGATCCAATCGTCTCCAAACTAGAATTGAATGGAGTCTCCTTTGTGCAGAGCTCCACCTCTTGTAGAAATGAAACACATGGTCTATTTAGTGTAATCCTGCTAACAAACAGACCAACTGAGCGTACATCCTAACCACCCTGGCAGAGGCAATTAACCTCTTTATCATTTCTGCTCTTATTAGAAAGTACTATTGTTTTTTTTAAGTATTTGTTTAAAGATGTAAATGTTTCTTGATCGTTTGTGTTCATGTCTTTTGTTTCCTGACATCAGATCAATAAGTTGCATCTGTGTAAACCTCTTATCCGGGCCATAGACAGCTCTAACCTGAAGGATGATTACAGCATGGCCCAGCGTGTGACCTACAAGTACTACGTGGGCCGCAAAGCAATGTTCGACAGTGACTTTAAGCTGGGTTCGAACTCATATCACACTTTTTGTTTGTTTGTTTTTTCTGAAGGGATACAGACTATTACGTGTCTCTTGAGATGATGAATTTTGCTCAACTCTATTTTTCGTGTCTTGACAGCGGAGGAGTACCTGTCCTTCTCCTTCCAGCACAGCCATCGTTCCTGTCAGAGGAACAAACGTCTCATTCTCATCTACCTGCTGCCAGTCAAGATGTTGCTAGTAAGCAGTGTTTGGCTCCCATGACTGTTATAAATGTTTGTCTTTGCTAGTGTTGATAAGATGGTTCCTCTCTGTTTTGCGTTCTTATCTCAACCTGGAGATCGCCAGCTCAATGCCGCAGCAATCTGCGGCCGAGGGTTTGTGGGATCTAGTCAGGGAGAGAGGGATGGCCTACGTTCACCTATCTGTAACTCACAATCATGGGCGTCTGTGAGCTTGTTCATACAACGGGACGGATGTGGCTTTTCCTCCAAGTGTGTTAGACAGCCCCAACCCCAACCCCGCCCCCCTTCCAAAATGCACATGTGCATGCACAGCAGTTCATAAAGATGCGGGTGGCAGCGTCATGTATGTGATATGGAGGCAGTACTTGATAAGAAGGAGTTGGGTATGTCTAAATTAGAGTGGGAAAAAAAATCTTTGCTAATTATTGGCAGGAAGTGGGTAGGTGTTTGTTTTTTTTTTTTTTTTTTTTTTTCCCCACCCCTGGTCTGTGACTACCCGTTAGCATGGCTTTGCTGTTGAAAATAACATGATGACTCATGTTTCCCACCAATAACATGTTTTTATGTGACAGATTAAGCGAACATGTACATGTGGTTTTCACACGTTCTTATGACAAATGTTTTTCCTTCATGAAGGATCTGAAAGTTTAACTGGAAAATTGAAGCCAGTAATGAGCTGTGTGTGTGTGTGTGTTTTTATACCGTATGTATATAATGTACATAGTGGCCCTGCCCCCCAGAAAAGTCGCACAAATGAATACGACGTTGTTCCGTCTTTATTCACATACAGCACATAGTCATCATGCCATTTTCTTAACAAACATCATCAACTTAACATTTATTTCCATCCAGAGTCGGGTTCATTTCTCTCCGACGCCTTGAATCGATGAGGGCAAAAACTGAACCCCTCCATAAAGTTTTCTCCAGCACATCCCGAAATCGTTCGATAGGGTTAAGGTCAGGACTCTGGAGCGCCAAAACATATGTGAAAACGATTCCTCGTGCTCCCTGAACCACTCGCTCATCAGGGAAGAAAAAGTGCATTGATGTGATAACCTGCCCATTCACTACATTCAGATCATCAGCTGCTTCATTTTATGTCCACATTAATGTTGCTGAGCCTCGACCGGACCAACTGGAGCATCAATGCCGGGAGAATACATGCTGTGATCAAGGATAAATGCTCTCCATTAAAATATCTGGGCCGTGTGTTTATTCCCGTTATCATTGTGTATTTACAGGGCCACATGCCAACAAACCAGCTGCTTAAGAAATACGATCTGATGCAGTTTGCAGACGTCACTAAGGCTGTAAGGTCTGTTTTTCTTCTCTAAACCCTTCTAAAGCATCACCATCAAAGTCTTTCTACCTCGCAAATGAAGTAATGACCCTATCCTTGCTGATCATAACCTCTCATCCTCTGCTAGTGAGGGCAACCTCCTGTTGTTAAACGAGGCTCTCGTCAAACACGAGACCTTCTTCATCCGCTGCGGGATCTTCCTCATCCTCGAGAAGCTGAAAATAATCACCTACAGGAACCTCTTCAAGAAAGTGTGAGTTCATGGGAGGGTGTGGAAATCTGTGATTGCTAGAACGGCTTTGCACGTTAAAAAAGACACCGGCTTTAAGGGGTGCGCCACAACGGGGTGGGTTAGCATGTCCGCCTCATAGCAAGAAGGTCCTGAGTGCAAGTCCCGGGCTCGGCTCAGCCGTTTCTGCGTGGAGTTTGCCCTTTCTACTCATGTCTTGCCTTCCCTTGCTTGCGTGGGTTTCCTTCAGGGACTCCTGATTGATTTTCTTTTTATTTTTTTACTCTTGCTAGCTTCCAGCTTCTCCAGTCGTGATGGTAAAATCAGTTGGCGTGTAAAAGAATACCAAAACTAGCTAGAGGCATTCCAATTATAACTCGCTCATTTGCTGAACCACTTAATTCCACCTGGATCACGGCGAGGCTGGAGCCTATCTCTGCCGACACTGGCCAAAGGCAGAATACACCCAGAACAGCTTGCCAGACCATCACAGGGCAACACGGACACAAACATTCACACTTAGGGGCAATTTGGAACAGATAGTTAGTCCAATGTGCATGTGGGAGAAAACCAGAGTACTCGGAGGAAACGCACACAAGCACCGGGAGAACATGCAAACCACACAGAAATGGCCGAGCCGAGCCCGGGACTTGAACTCGGGACCTTCTTGCTGTGAGGCGGACGTGCTAACCCACTGCGCCACCGTCCCGCCCTTCCCACTAATCAGAATCATGAACATTTAGCTGCCCAGTTTGTGTTGCTTCATTTCACTGGCTTTCATTGAACGCTTGTTGCTCATCGCATCCTGTGTGCGCACCCCTTAAAGCCGGTCTCACGCCGTCAACTTGGAACATTATTTTCTATGCAAGATCGTTGTGCAAAAAAAAAAAAAAAAAAAAACCAAACGATCCATGTGTAGCAATAAGTTCGCATCTCTTCCGGGTATAAAACGACTGCTAACCATTGGTTGAGCCTTCGCTAGTAATTCACGGGATAAAATTACCCGGTTTTGTGTGTTTTAATTGTCATTTATGTTAAAATAAGCCTTTGTGTCACTTAAACATATTACACACACACACTGTTTACGCTGTAAGGATGACCAACACCACTACTCTTTAAGAACGTGAGAATTTGTTGAATTTGGCCTACAAATGGTTCTGATTTTTCTTCGTCCCAGATATCACCTGCTAAGAACTCACCAGCTTCCTTTAGATGCATTCCTGGTTGCGCTGAAGATGATGCAGGTGGAGGAAGTGGACATTGATGAAGTTCAGTGCATCCTGGCCAATCTCATATACATGGTAAGGTGGTCACGTGTGGAGCAGAAACGTGTGAACGTGTGAACTTGTGAAGTAAGAGCGTTGGGTTTAATGAAAAGTAGGCAACTCGAGTAGTTTTCAGTGTTATCGAGCTCGCATCTTATGCTGCAGTTGGTTCTGCTGTAAATGATTCTATAGAGGGATTTATAGCAGTCTGTATACATGGTCCACCTCCAAGATGGAAGTGGTATTAGAACCAAAAGGTCACCGGTTCGATTCCTGAACCAGCTGGGAAAATGTGTGGCGTTGAGGGAGTGCCAGGCCATTCCTCCAGGCTTTCTCCCACAGTCCAAAAACGTGCACAGTAAGCCGATTGGCTGTTCTAAATCACCCCTAGGAGTGGATTTGAGTGTGAATGGTTGCGTGTGTTGGCCCTGCAATGGTCTGGCAAGCTGTTTTGGGTGTACCCCGCCTTCGCCAGAGTCGGCGGAGATAGGCTCCAGCCTCCCCACAACTTAATTAGGATTAAGCTGCTTAGAAAATGAATGAATGAAATATCGTGCAACAGAATCTTACTTTTAGGTGTATACGTTGCTGCTCCCTTGACAGCATGCCTTGTTTTACTGGGAGGGTCCGTATTTCAAAGCAAGACGTCTTGATGACTCGCTTGACTCGACCACCGATAACTCGAGCCGGCTGTACGTCGCCGATTCCCAACACTAACGCACGCCCATGCCAGCTGTTCCGCATGGCGCTTGCTTGCCACACCACAATGCAGTGACTTGTGGGTTGCGTTGGACGTTTGGTTACAAAAACTCATGAGATAAAAGGGTGCCAGGTTGAGAACGCGCGCTTGCTTATTTAGAAATGTGTTGCCAGGCCGTATGATGGTTTCGGGGTCGGGGTCGGGGTCGGGGCAGATTCAAAATGATGGTTCCACCTACCAGTTGCCTACTTTTACTCTTCACATGCTCATGTGAAGGCGTTTCAAACATAGAAAAAGGCACAAAGATAAGTTAATCATGTGTTTTTCTGTCTGACACAGGGCCACATCAAAGGCTATATTTCCCACCAGCACCAGAAGTTGGTTGTCAGTAAGCAGAACCCGTTCCCACCCTTATCCTCTGTATCTTAACCATCAGCTGCTGTAGAAGGTTCTGCTCCACGACAGGGTCGTCTCCGCTCACCCCTGCTGCAGGCTCTTAGCTTCGGAAGTGGTTACACAGAACATAATTATTCGACGGTGTACTGGATTTTTGAACACGTTTTACATCATGACCTTTTCATGTGATCTTCAGCGGTAGTTTATTTAAGGGCAGGGATGTCCAGTCTTATCTGCAAAGGGCCGGTGTGGGTGCAGGTTTCACTTCATCCAAGCAGTAACCACAGCTTCCACCTGTTTCAATCACTGGTCTAAAAATAAAATAAATAAAAAGGAAAAACGAGGAGAAAGAAAAAGACCAGATTGCACATTGTTTCAGTTTTGAAGCCGGGTGGCAGCCATCTTGGTGAGACCACCGTACTGTTGAAAGTTGTACCCAAAAAGCATGAAAAGATGGAAAAATGGAAATAATTACATCCAAAATGTACATTTAGTCTCTAAACCTTTTTTTGTGCCAAATTTCAGCAATGCAGAGGTTTTTTTACCTCCTTTTTCCTTTTTTCCCCCCAATTAACTACAAATATCAGTGAAACTATTGCGAAAGTTAAATGAATTTAAGGTATTCTGTCCATCAGCAGTAAAATTTTCAGGGTTTTTGAGCCGTGTTTGCTTTCAATGGCTCCATTTTGAGATCTTAAAGCAAGGTGGTGTCACCAAGATGGCAGCCACCCGGCTTCAAAATGTAAACATTAATGTGTAATCTAGTCTCTTTTAGATCAGTGAATGAAACAGGTGGATGGTCTGCTTATGGCTTGGTTGAGGTGAAAACCTTCGCCAACACTCACCGGTCCTTTGAGGATATGATTGGACGCCCTGTTTTAGAGGAGGAAAAAGCAAGAAGACGGGAATAAAAGTTGTTTTGAGGAAACCAAAACTTTAATATTTTCATAATAAACAGGAACTTAATTGACGTTCCTGAAATATCCTGCCCTCGTCAATGCTGTTAACGTAGCAGGCGTATTCATGTTTTGTATTATACTGATGGATTGTTTTTATTCTTTGTAAAATAAAACTGGTTTTGTACGGTTTTTCATGATGGTGGCGTGTTTGATCTGGTGCACGATTAGAGTCTTGAACAGAATGAAACTGCGGGTTAACTTCTGTATTAAAGGTGAAAAACAATCGGAGCTGCTTCGTGAACAAGTCATGTCTGGACCACCTCAGCGCTGAGTAAAAGTCTGCGGATCCACGGTAGGTATCTGGAAATCTTGGTGAAGACGAGTCCCTGACTGCAGTCACTCTGGGACAGGAACAGTCCAGTTAGGAAAGCTGTATTTCCTTCCACTGTAGCCACAGGAGACCCAGATGCAAGAACACACTTTTCCGGCTGTCGTTCCTCCATACAGAACATTTTATTGGTCATGGGGAAGGTCAGGTTGAGTTTGGAATGACAGATATCCAGAGAGAGGTATGAAGGTTTGTTTGCTCTACCGACCACCACGCCCTCTTTGCCGCTTTTCATCAAGATGTTTTCGCTGAAATCCTTCTCTGGGAGGCAGAGTGGGGTGGTGCCCGAATCCAAAAGAATCGGCTGCTTAAGCTCCAAGAACGCCAAGTCATCATAAGGACTGCCGCTCGAATACCTCTTATGCAGGGTCTTTTCGGTCACTTGAGAAGCATTTATTGTTTGATTTGAGAGTCCTGCAGTGGAAGAAGGCAGACATTTATATGCATAAGACGTCAACATGGCGGATGTTAAGGAGTGAGTAGCCTGTTAACCAGAGCTAAATCTGCAATAGCTACAAATTTCATAAATAGAGATGCACAGCAAAGGTCGGCGCTCACCAATAACCAAGAAAAGATCCTTATCTCTCGTCACGCATGCAGCGGTAGTAAGTATAGACCTCCTTCCAAGGACCACACCATGACAGATTGTATTACCCTCATCATCCAGAAAGGTCACCTGTCCAAAAATGGGTTGCATCGAGTTCATTTTCAGTAACGCATTCTTTCGTGGGTCCGTGGGAATGACATTACGGTGCTCAAGGTGATTGGAGACACAGTTATAACCTTGAAGACCTTTCTCACAGCGTTCCCGCTTGTGAAATGACGTCTTCATGGTTATACCACCATTTCAGTCATTACATTACCTACTATTAAGAATTGAGTAGTCAGCAAGACTTAGAGTAATTGTCTACAAACCTCAGTGTGCTCACCTGCCACGGACATTTTCCTTCTGGGCAGATAGAGTTCCCTTGATTCGTATTTCTACCCGTCATGTAGTTACTGGATGAGACCCTGATCTTCCCACACGGGTCCTGACCTAAGAGAATGGTGAATGTTATCTCAGTGTTTGTTTGTTTGTTTGTTTTTTTTATTGACTCCATGTTGCGAAACAATGAATGACTACATCTCTATTGCTGACACCAAATTCTTAAAATTCAAGCTGTTCATGCATTAAGAATATTAGACCTACTGAAAGATCAGCCGTAATTTTATACCCAGAAACACAGAAGAGAGTGTATTTTGCAAACCGTAAGGTATGCAGCTCCTGCCATCACTGTGAAGGTTGTAGCCTCTGGCGCAGATGCATCGGAATGAGGCAGGTAGGGGTATGCAGTAGTGTTCACAAGCCAAAAGGCCTCCAGCAGGGCATTCGGAAACATCTGCTAAAAAAAGTGATTTTTACATATCTACACACACTAAACACCATATTTGTCATTTACTGTTAGAGCATTTGGCAAATGTCCTTAACCAGAGCAACTTATATTTTGAGATCATTCATACAACTGGGTAGTTGAGGGCCTTGCTCAAGGGCCCAACAGTGGAAACTTGGTGGGACTAGGGCTTGAACCACTGACTTTCTGATCAGTAAGCCACAACATTAACCACTGAGCCACCACTGCCCTGTCATATAGCTAATCTGAGTATAACCAGGAGAGTGGGTAACCCTGGGTTTCCACTGGGGCATGATGTCTGCGATAGCCGCAATTCAAAAAAACGTGGAGCTTCATGATTTATCAGCACGATTAAGGTATAAAAGGGAAGTAGGGTGCATCCAAAAGATGGAATCGTGTTGCCATGTTAATCCGCACAGATCATGGCACATCAAGGTCGGTTAAGCTCTACTGTGCTCTACTGTGCTTCCCATGTTCTATCACTATTGGCGTAAAATCGTAATACATCAGAAATTCTGCGGTTCCCTCAAGATCATCACAAATCCACCAAGTTCCCTCAAGATCATCACAAATCCACCAAGTTCCCTCAAGATCATC
>JBCNYG010000009.1:16069164-16083431 GCA_039654305.1 Porochilus rendahli | reverse complement strand
TAATAGTAATAATGATAATAATAATAATAATGATAATAATAATAATAATAATAATAATAATAATAATAATAATGATAATAATAACAATAACAATAACAATAATAACAATAATAACAATAATAATAATAATAAGAATGACTGAACCCTTGAAACAGATTCACCTCCCTGTAGTTTAGGCTCGCGCATGCGCGGTGCCGCGCCTCGAAACTGTCGTGAAACTTCCCAGTCACGTGACCGCTCGAGCGGTCACATGAGCAGTATAGATAAGGCTGGGGTTTGTTGACATGAGCAGAAGGACGTGAAAATGACCCCGCTGGTAGCGTGTGTGGTCTCTGTGGCTTTCCTGGTCGTGTCGGGGATCCCGGCGGAGATCCCTCCGCATGAGGAAGTAGCGCGCATGGCGAGGTTCGTGGTGAATCAGTGCGACTGGGCCTCCATGGCTACCATCTCCACTCACGAGCCCGTGAAGGGGCAACCGTTCTCCAACACCTTCTCCATCAGCGACGGGGCGCCGGGTAACGGCACCGGGGTCCCTTACATGTACCTCACACACATGGAGGTCTCCGTGCAGGACCTACAGGTGAGCAGATACACAACACAACACACACCTGTAGCTCCCAAATCATTTCACATCTCAACAAGAGATGGATCTCAACTCCATCAACATGTCATTCAAAGTAAATCCACTTCAAGCCGCTCACGGAGGAAATCCTACAACATGGAAATCAGTTGTTTATTTCAGGGTTTTCGCTCTAATGCTCTTATGATTGGTGGTGTAAGAAGGTCCTGGGTTCGAGTCCCAGGCTCGGCGGGGTGTTCTCCCCCGTATATTCATGGGTTTCCTCTGAGTACTCTAGCTTCTTCTTACAGTCCAATGGCATGCCCATTAGGCTAACTGGATGTTCCAAATCGCCCCTATGTGTGTGTGTTGGCCCTGCAAAGGACTGGCATGCTGTGTAGAGTTTCTTGTGACTACAAAACAAGCCCGAATTATCACGCCTCCACCACTATGCTTCACAGTTGGTGTACTAATTTGTACATAAGGGGTGTTTGGGGTGAAGCCCTGTATTTGTTTTTTCACCAAACAACATCTCCACCATGGACTCATTGGAGCGAATGATAGTGTTCCGGACATTTAGGCGTTTGGTCGGGAGCAGTTTTGCAAACCCAATCCATTCATCCACCTGTCTGTCGGTAAAGCCTGGCCGTTCAAACCACCCCCAGTCCAATCCATCCAACCCACCTGTCTATCCGATCGGTCTGTCCAACCGTCCAATCTGTCCATCAAGTCCACCCATCTATCAAGTCCACTTATCTAGTCCGTCCCCCACCCATCCAACCACCGTCCATCTACCCTTCCACCCATCCGTCTATGCATTGACCCATCTATCTATCCATCCATCCACCGGTCCATCACCACCCATCCACCCATCCGTCTACTCATCCACTATTTATCTACCCATCCAAACAGTCTTCTAACCCCCACCAATCAAAGTAGACAGTTGACCTAATGTGCATGTCTTTAGCCAGTGAGAGGAACCCAAGCACTTGTAGGAAACCTACACAAGAATGGCGAGAACATGCGATCCCCACACAGAAACGCCCAAGCAGGCTGAAATGATGCTATCATACACTTTATGGAAAGAAAGCCATCTTTCCTTGGGATTCTTCCATTAAAGCTGGATTAGTTCACTGTCTCCCTGATTGACCTGTCATGAACATTAAACGCATTTTCCTTTGCCACTGTCACCACAGACCTGCTCATCAGAGATGTATATGGTTTATAGAGAAAGGTTTAAAACCATAACTTTAAATTTCTTGAACCAATTTTTTTTAACTATGTAAAGCTACAATACCAGCGACGTCATGCACTTCCTACGAGGAATGCACCGCGCGGCAGTAATTGTTTATTTTGCTAACTAAAAAAAAATCAGATCCCTGCTGCATATGGCACATAGAATTTTGTTTACAATGTTAAAAAAAAGTACATTTTATTTTCTGGCTTGAAACAACTAACAGTTCGGAGGGGAAGAAGAGGAAGAGTAGAAGAGGTTTCATTCCCATTTCAATGGTTATATACCGGCATGCAAAATATCACAACAGCGCTCCCATGTGCACACGTACGCCAGAGGGACATACTGATGGACGGAGGCTTCTTGACATTCAAAAAAGACGCTATTGTCTTATCTATGGGGCTCCGGAAAAACTGCGTACCTTCAGGGCACAGATAACAGCGTCCCCTGCGAAGTAAAGGGGATACTATGTTTTCTGGGGCTGTCCGTCTCCGCTGCCGCCGCAGACACTTCTTGTTTGCACTCTAGCAGTGCCGATTCTTTAAGGATTTATTTTATATTTATATCGTGTGGTCCCTCCAGATACATAAAACAGTAGAATGAAAAGAAAGGTGTGTATTCTTTATCCCACGATGGGAACTCAGCAGTGCATATTGTTCGCTGCAGCAGTGTGGGCTGATGGGAACCGGACTGTAATAGAGGATGTGGAAACATTTTACTTTAAAAAAAAAAAATGTTCTTAATCAGGAACAGTCAAGTCCCTGAAGTGTGTGTGAGTCAGCCGAAGGCCGTGACTTGGCAGTTTTTGACAAACCCGCTGCACTTTAGTGATTTTAATTATCTGCACCGCCCAAACCCCAGAGCGCCGGCAGCACGTGACCACCTCGTTTTAAGTGTGTCACCTCATCTTTCCTTTATGTTTTCCTTTCAACCACACCAGTCCTGCTTTATTAGCCCTCTATAAATAAAATGAATCAACACAACATCGATATATTTATAGGTGTAGAACTTGTTTACTTAATATTTCTATCTCTGTCTCTTTCATTTATTAGATTTTTTTTAACAGTCTACACTTAATCCCCGTCACATGATGAACCACAGAGTTCTGAACATGGCTGTGATGATTACGGCTGTTGCGCTGTTTTGTTCTCTAGGTGAATCCGCAGGCCTCCCTGTCTGTATCTCTCGCTCAGACACACTTCTGTAAGCATAAAGGTTACGACCCCCAGAGCCCCCTGTGTGCCCACGTTATCCTGTCTGGCTCTGTAGAAGAGGTAAGAACTCTCACTTACTTATACGTGCCCTAATCATAATCTCATTATTTTGGCAACTGCTGATCTGCTGTGTATAAGTGTCCACTGAATTCTAAGGGGCGGGTTATTTGTACGCTGGCATGCATCTCTTCCAGGATGGCTGCTCTCTTGTGTCCTCACTCGTTGCTCCTCATTCCTAGCTCCTTTGAAGCATAAATACTAGAATTTGGAAGGTCGAAATAACCAGAATCAATGAGTATGAAAACGACAAATAAGGGTTTTGAGAAGCACTCGCTGTTAGCCACGGCTTGGCTATCACATTTTGGCCAGTTGTGAGCTCGTGGCTGTAAAAGATTGCTGATAAGTGAACTCTGACACAGCACGAGCAGCAGTTTGAAAAAACGGAGTTGGTTCCTTCACGTGTCTCAGAGGAAGCTTGTACTAGCTTTCAGCCTTCCTGTTTTTGTGTCACATGATAGCCAAGAGCTAACTGGTGGAAGGGAAGTGAAACATGACCAGATTACTGGGAATAATGGGGTAAAGTCCAACAAACAGCACGGAGAAACTTTCACCTTCATGTCCTGTCCTGTACTGGGACGGCATGGTGGCGTAGTGGTCAGCACATCCACCTCGCAGCAAGAACGTCCTGGGATTGGTGAGGGCCCCGTGCTTTCGTGGGTTTCCTCCGGGTAATCCAGTTTTCTCCCATAGTCCGAAGACGTGCACATTAGGCTAATTGGTTGTTTCAAAACCCCCAGGTGTGATTCTTGGCCCTGCGATAGTGAGGCGGATGTCTCTCTCGTACCTCTCGCGGACTAGTCCATATCTGAATAATTCCTCCATTCTTGTTCTTCTTCCCTGCTGGTTCCAGGTGAACGGTACAGAGGCTGAATTTGCGAAGAAGGTGCTGTTCAGCAGGCATCCTGAGATGATCGACTGGCCCGTTGACCATAACTGGTTCTTCGCTAAAATGGCAATAAGCCAGGTTTGGGTGTTGGATTACTTCGGAGGAGTGAAAATGGTGTCGCCTGACGACTATTACAGAGCTACACCCTTCTGAAGAGCACCGCTGTGAGTGATGGAGTCATTTTCCGCCTGACAAAAAGGGACAGTTCACTGATTTTCTTTAATCTTGAAATAATTTCTGTAGAGCTTGAGATTAAGGGAAGATTTTAAACCCTTTTAAAAATGTGATCACGCTGCATCACCATTGATGCTGCAATTTTTGAGTTATTTTTTGCTAACTTTGCCGCTTATTATGACTATGATCTAATATTTAGCCCATTGGTATTAAACATGCATAAACAAAGCCCCAGGCAAATTGTACACATGGCGTTTAAAGCATTTCACCCAGAAGTGTTTATTAGAAATGATCTGGTATGTGCTTTATAGACTCTGCTTATCTCGGTGAGCCACACTCGTACGGATCACGGGGATAATCAGGGATGAAAAATTAAACAAAAAAATTACTAAATGTTTATTTTTTTTATAATTTTTTTATTTAGTCTTTTTTTGTTGTTTTTTGGCCCCACAATGAAACTAAAGAAAAAAAAACAGCAAACAATTGAGTACTTTTTTTTTTATTTTTACTCGAGGTGTTTTTGTTGATGGATTTTTCTTGAAATCAGTGATTTGTATGCAGATCGTTTCATTTTATTTGGAGCAGTATATCTAGTTCTGTGTCTCTTTGCAAAGACTCTATTTTTAATAAGAAGAAATTAATCTGCGCTTTTGGTGCATAATAATTTAAAGTCCTGCTGTTCAGGAAATGATTGTGAAATACTTTTTTTTTTTTTTTTCATAAAGATGAATCATTTTGACAGTTTATTCTTTGCACAATTGTTTATTTGTAAACGATACTGGTGTAAAGAACGAGCCTTAATGTCCTGTGATGATAAGGTTACGTTCCGTAGCAGTTGTTCTTTCTTGCGCTAATTTAAAAGTGTAAACAAGCACACGCAGTGAAATAAAGTTTAACTGCTTCAGCCACAGTGCGTTCCAGATTCAACACCCCCACCCAACACCCACCCCCGTCTCTTTTTGTCTCCTGATGTCAGTGAGATGTCATTTTACTGTTCATGGTCTCTTGAATTGGTACATTCCATAAAAGCAAAGTCAAAAGCAAAGGTTCTGAAGGGAGACCCCTGTCTCATGACCCTTATTTCCCCTCCTCAAAAAGAGCACTCGTCCTCTTAATCCTCACCGCCCCGTAGTACTTCATATAACAGCAGAGTCTCAGAAAGTAGGCCACAACACAAAAGTCTTCGGCAACAGCCGCATCGAAGGGGAGGTGGGACGCCTGCGTCGACAGGTGGAGCTCGGAGGAGCCACTTCCTGTTGCCAGACTGAGCCTGAAGCTTCAAAGAAGAAGTGGTATCTACCGCACAGCTGTGTAAAGAGGTCTTTCAGCAACACCGTGTTCGCAAACACCTAGAGCTCTGATCTCGGACCTGACCCAGAGTGGCTGCGGTTTCAAATTCAGACGGAAATCCAGTGGCCGGTGACAAATACCTGGGACTCAGTTCGACGGAGGAAGTATGGGGCTTCAGAAGACTGGTGCGTTGGCGCTTACCATCTTGATCATCTCCCCTGCAGGTAAAACATCATCGTAACTGGGCTCTGTTTATCTCCCGAAGTGTTTATTAGGATCTCTTGGAGATTATTGAGAGTTTTTGATCATCACAGTGAGAAAGTACGGGGTTCAGTTTCGTCAGGAGGATAAGATACAGACAGAAGGTAGAACATCCGCTGAAAAAACAAAAAAACAAAACAAAACCCAGGGTCTGGTTTGTGCAAGTCGAGTCGGCCATGTTTAATGCAGTCAAATCGGCTTCTGATGCAAAGAATTCCTTTTTAATATCTACAACTAGGACGTTGTTGATACAAGGGTATACCTGTTGTTGTTGTTGTTGTTGTTGTTGTTGGTGGTGTATATTTATATCAGAAGAATATTAAGTCCCTGAATTTGCTGAAATCCTAAACATTAAAATGTTCTACCTGTTACTTTTATTATTATTTGAGTTAACATATCCAACATCTCCATAATCTTTAGATGGTATGCATGAAAATGGAGATATAGACACGAAGAATTCTTCTTGCCTTCACTTTTTAACAGTCTAAATTTTACGAATAAATACCGCCAAGTTAGAATCTGAGAGAACCTTGAGATTTACGATTTAATTCTTTTTTTTCTTTAGTTTAAACTTGTTTTTTCCCTTTTTTTCCCAAAGCATTTTACAGTACAGTTAACACAACACTGCACACTCACTACATTTCTATTTAAGAACAAACTCTATCATTTTGAACATTTCTATACATTAACAATAATTAAAATTTTCAGTAAGAATTCTGTTTCTTTACTTACGCCGATTCCTCTTTTTAAACTCTGAACTGAATTCCTGAGCGAGCCACCGATTCATGGATTTAAACTCGTCCTTTACAGCAACTTTGTATTTCAAAAAACAACACAAACTGACGTATATCTCAATATGATCAATTTTAATAGATTATAAGTTGAAATAAATCGCACTTGGTTAAACAGATCCGATCTTTCGTTCAGTATAATTGATAGAAAAATCTGTGAATACGGCATGTAACGAAACACAACTTCCCATAATCACATGATTTTAATTAAGTGTTAAATGCCCCTCCTGGGGGGTGGGGGGGTAAGTACAGTGTAAGACATGTTAGATTTAAAAAATATTTAATTTATAATGGGAGAAATGTGCAGGGAATTGTCTCATTTAAAAAAAAAAAAAAAAAACTTTTTAGGATTATTCTAATATAAATTCCTCAAATATTAGAATACAGTTTAATATTTCTTATGTGCATGTTGTATCCTTTATAGATTACGGAATAAAGTTTATATATATATGATATTTTTTTTTGAGTTTTGTTCAGCTGCAAGTTAATGTTGCTATCAGAGAATTCTTCAGAAAAAATACTCTATTGATTTATTTACTTCAATAAACGTTTATACATTGAAGCAAAAATGATATTAAATTCCCTGTGAGGGCGTTCCAGATTTATTCACTGACAAAATCCAAATGCAGTGTTTCTGTGAGATGGTTACATGATCATGTGGGAGCTTTTATCCAAAATGACGTATGAGCGCGACACTAATGTTCCAGTACAGGGCTGTTTTACTCTGCCTACAAAACACTGTCCGCTGACCTATCAGACACGAGTACGACAGACATGATGGAGGAACATCCTTACACGTGGAAACGCGGTTAAGCGCACATTCGGCCAGCCGGTCCGAGAAGTGACAAAATGGTCAGCAAGCAGCTGAACTGAAAAAAAAATGTATATAATTCTTGTATTCATTCTTGACTGTTTTAATCTCTCGTTTTTTAAATTTCCACCTATTACAGAATTTAATGAATCAGATGCTTCCTACTCGGTATGCTCGTGACATCCGATCGTTTACGTAGTACCAGAACAGTGGCGTTGATCCAACATCGTTTAGTCTCCTTTGAAATGTGAAGGGGCCCTCAAGGTCGCTGGTTCGAATTCATGAACAAGCAGGAACAAAAATGTGTGGCGGTAGGAGAAACTTAGCGGCACCTCTACCCTTTCCTTCCTCTACCTTCACCTAACCCTCAACTGCTGTCCGGGCGCCCTAAGGTGTGTGGCAGCCCTTTGCTCCAAGTGTGTGTGTGTGTGTGTGTTTGTGTGTGTGTGTGCTCACTTTGGATGGGATTAAATGCAGAGCCATCATTTATGTCAGATTGTGGGGGAAATAAACAAAGTCCTAACCATTTTAACATTTAAACACCTCGAGTACATTACAATTAGAGTACTTGCATCACTCTGGTATAATTCTAGCTTCTTAAAAATTTATTGAGTCCTACAGCTGTAGGGGAAAAAAATTGAGATCCCCGTTAACAGTGTCTTAATTTCTTCCATAGTTGTATCTTATTTAACCTTTCGTTTGCTGAATCGCTTAATCCCATTGAGGTCGCAGGGTCAAGTCACCTATCTGAGCCGACTCTTGGTGAAGGCGGGGTACACCCTGAACGGCTCACTAGTCCATTGCAGGGCCAACACACACACACACAGCCATTCACACTCCCACTCACACCTGGGGCGATTTGGAGCAGCCGATTAGCCTAATCTGCACGTTTTCGGTCTGTGGGAGGAAAGCGGAGCATATCTGTATAAACATCTCGTAAAAGAATTGAAAGAAATGGTCCATTTTCCCGGACAGAATAAATCTGGATCAGGTAACTCCATAACCGAGTCAAGGTGCTTTCTCCAGAGCTGACTCTTCATCTGTTTGTTTTAACCCAATAAGTCACATGTTTTCTTCAATCACAAGAGTCCCAGCAATGATGCGATGTTTTGGTGTCATGGAGCATCTCAGAATTACAAACGCAGCAGTAAATGTGCTGAGAAGCCCTACGAGCCGACTACTCAAAACATTTCTGAGAGCTGGTCTAAGATCAGTCTGGTCGAGTTCGGGTTTATTTTTATGGAAAGAGAAGCCGTTCCCGGATCAGCCGTCACTTGTAAACATCTGCGTAGCGCTGGCTGTAATTGCTCGGAGAGGAACCTCTGTGTAGGAGGACACTTTCCATCTACGGATTTGAATAAAACAGGTCTTTGAACTGGCACTATTACTCAACTAAAAAGAACGAGTCTCACTGAAGGGTAAACACTTCAAGTTTCAAGAAGGTCTGCACCTCTCCCGGTCTGACGTGTGATTTAGAGAATGTCTCTGAAAAGCTCGATTTCCATGCAGTGCGTCTGGTTTCTGGAACAGTCTCCCACTTTGTTGATGAGCGACTAATTTGTATTTTTTCTGGGGGAAGGGGTGTGGGTGTGTGTGTGGGTGTGTGACTGGGTTCTAGTTTTCATTTCGAACCTGGACCGTTATGAACCTGGACCGACTGTATTCTAAAGAATTAATATTCTACACCTAAATAAAACCGCCGTGGAAAGGAGTTGTACTGATTACAGTGTACATCGCTGGGGGAATTTATGTGGTCTGTTCATGTCCTCTATAAATTAAAGCGGCAGTGTCATGGATGTTTAAAGAAAGTAGCATAAATAGTATTTAAGGGCGTTATCAAACAAATTTATTTGCCATTTATTTATGTGGGTCATTCTTTGAAACTGGGTCAAATTTAATTTTTTTGATTGACATTTTGCACGTAATATTGGATATTAGAGCAATCCCCGCCCACAACATACCACATGGACACATACCATGTCATGTCAGACAACATAAATTAAAATGCATCCAGCAAAAAAATAAAAAAATAAAAAATTGTGTGGACAAAAATTGCGACTTTTTTTGTTCCTGATGTTTCACGCTACGAAGTATCAACTCAAAGTGCTAATAGTACAGTCGGGCTTATATTAAAGATCTTACATTAAAATAAAAAAAAATTTTTTTAAAAATCTGTGGACAGAATCGCACACCAATCTACGGTTCCGCATGTAACCAGTGGTGTCCACGCCAGTTACTTACAGAACCGACCCATTTCTCCGGTGAGGGCTGAGGGTCCATGTTACGACGTTCACTGTACAATCGAGCGCCACCTGAAGTGGGTTTATTTCACACGTAGTCGAGAGACCGAAGCCCATTGTGAACGCGTGGCAGGAGGTTTCACCTCAGATGGGACGCCAGACCAACACATTAAAAAAAAACGCACCTAAATGTCTGGTAACATGAGACATTCGGACACACTGGCAGACCTGCCCTGTGCTCCCTCCCTTCATGAATGAATAGTGATGTGAAAACAGCAGTTTCATCTTTATTATATTCCAATTTGTGCTTTTAACGATGCACATTGTCACAAAGCAGCTTTATCGAATTCAGAGAACAAACTAAATATACAAAAACATTAATTCCAATTCACTTCCTATAGCGCTTTATACAACTGACAAATTTGGTAACAAATTTAAACTTGTGATTTTTTAAACTATTTCTCTGTAAGCCTTATACACTAAAACTCTCCCAGATGACTTGAGGAAGAAACCTTGAGAGGAACCCGAACCATCAGATTTCTTGAAGTTTACTTGAAGTTTATTTTATTAAATGTACTTGAGTATACGCGTACGAGAACCTTTACTGACTTAATACTTCTTCGGACTAAATGGAACATTATTAGTTTATAAAAGTATACTTTAGGAATACTTCATGAGGTTATTCTAAGCTTACAAAAGTATTCTTAGTACAGTGTAACTTGTAGTATTGATGTATTTAGACTTTTGTTTTTATTATATATTATAAACCAAGTATACTTCACTATACTATTCTAAAATACATAAAACATAGTATATAATAAGTAAACTTCAAGTATACCGTGTCAGTTTAAGTATAAATTTATTTCACTTGTATTACACTTGAATAAACTACTTTTTGCTAAGGGTGCTGTGATGTTCCAAAAAATCACAGGGACAGGAACTAAAAATTCTTAAAAAATTTTTTTTTAAAAGTGCCATAAGGTCTAATTTAAACTCTGAGTTTATTATGAGATTTAATCTTTACCCTGAACCTTCATCAATAAGCTGGAAATAAATAAAACCACACATACAGACTACATGGAGTCTGGGCCCGAAACTGAATCAGAAGAGTCGAAAGTTTTATTTTCCCTCCACACCTGGAGGCATTTTTTTCTTTTTCTTTTAAGGATGTGAATAAATGTTTCAGCCGTTACTGCCTGCCACTTCCATCTGTTAAACGTACTCGTGGGCCCATTTCTGAGCACTCAAATTTCTCGCTCTCTTTATCTCTCGTTTGCCAAACCGCTTAATCCCTCTCGGGTTGCGGGGAAGCTGGTGCCTATCTCAGCCGACACTGGGCGAAGGCAGGGTGAACTCCACTTTTTAATTCGTTTCTTTAGAATGGATCTTTACACAACTCTATAGCAAGCTGTCGCCCCATGCATAAACCTGACAACCCACATGCCTGAAAAAGCTGTCGAATTTTGTCCTTGGTGCGATTTTCTGACTAACAGGAGACATGCATAAGCCACTATGATCCGAAACTCCGTGATAAGAAATGTACAGATGCCTATTCAGATTAAATTTTCTCTTTTCTATGAATCTGTGGGTTATCAGGTTCACGGATGGGGCCCACAGAAATAATATCTTCAAAAGGTACTGTAATAACGGCTTGGATCACAAAATAGACCGTCGCTTCGCCAGTGTTCTCTCAGCACTGTTCACTTTTTTACAAATGAAGAATTTATTAGTTAATTGTTAAAAATTGTTAAATGTGTGTATTGTTTGAAACCGTTCATATATACACGAATAATGAAATGTAAAAAGTTGTACACTTGCTTTGTGCAAGTTTTAAACCAGGCTTGTTTGCTAAATCTACTGCTTACCATAAGGCTGTTATCATGTGTAAAAAAAAAAAACCAAACAAAAACACCAAAGCACCGTATAATACACAGATACGTACGTCTTTTTCTATTAATAGGCTTTACTGAATCCATTGATGTTTTGGAAAATGTCTTTTTCAAACTGTAGGCGTTGGAGTGTCAGATTACAGTCAATGGTATCACTTGAATTTTTTTTTCTTTTTTAAATTTTTAACTAAAAACACCCCCAGAGTATAACGAAATTTATCAGAACATAACCGCGTCTCAATATCAGATAACTGAAAGGGAAAAAGACCCAACTTCAACATCTTGGAACGATTTCTGAAAATACTTTTTAAAAGTAAAGCTATCTGATCTATATTTGGGTTTACAGATGGATGTTGCATTCTCCACTCTAGCTTTGTTATATTCCGAAAGAAACTTTGTAAGCATCACGAAAAAATGTACTGCACACGACATTTGTCTGTGTGGTTTGGCTACTCACATGAACATCAGCAAGAAAGTGCCTGTGCTTCCTGTGTCTGATACTCGAGCTATCTGATCGCTTAAAGCGGGCCGTCTGAAAAATGATAGTGGTTTCTTTATACATGCATGAACTCTTCCCCATCTGCTTCTGCACCCCAACATCTCATCCAGACTAGAAGAGCATGAGCCTGTATATAAGCGCTGTTTACCTGTAAAAGATCAACAAATCACTTCAGATGGGGGTCTTTTTTTTTTTTTTTTTTTTAACATTCTGTATTAATCCCACAAGGGAAACACACAATCATTGATGTAAATAAGCCATCAGTATAACATACTATAACACAGGTGTCAAACTCAAGGCCCGCCAACTCATTTTCTGTGGCCCGCAAGAGCTTTTAAAGAATATGATTATCGTAATATTTGTATCAACCGTTACCATGAAACTTAATTCATCACCCGTCCACTAGGTGGCGGCAGCCTATTTCAAGTAAACAGCTAGTCGTTCATGACTCAAGAAAGATGGCATGCTAGCTTGTCGCTGCTAAGCGTTGTCAGATAATGCAAGTGAATAAAAGAAAAAAGAGGACAAATTCCTGGTTGCCCTTTTAGAATAGATGTTCTTAAATAAGGCGATTATTGATCGCCCTCGATCACCTTTAAACGTTGCCCTCAGTGAAAATGAGTCTGACACCCCTGTACTATAAGGACAAAAAAGTTATTTTTTATTTATAATAAAAAAAAAACATTATCTTATTCAACAAAATATCACCCTGTATATCTAGCAGAGATAAACATCCGAAACAAGAGCTCTCTGAGAGCCCAAACCTCCGCCAAGCCCAGCAGTCCTCCATACAATCCACTCACTCAGTCACTCATTTGCCGAAACGAGTAGGGACGCAGGGAGAAGAAGCCTATCGCGTTGACCACTATGCAGCCATGCCTGCCCCATATGAACCAAAATCATCCTATCTCAAAATGTTAAAAATGCTTTTTAAATGTCTGGATCTTGATCATCTCCAAAATTTCATGGTGTCTTCCTTGTTCATAGCCTCACCGCTGGTAGAAACTTCATAAAAACACACACATGACATTTTTCTAAATCCTTCTAACAAACACACACTATTTGAAGGTAAAACCGGTAGCAAGAGTATGAGTGGTGGCTTAGCAGGTAAGGTGATGGGTTACTGATCCGAAGGTCAGTGGTTCAATCCCCACTATCACCACTGTTGGGCCCTTGAGCAAGGCCCTTAACCATCAACTGCTCAGTGGTATAAAAATGATAATTGTAAGGCGCTCTGGATAAGAGCATCCGCCGAATACCGTGAATGTAAAACATAACGTCCGTGGTGAAGGTTAAAAATATAATCCTGATGAATTGTTAGCAGTACTGGCCACAAGAAAAAATTTCAGGTTTATTTTGAAGCTGTAAGTTTATTGTTCAAGTTCGAATACGTTATAGTCTCCATAGTAACAGGATGTATGTTGGACATCATCATCATCAGAGATGGCTCACACGTACACTCGCCAGCAATCTGGGTCCGCCATGGCACAGCCCAGCTCCGTTACTTTGATCTCGGTCTTATAATAAATTAGCTTATTATATAAATTAGCTTGCCCTTGGCACCATAGCAGTGTCCTGTGAACTGGGGACGCCACTGACTCTTGGTAGAGTGTTGTAGTTTAAGTCAAGGGACTGGTGGGATCTCTAGGACAGACTATGAACTCTGCGTAGTAGGTTGGTTTAGCAACCATCGGGGCATTTTTAAGGTGCGCTGTGAAGGTCCAAGTCTCTGAGCCGTACATTAAAATAGGATCGGTGGTACAGATGATGTTGGACATGCTGTACAAGCTGAGGTTATAAATGTGTGCGATTGCCGCAGGCATCCGGGATCGGGAGTCCATGGAAGCTAATTGGCCAAGCTCTCACAGGAGGGAGGAATGGCAAATGCTCACGTCCCTGTCACTCACCAGCCAATCATGGGTATCAGTGGGCTCATAGGTATGAAGAGGCGGATAGCGCTTCCTCTTCAAGTGTATCAAGGTTGTCGCCAAAATACGCATGCACAGCAGTTCGTAAAGAGGTGGGTGGCAGCATCGCATGTCACGGAGGCTTTATAATAGTCTGTGGTAGTCCTGTAACATCAGGCGAAAGGGCAAAGCCTTGTATGTAAGGACTGTTTATTCATTCATTTTCTGAACCACTTATTCCTAATTAGGGTCGCGGCAAGGCTGGCGCCCATCTCAGCCGACTCTGGGCGAGGGCGGGGTACACCCATCAGTCACACAACCATTCGCACTCACACCTAGGGGTGGTTTGGAACAGCCGATTAGCCTACTGTGCAGGTTTTTGGACTGTGGGAGGAAACCGGAGTACCCGGAGGAAACCCACACAAGCACAGGGAGAACATGCAAACTCCACA
>JBCNYG010000009.1:16053543-16067870 GCA_039654305.1 Porochilus rendahli | reverse complement strand
AAGCAATGCTTATATACATACACGCACACACACAAACACACACACACACACACACACACACTTCTATTTTAGTTTTATATATTTTTTATTTATATAATAGTTTGTAGTTTTCACAAAACCGTATCTAAATGTTACTATACGTGGCATTTTTTTGTTTTTAGTGCAATATTAAGGGGGGTCAGAGTCCAAGCTGTTCATTGTCGGTAGTGACGTTCCATTGTTACATGCATATAACCATAAAACTTTGTTACAAGGTTTTAATGACTTTCTACTTTATTTGTAGCGCCTGAGGGATAAAACCGAGGACACGTACAAAGAGATCCAACCGAAGAAAGAAGTGAGCGTAATTCAATTGATATTTTCACTTTTGTCTTTATTTGACTAACGGGTTCTTTGAAGCAACACATTTGTGCATTCAAAACATACCATCTTGTTTTATATATTTTTAAATTAACTGCACTGACATGAGACAGTAATTAGGATGTGGTGGTGACAGCTGGAAAATAATGTGGTTTAGTCTGATAAATATTGTGTGTATTTTTTTCTTTACAGCGTCGACCCAATAATCAGATTTACCAGGTGAGCAAACAGCACATAAGGAACACATGCACCTATTTTTATAGAATGTCTAGAATATGACTCAATACTATCACACGGAATATAAAGTGTAATCAGGAGAACAAGATGGTTGATAATATATGCTACAAGATAGATATATTGATGTGATGTTTACAGGACAGTTTTACTAATCAAATGACAGAACTTTATTTCTGGGTGCGTCACTACATCAAAGCATTAACCTATTAACTGTGTGTGTGTGTGTGTGCGTTTGTATTAGGGTCTGAGTTCTGCGACTAAGGACACCTACGACTCACTGCACATGCAGCAACTGGCTTCTCAGCGCTAACACAATTCTTCTACTAAACAAACTCGTAATCCACGTTACGCCTTACATTAATAACTATATTTTAGTTTTATTCCCCACTTCACTGCATACCCCTTTTCATATCTTGGTATCTGGTAATTTTTGTTTGTGTGTTTAAATGTAATGGGACGAGTCGTCAGCTTTCGTTAAGGTCTATAATGTTCTTAAAGCTGACTCACACAGAAGCGATATAACGAAAAAGTGCGACGTCGTTTTCGGTTGGTTTCAGCTGAAAATACCACCATTATGCTCGAAATGTGGTCTCTTTGAAAACCAAATATCTTTGGATATCTAATATTGTATAGTAATAATAATAATAATAATAATAATAATAATATCTACTAATTCTAATTTTGGCGCAGTTTTGAATTTTTCCACCAAGGCCACGAGCATGGATCATTTACCTTTAACCTGCCCATTTCCGAAAAAATTAATTCCTCATGGAACTTATTCAATCCCCTTAGAAATGAAATTACGAGATTATGAGTCAGGTCTTAATTTGTACAGCTCATTTTTGTTAGAAGCGGCTCGTATTACTCATCATGTTACCAGAAAATTTACATCACGTTTAAATTTCCTTCAAGCTGTCTTGTTCAGTCCACCAGTAAGATTCTGAAACGACTATTTTAAGCTTACTGGACATTTTGCACTCAAATTTTCCACTTGTTTAATTACATATATTCTTCCCCCTATTTATAGCGAACAGGGTTTTAAATCAACATATTTTCAAAGATTGATGGGGGGAAATGTGCTAAAGATAACTAGTTTTCTAGCTTCACACTATTCTGAGGCTCGGTCATGACTTGGTAAATTTTTTATAAAATTGTTTTCAGTCACAGCAGGTTCAGCCTCGATCAGTCTGATGATATAAACTCTTACAACACAAACTGTGTAATCAATAATATGTACATATCAATACAGTGATTTGGCTTTGTTACTTGCTCTCGTGCCTGGAGAAGTTTGATTTGGTCAGAAATTAGAAGAGCTTGATGGCAAAAACATCACTTTATGGGGTTTATAGAGACGTAATTAGCAACAGTTAAAAAATGTGTACATCACTGAAGTTTTTTTTTTTTCCCCAGGTACACTGAAACCATATTTCATCTTAAATGTACATAAAAGAATTTAACACATCATTTTCTTGCTAATATACAGTACTATAGGTGCACATGAACGCGGATTCTGTTATAACGCTGTTGAGGCTGTTTATTTCTGAACTATTGTTACTATGTAAAGTGACGTGTTTCATGTGGTGCATGGAGGAGGGCAGAAGAAAAAGAAAGAAGAAGAAAAAAAAAAGTTTCCATCCACCCAAAGCTGTAGTCAGTCAACTTTTGTAGATTTCAGATTTCTTCAAGTGATACTGAGAATATGTTTTTTTCTGTGAAATTGTGTGTTTTTTTTTTTTTTCTTAATATATACACCTATATATACACATAAAAAAATATTCCTCTGTCTCTCTGTCTGGAGCGGTTTACTTTCTTACTCCCACACACCGACACATCACATTGTAGTAACACATTATAAATGTTTAATGATGTATATACACAACTACAGTATTTCCCATATTAACAGAAACAAAGACTACACAACAGACAAACACAGTAGACTACAACATCAATGCCTAATGAGCCAAGTGTAGGGTAAAACTTTTTTCTCCAATCCATATCAAATTTCAACAGTAAAGGGTTTCTTCTGTGAGACACCACCCCACGACACGCACCTAAAGTCAGCCCTTTCTATACAGTATAGCTGATAGTAAACATGAATCACGCTTTAGATAGTGAAAGGTTTAAATACCTAAAAAAAGCTTCAACAAAAATCCTTACAGTAGAAAAAAGGTATAGCAAAAGATAAAAACTGTTGATTAAAGACAAAAAACAAAGACTTGTAAGAAAAGTATTAGCGAGAAAGTGAAAAAGAGGAATCTTTGGTTTCTGTTTTTTTGTTTGTTTGGTTTTTTTTTTTTTTTAAATCCCCACCACATTATAAACAATATAGAAAAAAAATTGCTTTGGGAAAAAAAACGCTTATGAGAATCAGTGTTAAGAAAACTGTCAGTATGAGATTACTCTCCTGTATTATGAAGCAATACATGCACCACAGTGTACTGTTAGCGTGCTTACATCTTACACACAACGACGAGGTCTTTGGTATTTTTCTTGTGGGACTTTTTCCAAAAAAAAAAAATATGACATGAACAATCAAACTGGACAAGAATGAAGAGAATCTTAAGCGCTTGTACATACAAGGATTTGCTGATAGGGCAAAATCCTTCTTGGTGGGGGAAGAAAAAATAAAATTAAATAAAAAATACGGAGGGAAAACCCCACAAATCAAACCCAGACAAGACAGCGCACCGGATATAAACTAACTTTACAGTAGTTTGGCTTGATATATGCTGTAATAAGGTCAGTGTTGAAAAGTTACCGTCAACCAGAACTTCACCAACCACAAAAGTAGTCAGTGCTACCTGCAGTTCCTGCTCTGAAATGCTCTATAACTTAAGCTTGCTTACTTACTTACATAAAATCTGTTGAATAATGAGCTTCTCTAATAAATTAGTTTCAAAAACTGCCTCTGCAGTTGGCGTCATTTTAACAAAATGTTATGTCGTAAGCAGTTGCAATATAGATACAATCACTGAAAGCTGAATACCTGTTAAAGCCTTTACACACTTCGACCTCTAGCCTATAGCATAGCAAGATGCTGATACTGCCCTGTATATAGTAACAACTAACAATATAGAGGTTAAAATTATTTCTGTGACATCGGACACAAAAAAGGAGAGCGCTAGTACCTGATCATCGTCCACAGAGGAACTCAAAGCATTTGCTTTGGCAAGTTAGAAAAGAACTAGAATAGTAGTACTAATAGTGCAGTAGATTATTTTATGTCTGTTAGCAAAATTAACATCTAAGTTTTGTTTAATGCCTAAGCTTTTTTTTTTTTTTTTGTAGTATTACTCCATGAAAACCTGATTACCTTGCAGCATTTTGAGCATCGACATGAGCTGCATAGTGTCAGACAAACTTTGGTGCCAAGTTTGAAGAAACCTCCAGTGGTGACCAACAGGAACGGTGGAATCTGATTGGTTAGCTATCCCAGGCTAGTGCGCATTATCCTGAGTGGATAATGCTTGAATCAAAAGAGCAGACAAAAATCAGTGCCGTGATCATAGATTCAGAAATCCTACAAGTTTAACATGCTGTCCAAAACAAAACAAAACAAAAAAATCAAGAAAGCTACGCAATATGGCCCTCATGTTTTTAAAGGTAAAAAAAGCACTATACTCAAACACTGAGTTTTATATGGGCTGTTGTGAAGCCCGTATAACCAGTGTGATGGAGTACATGAGCTCATTGTCACACTTTAGGCTACGTTTCCATGTAGTATATACTACAACTCGGTTTCTAACATGAATCTTATTTAATCAATCCTGGACATCTTTGCAGAGAACAAGTTATCAGTTAAGTCTATCAGCTGTACACCTGACCTCCACTGTGATAAATGCTCACGTACTCAGAGCTCACCCGCCAAAGACATGCTTACAAATGTACAAATAAACTATTAAAGCAAGTTTTAGCTTGCGTTCCTTAGGTTCCAATGTAGTATACACAAACAAATAATCGCCTCAGGCTTGATGGGTGTCGCTCATAGATCAGTCTCAGGGAATATTCAGTGATATCCACCTTGCTTTAAGTAAATAGTTGTTAATTACCTGCATTCCGGGTCGTTTCTCAGATCTTTCCTGTCAGTATTCTACTTTATTAGCAAATGTTGAGGTATTACTGCAAAACTGCTCGCTACTAAAGCAACGGTCCAGCACGGGTTACTTGGTTCAAATGATAAACAGATGCTCAAGTCATTATGATGAATGGACAACATATACAAAGACGATCTGCTCACCCTAATCAGTGACTGGCTGGTCTTGCGCGTGTAGCTCTGTACGTCTACTCCGACTTTGGTCAAAGCTTTTCCTATCAGACCCTTCACACCTCAATGCCTCAGGCCACAAAGGTCACGTGCGAAAGAATAAAGCCATTTATATTAGTTTTGCAGTTACTCCATGCTTAGACAAATACATTAACAGTTACAGAATGCAAAGCTACACTGCCGATTTCTCAATAAAGTTAAACGTGATCAGACTTTTGGTTTAGCCATTATCAAAATTCCCCCCCTGAGAGGTTAAAGAAAGGATAAAACCCAAGAACAAACGAAAAACCCATTCGTGCCGGCACTCCCCCAGACAGACGTTTAGAATTGACAACCGAATCAGATCAAGGTGAAATCCAGTTTATCACGTACGACGGGATGCGTCGTGTGTCACTCAAAGCGTTCGCTCTGCGGCCTATTTACTTCTCCCTCCCACACGAACTTTCGAATCAGTGACGTTCGGAGACAGCTTCTGCCCTCAAACTGACTGCTACGTTGAAGGAGCGCTAAAAGAAACATCAGTGTTTGCAGACGAGAGTTGGACAGAACAAAGACTCCTTGCACTGCTCGTATAGAGACTCAGCTTTAAATCCGAGCCTCAGATTTATTACTAGTTTTAAAGCCTTCTAACCGAGTTCATAAAGTGATACATTAGTTAGAACAATATATTGGTTTTTTTCTTAAAAAGCCTCCTAAAAACATCTACTGAGACACAACTTGTAGTTACATTTCTAACTTGAACCATAAAATATATGCAAATGATCTTGGTTAAAAATCTGAAATACGGACCTGCACAACAGACCCTTGAACACAGGAAACAAACTCCTTTGTGCTCAGTAATCTCGTTTAAGGATGATTAACGTGATATCAAAAAATCTCACATTTTTGGTTTAATCAAACATTTCTTGTATGCTTTTTTTTTTTTTCCAAAGAGATGATTTCAAGAACAAAAAACATCCCGCAATCCATGCAAAAATAAAGTCAAGAAGGATTCCAACTGCTTCCTTAGCATGTGCCAAAATCTGTACCACCATATCATCAAATAGTTTCTATGAACTGCTAAGACAGACAGTTGGCTTGTCCCACGCAAAAAAAAGAAGAAAAAAAAAGTAACAAAAGTCTCCTGGAGCAAGGATAAAAATTCAGAGTTGTAATAAAATGTCTCGATATTTGGTAGTAGCAAAGAGATTAAATAAAGTCTAAAAAGAGCAAGGGAAGAAGCAAAAAGTTCATTGAGCCTTGGAGGCCACAGTGATGCTTTTGACTGGTACGGCACTCTGGTGCGCATCACCAGTAACCTGTAGGTTGAGAGCCCCGCTCCCAGCTCCCCCGGCTGAAAAGACCCCGGCGGGGAGCAGAGAGAGGGGCGAGTTGAAGAGAACAGGAGTGGTCATTATATTGGCCGTGGGACCTCCCGCATTGGTGTTGGCAAAAAGCATGTTGCCGTTTCCATCGAAAGAGGTTAAGGGTAACCCCCCAGACGCAAGAGCTAGGAGGGAAAACAAAAAAACAAGGTAAGAATTCCCTGATACGAAATAAGCGCTTTAAAAGTAAACACAGTCATAAACGAGGACGTTCACCAACCCTGAATAGTGGCCAGTGTGGTGTTGTTCATCAATGCTGTTGGAGTCAGAGCATTGCCCAGAGATGCTGGTGCTAAACTTAGCAGGGCTCCCCTGAAATGACACATTTAACTATTAACCAAGCACTCACATGTGCAAACAAGTCACTGAGAAAGCACATTGCTTAAGACAACACCGAGCGCGTACCCCTGTGTTAGCTGGGTGGGTGAAATAATCCCTGGGTTAAGTCCTGCTGCTGCTGCCATGGCTGCCAGATTTGCCCCACCAAGTCCAGCTGGAGACATGACAAGCTGCCCTTGCCCCTGTGCAGTCGATGTTGCTGTGGTGGACCCTGATTCTGTGGTCCTGACCACTTCCTGTTTTATACTGGACAGTGTTGCTTCTGTAGCAGAGGGAGTAAGTGATGGGGACGTCATGATTGGTGCTGGAGTGGCGATGGCGGGAGCCAAAGAAATGACCGTTGCAGTGTTTGAGGTGACTGGTCCCAGGGTCGTACCTGAAGTCAACAGAAAAAATTAAGACTTTGGAGGAAATATTCAATAAGTATCTGTTCCAATTTTGTCTACAAAGAAGCCCACGTAGCCCATTTTCAACTGAGGGCTCCAGAGCTCGATGCTGGGCCAAATTCAGTTATTTAGAAAGGGTCTTTTTCCACTCACATTGAGTAGACAACTATTGTTTCTGACTAAAACTGGACTCTTACAACACAGACTACCTGAAATTGACCCTAACTGACTTTCTCAAAGTTGGACGATCAGAGCTAGACAACTTGATTCTATTCAAGTCTTGCACATAAACATTCATGGGGACTAAAAACGGACTTGGTGCTCTGTGCATGCTACACTGTTCTGGCCGTGGGTCTCGATCCGAGAACAACAGAAAAAGGAACATAAAGAATAAACAGAGTGAGAAGCTACATAATACATACCGAAACATACAGATAACTGACGCTGGATTTAAAAAAGACGCACGAGCAAATTCGATGGACTTCCTTGTGTTTACCCATGACAACTGAATCTGAACCAAAATGAATAATTTTAGGGTTTTGATTCATATTCTCTAAATAGTTGTTTAAAAGACAAACTTATTAACACAACTACCCTTTTTTTAATGTAGTGATTAAAAAACAGCAATTACTCCAGACACAGGGGGGCGCCATTGTAATAAAAATTACGGGTCACGTCATATTCACACAATATTGTGCTTTTGCAAGCATGTAACAGCAGCCTTTTCAGATTGGCCAATAAAAAATAGAGACTAAAATTTTAGTTAAATATCATGTATATTAGCCAATTAATTTGTTGTGATAACATATGTACATTACATACACACATATATATATACATATACATATACATACATACATACACACACACACATATATATATATATATATATACCCTCAAAACTAGGTTTATATTTATTGAAATAAATAAATCCATACCAGCAAGGGTGAGGTTAGGGAGAGAGGCAGTGCTGAGAGAGAGAGCTGAACTGACGTTGTGCAGTGTGTTTGATGAACCGGTTATCTGTCAAAATTAATGAAAATTAGTAATAATCTGCAGGTAAAACAACCCGCTTCGTGACCACACACGCAAGAAAATTCCAAATAACCCACCACTGACGGGGAATTGGTAAAGACTGTTTTGATGGGGGTGCTGGATGTGCTGCTGTTCGGGGGGTTGATCCTTTTCTCCTTTTGCCGGCGATTACAGAACCACACTCTCACCACCTCCTTTTCCATGTTGAGCTGATCTGCGATCAGTGTTATCTCCTCAGAGGTAGGCTTCTGACTCTGCTGTAGAAGGGATTTCAACACAGAATTCCCACTTTAATAACAGTGAACTGACCATAACCTTCTCAAAAAGACTGTGAAATATTCATATCTGGGCCCTTTAGAGCAACAGAGGGCCAAGTCCATTTTGGTGAATTCCAATTTTCAGGAGAGCGCTGTAAAGTTTAAAGGCTATTTTAAAAGAATAGTCTCACTGAATATTTCTGCTAGATATAGATATTTTCGGCCTAAATTGCTGTGCTGCTTGGACTTGGTCATTTTTCAAAAAAATTTAGATTTTGGACTTAGGATTTAGAATTGCAACAAACCCGGGTTGAAATGCTGTTTTTCAGAGCAACAGTCCTCTAAGTCCAGGAAATGCAGCGATATTTCAAAAAATAATCAATAACATTCAGTTAAATCCTAACAAGCAGACGCAGTGGTGTCCTATCCAAAGTAACACATACTCCCAGAGTCCTCTATTACCTGAAGAACCTGGATGTGGAGGCTTCACACATGGGCGTCGCCATCTTGGATTTTGGACTGGACCCACTGTTGCACTAGTAAATCAGTGAAATAGCTAACAGCAAAAGTAAAGTGCACCCATCATGTCAAAATATTACCTCTACCTGGATTTAGACCAGTACTCATCTGACAGCTTACTGTTATTAAAAATAACTTTTCTCTATTCATTTCTGTACTTCACTCCAAACAGACAAAAATAAAAAAATGGACTCAGCCCAGTGTTGCTCTAAGGAGCTTGTTTATCTATCATGGATAAAATAAACTCTGGTACCTAAGAGTACAGCGATTAGAAGAATATTAAGAAAAAAATGCACGTTTGCCATAAATGGTCGCTAGTGGGGAAAGTCGGTGTCTTATGAAGACTCTGCCCCCTAGTGTTAAAAAGTATATTCTCCAACCTCCAGAAAGCTTTTCTCCAGGGCGATGCGAATGTTGGTATCAATGCTGGTTCTTTTCTTGCGACGTCGATTTAGACCCTCACAGATGCCCGGTGACACGTCACTGTTACTGGACACTGCAGATTCTGACGTCATGTTTTCTATAAAAGAAAGGAAATATGGGAGTTAGCATTTAATAATGGTTACTCGAACCCCATCATCCAAAGTCTGATGAAAAAAAGGAGACTAACCAGCATCATTGAGCCACTTCTCCAGCAAAGGTTTCAGCTTGCACATGTTCTTGAAGCTCAAGTTCAAGGCCTCGAAGCGGGAGATAGTGGTCTGGCTAAAGTCATTACCATACAGCTTTCCCATGGCCAAGCCAACGTCTCCCTGGTAGTTAAATGCAAAGAAAGCACTGAAGTTATGATGAANNNACTGACGGCAGCATCGTGGTGTCAGAACCAAACCCACCATACACTTATGGTACCTGAGTAAAGCCCAGTTTAATCCTTCTCTGTTTAAAGGCTTTGGCAAACTGCTCGAGCTCTTCCAGTTCACTGGCCTCCTCTACTAGAGGCACATCCACCCGCTTCGCTGTGGGTACTGCAGCAGATGGTGTGGCTGCGATCTTTCGTGAAGGTGTTGCTGCCTATGGAGAATGAGAAACACATCTGTGGATTGCAAACGAGGAAAAAAAAAACAAAAACAAACAAAAAACCCCACACACAATTGCCTTGAGAGTTATCAGATGACCCATCCTCCCGGCCACCATGTCAGAAATAATGAATCTCAGAAATACCAAAATATCAAAAGGCACAACTACACTGTCTATTAGAAGTGAGTGCCAAGTTTGATAAAACAATCCATATCCACTGTACGTGTTAACTGGTTGCCATGCAACCACAAACATATAAACTGCAAAAATCCCAAAATATCAAAAAGCCCAACTATACTACCTAATTAAAATAACTGACAAGTTTGATAAAGAATTCTTTAAACGGGTTTCGGGTTCTGGCCTAAAAAGTGGTAAATTGGTTGCCATGGAAACATGAAGAAAATACGAATTGCATAAATCCCAAAAACTACGCTGGCAAGTAAAAATAACTAACAAGTTTGATGAGGAAATCACAAACGGTTTCCGAGTACAGGGCCGGCGCGGAACCGATTGAAGACGGACAGGTGGACGGACATACTGATGACAATATTCCACTGCATCATGTACCGGGGGAGACGAGAAGAAGAACTGGGAGATCGTTCTGATAGAAATGCTTATTAAGCAAACATGGAGAATTGCTAGCTCTGACCTGTGTAGTCAGAGGAATGCTTGGTTGAGGCTGTAGGATGTGAGCTTGACTTTGAGGTAGTTGTGTCAGAAGATTCTGGGCTTGAAGGCTTTGAAGGAGGCCTAAATAAGAAACAGAAATAAAGAGAGGAGAGTATTACATTTTTGAGAGGAAAGGAAAGAAGGAACCGTATTTAAAAAAAAACAAAAACAAAAACAAACAAAAAAAACCTCAATTCTATTCACAGACAATTAAAACAAACTATTAAAACGACGCCATCACAAATTTGGTCGACCACATCACGCGTATGTCCTAGGCTGCTTTCATTCGCATCAGAAACCTTTTTACTGCCCTTTATGTTGAATCATCCAATAAGTAATTAATCGCAGCAAAATTCTCTACATGTTACATTAAAGGCTTACTAAGGGCATAATTAAAAAATAAAAAAATTAAAAATTATGTCTACCTGCAAGTGTACACATAACCGCGTGGTCATTACAGAACCGTGTGGTTTCTACACACTGGGTCATATCAGTCCCTAAATTTTCACATATTTCTTGGACACAGATATTTGAGGAAAAATAAATAAATTAAATCACAGCATCATCAAAAAGGTTAGTAGGGAGAAATAGATATGTATCCTGAGACAAAGTTTTCGTCGTTTATCTTTGAAACTGATGCACGTACCAATTCTAATTCTAAATGAAAATTTACACACACACACACACACACACACACACACACACACACACACACACACACAGATTTTCATCTTCATAGCATGTGTATTATCTTATCTGGGTTATTCAGGGGAAAGCGTTTCAAAAAGCGAGGAGTAGACACGGCATGCACTCGGGTGTGATTTCTAAGCGGCTGCTACTCAGATGGGGATTGGACTTGACCCCTGCTCAAACTGGGGCTTTCTGTTCTCTGACATACATGAGCTGGATGTTAAATTCCCATATCTTATAACCACAGGCAGAATTTATTGTTTATTTTACCACTTATAAAGTCATACACTTTAGGTTAACTGCCTGTTGAAGATTGCCCCCATATGTGGACATGACTGCGTAGTTGTGTGTTGAGAGTATATTCAGTCACGTGACTATATGAACTGCCACGTCTCTGATAATTATTTGAAGTATCGTCCAGCCCGACACAATAATCCTGTCCATTAGGGAACCTGTTGGGCTCCGGTGTGCTCTGTGTGAACTCATACCCGTCTGGCCTTGAGGTGAAGGGGAGATGATGAACTGAGCGGGCTGAAGCTGACCTGGCTGCACCAGCACAAACTGCTGGAGGTTAAGGCCCGTAGACTGCAGCTGCTGAAGGAAATCAAAAATGAACCAAATTACTAGGGTAAAAAAAAAAAAAAATTACTAGCTAACGTAATCATTTGTTTTCTTACCGGTGCGATCTGAATGGGCTGTGAGAGGGGGAGCTGGGTGATGGGCGTAGCGGCAGAAGCGGAGATGTTGGCTCCAGTGGTGCTGCTCTGCTGACCTGATGACTGCTGCTGCACCGCGGCCGCCAGGATCTGCTGAGCCTGCTGCAGAAACAACTGCTGCTGCTGCGCTGAACTCAGACTCAACTACTCACATACACACAAAGCGAACTCTTAGCGTTGGTGGTACACCTGTATGATCAGTGCTGAGGCAAGCAGCACTACTCAATCAGGGCTCACCACTGAATCACAGGATGGAAGGTGAGAGAAGGACTAAGGGATGCTGCAGCCCAACTCTCAAAGTAATCGAATTAAAATAGGAGATGGAGACTTAAAATAATCTGTTTGGTAGGAAAATATCTATTTAAACGCCTGATTGCACACGTTCAGGATGGCTTTGTGCGCCAATGTCGGAATGCCTCGCTTGTAGTTTTACACTAATTTAAACATTAAATATCCAGATTCTTGGATCGTCGATCAACACTGACCGCTGCACATTTATTCTTGAGTCAGTGAAATGAACGTAGCCTTTGGTGGAAGGCAGAGCACATGATGATCATGGTGCCAGAATTGGAGGAGAATAACAAACCTACATAGTGTGGAAGTTCGGAAAGCAAATACTCATCGGAGGGTGGGGTGGGGGGTTGGGGTGTTCAAATAGCCTGTAGTGCCTTTACTCACATTATGCAAATGGGCGCATTATTCAGTGTAAATAAATTCTGCATAGATTTGCATATTCTCCTCCACCTGTTTTGGAATGACTGCAGAAGCGTTTAATTAACATACCACTCGGATGGCTCAAGCTCGTTTCGGAAGGATAATGAGTGCCAAGGCACTTTCCTAATAAACGACACTGACTTGTCTCCATGGAGAAGGAATTTTTACTATGGAAACTAAAGAGATGCAAGTTCACATCCCCCTGCTTTGTGCTCTTGTTCAAGTCCAATACAACACAGACAGGGGGCAGGTGGTACCTGCAACCGAAATGTGACCGGTTTAAGGGTATGTTTACTGGAAATGTCCTTACCTGCTGGAGTAAGGCTTGTGCCTGCATGTTGATTGCACTTGTTGCTTGTCCATTTGGTTTCTGCTGTAAATCCAGCCCGTTTGTTTGTGCAGCTGGGACAGAAAAGAAGAAAGAGTCAGTAAAACGCTTCACACACATCAAATAAAGATAACGTAGGCGCTAGAGAGGATTTACTGTACATTGGACTTCATGTATTCCATTCTCCATGGCACTTTTACTTTGTCTTATTGCTGCACTTGTAGAATCTGTAAATAAAAAAAAAACAAACAAACAAAAAAAAGGACCACAATGATCAGGATTGGTGATAACGTGACCGTGACCACTGTCACTGATCTCCAAATACTGCTGCCTTGGATTGTACCAGAAAGATTATTCAGCCTTTGTTCTGTCAGACTGTCAGCACTTCAAATCACACATGCATGACTTTACTAACCCGTTACTTGTTACTAGGTGAAAATCGAATGAAAAATGTACTAGGACAGTTACAACAACAGCAGCAACAATAATATATGATGTTGCTAAAAACTAATCATGTACAACCAGCACTAACTTTTAAAATCAGCATTTTCCTACTTACATTTAAAATGCAACCCACTCCTTCCAAGTGATTAACCCACAGCCACTCGGACAAAACTCAAGGTACCACATAGTGACCCACCTAAATCCACTGAACCTCCTCATGAACACTTCACAACATTAGCTAATATTAAGAGAAACAAATACACCTAAATAAGTAAAGAACACTCACCAGAACCCCTCAAGACTGCAAGCGTGGAACATTTTATTACTCAAGCAAGTGTAGGACAAAAAGTACAAACTTCTCTGTGATGCTGCTGAAATGAAAACGACGAAGGAGGAACGCGCAGAGCTCGACTGCTTCGTAACCGGCGCAGATGCAATACTGGCACTTACAGCTAGGAGCACGAAGAGTTCTCTTGCCCTCACCGGAGCGAAACAAAGACGGCAACTGGAACACTAGCATTCGTAATGAAACGTAATCAGTATTCAGATGATTAAAGCCATATGCAAATATCCTGCCCGGTCCTCGTTAGCCAGAGCAGCTTTGAAGTCCTATAAGCAATTCATTTTAGAGAGAGAGAGAGAGAGACCTCAGAAAGCTTCCTGCATAATTCACAAACCTTCATAAATATTTATCAGTTCATTAGCATATTAATTGGATCGCTTCTTGGGTAAGGCAGAATGGCAGCGAGGGAAAAGTAAAAGCCCAATTACTGCCAGCGTGTGACTGTTTTAATTAAGGAAAATCTGAGAAACACCACCCAGGACGTGATCTCGCCCATCACAACAGAGAAATTTATTTGTCAGCTACACCACTGTGGCAAGACCGAAATCAACAATGAAAAACAGAATTAGCCACTGTCAACACACACACACACACACACACACACAAAAAAAAAGGTTTAAGAGTCAGGATGCCTAACACGCACAG
>JBCNYG010000009.1:15984065-15994195 GCA_039654305.1 Porochilus rendahli | reverse complement strand
ATATATAAAACTTTTTTTTTCCAGTGGCCAAAATATGAAGGTGATTTTTAAATTTACTACTAGGTTTTCTGAAAATTTAATTGACTTTTTTTTTTCATTATTTTTCTAAAAATTATGTATGAGGCTTACTTATGACTAGAAAGAAGTCCCCTATTATGAAAATATTTTTTAGGTCAAATGTCACTAAAATATGGCCATATGGCACAAGCTGGTGGCTGACGTGAGGGATTATGGGTAATGCGCTCGAGCGTAAACCCTTATGTTGGCCAGACGGTTGCATAGGCGACCTGCTGTTCTGTAGCTGGATTGCTTGTTCGGAATAAGTAGTATTCCAGTTCTGTTGGAGGTAGACATGCAAATTAAGCAGTGGAGGGGGAAACAACTCTACACTGTAAAGTCTTTTGGGCTTTTTACACCTGAGCCTACTGGCTCATCAGAGCCAGAGCGTATCCCAGTTTCTGTAGTGTGAAGTGACTAGATGTTCAGCTTCTCCTTGATGGGATGCTAGTCCATTGCAGGTAACCCTCCCATCCATTCATTCATTTTCTGAACCGCTTAATCCTAATCAGACAGGGAGTAATTAGAGAGGGGAGGCTGGCGCCAGTCTCAGCCGACTCTGGGCAAGGGCCACAGCTGCAATTTTTCTTTTAAAGTGCCCTGAAAATGCTTCTAGGACCCTCCAGCTTCTAGAGGACTTAAGCAGCCTCCAGACCCCCGGTCCCTTGGTGAAGCGCTTTAGGATTCCAGGTTGTTGTTTGGGCTACCAGCTTGTTGATGCCTGGCAGCCTTGTGACCATGAAATGAGTTATGTATTTATTTATTTTTTTAACTAGGCTAATAGTATAAAACAAGGCTAATAATAAACAGAATCAAAATTGCATTAAGGGCAGATTTCAGCAGTAATATCTGTACCATGCGATCACAATGCTTAAATGAACGAACCACTCAATTTACATGTACAGTAGCTCTTTGTACAGCCTTTTAGGTTTTATTACTTTGCCTTTTTGTAGTTGGACTTAATGATGCCTGTTTATAAAATTCCATCCCCCGGCACCCCAAGATTTCCAGGCTACCTGGCAGAAGCAAACTATTAAATATTAGCCATGTTGTTTGGTTTATGTTTGCATAAATATAAATTTATTTTGTCCCCCCACAGTGATTCAGCTGACTTCATCTTTAGATGTGTCAATCCCACAGAAAAGATATGAATTTGTTCGAGGTGGTGATGCCGTTATACCATGCAAGTTCATTCCCAAGAACGCCGTAAACCCAAAAGTCATGATCACATGGATTCAACATCCAAGCATTATAGATGATCCTGATGTAATGTATTCACTTCTTCACCTTTCTTATTCATTCATTCATTCATTTATTTTCTAAGCCGCTTAATCCTAATTAGTAATTAATTGCATTTAGATATTACATGCTATTACCTAGATGATTAATGTGTTTGTATGTTCATGTGGTATCCTTTGGTTTCATAGATTGACATCCTCACATATTATTACGACTCGGCGATTCCTGATGTGTTGGACGTCGATCCTCGGTTTGAAGGCCGAGCTTCACTTCTGGTAGACGTTAAGAATGGCTGGGCGAACCTGACACTCAAAGCTCTAACGACGCAAGACAACAAAACGTTTCAGTGTGGAGTTAAAATCCCTAAGGACAGTGAAGGCAAACTCTCAGCTACTGCTTCGGTTCTGGTTCTGGGTAAGTACAGAGTACAAGTTTGTGACCTGATGCGGTCAACATCGGGCATGTTTCAGGTTTTTGTGACAACGTGCGTGATGGAAACATCAGATTCAGTGTCTGGTGGAAAATCCTCAACAGCGACCTAGAAGATGCGTCACGATAATGAAGGTGGGGGGAGGTGTTAGTGGTGTTCGCAGGTCAAGTGGGGCAAAAAGTGCTGTCCTTCAGTGCTGTCTCGCTTCTCTTACATTTTATATTGATGGCTCTGGTCAAGAGCGACTTGCAAAAGAGCTTTAGAGTGAATACATTCTCATAGTGGTTCAAAATTCTGGAGAATATCCAATCTCTCAAGGGAGGGAGGGAGGGAGGGAGGGATGGCATGTGCTCCCCTGTCACTCACCGTGATCACAAGCCAATCCATGGTTGTATTTGAGCTCATTTGTACAAAAGGAGAGGACAGCACTTTCCCTCTGTGTGTTAGGCCGTCTCCAAATGCCCATGCACAGCAGTTCGTAAAGAGGCAGGTGGCAGCATTGCATGTCACAGAGGGGTTATGCCTTTCCTTGGTTGGTGGTGGTTGTAGGTGATACACTCACACACACTACCATTCACACTCATCTCCACACCTAGAGCCAATTTGGAACAGATAACCTACTGTGCACGTTTTTGGACTGTGGGAGGAGGAAAGATGGAGCATTCCGTGTAAACCCACACAAGCATGGGGAGAACATACAAACTCCACACAGAATCCTTCGACTCGAACCCAGACCCTAGTGTAGAGGTTTCTTTCGATGTTAAATACCACACGTCCCTTTCACCCAGCTGATTTCTACACATTTTTCCATTTCCTTTTAATGCTGGATGGTTAAAATAAAAAAAGGATAATTTCTATACAGTGGCTTACAAAAGTATTCATATTCCTTGAACTTTTCCACGTTTTGTTACGTTACAACCACCAACATAAATGTATTTTACTGGGATTTTGTCATCGACCAGCCCAAAGTGTCACATAATTGTGAAGTCGTAAGGTTATGCATTTTTGACAAATTGAAATCTGAAAAGGGTGGCATGCATTTATATTTAGCCCCTTTTACTCTAAAACCACTAAATAAAATCCAGTGCAACCAGTTGCCTTCAGAAGTAAATAGTAGTCCAGCTGTGTGCAGTTTAATCTCAATAAATATCTAAATAAATACAGCTGTTCTGTGGAGGCCTCAGGGGTTTGTTAAAGATCATTTGTGAGCAAACAGCATCACGAAGTACAAGGAACACACAACAGAGGTCAGAGATAAAGGTGTGGAGAAGTTTTAAAGCAGGGTTAGCTTATAAGATATTAGAATAGATGTATATCCCAAGCTGTCAACATCTCACGGAGCACTGTTCAATTTATGATCCTAAAATGGAAAGAGTATGGTACAACTGCAAACCTAACAAGTCATCTTATCTGATAGTCTGGGCAAGGAGAGCATTGATCAGAGAAGCCGGAGGCCCAAAATAACCCTGGAGAGCTTCAGAGAGCCACTGTTCAGGGGGTGAATCTGTCCACAGGACAGCTATTAGTCATTCACTCCACAAATTTGGTCTTTACGGAAGGGTGGCATTAAAGACGTTGAAGGAAAGCCATAAGCGATCACTTTCCACAAGTCATGAGGACGGATAGCAAACGTGGAAGAATGTGCTCTAGTCAGAAGAGACCAAAATTAAACTTTTTTGACTAAATGCTTCATGTGGCAGAAAACTAACAGTACATATCACCCTGAACACACCATCCCCCCATGTAACATGGTGGTGGCAGCATCGTGCTGTGGGGATGCTTGTCTTCAGCAGGGACAGGAATCAAATACAGGGCAATATTGTATGAAGTCTGCAAACGAGTCTGTTCACATCCCAACAGCAATGACCCTAAGCATACAGCCAGAGCTACAATGGAATGGCTTGGATCAAAGCATATTCAAGTGTTATAATGGCCAAGTCACAATTGAGAATCTGAGGCAAGACTTGAAAATTTTGCAAGCCACTGAAAACTGCAGTTAGAATAGCTGTACACTCAGTGTGGTAGTGTAAATTAAAAAAATTATAATAATAACAAATGAATAAAATAACCGAATGTAGTCATCTGTGAATGTACAACTTGTTAGCAGTGCAGTAATTCTCACCGATCTTTTCCTGTTAAACAGTGACCCCCTCTACACCCATCTGCGCAATTCAGGGCACCGCAGAGTTTTACCAGAACATCAGCCTGACCTGTCGCTCAAATGAGGGCACGCCAACACCGGAGTACAAATGGCAAAGCTATGATGTTAGTAACAACCCCCGCCCGAATCCACCCAAGTCCACTGACGGTATGTATGATTGCTCTTGAACCTGTGTCTTTGTGCAGGTCGCCTACTATAATGAACTGTGGTGTCCAGTTATTTATGCCCTTTCCTTTCTCTTACCATTCTGTGTTTCTCTTCAGAGAATGGAGTTTTGAAACTTTACAATATATCCACGGAGACCAGCGGTTATTACGTCTGCAAGTCTTCTAATAAAGTTGGCTCGGCATCGTGTAATCTGACTTTGAGCGTCTTACCAAGCAAGTATTTTAGAAATTGGATATTTATGTTCAAATGTAGATTCTCTGTCACTCTCTCTTTCTTTTTTGGCTCCCTTTTTAGTTTTTATTAAAAAATAATTTTTGTGTCCCACAGTGTCCATGAAAATCGGGTCCACAGCAGGAATAATTGGAGGCGGTGTAGCTGCTCTTATTGTCCTGATTGTCATTATCTGCTGCTGCTGCCGCCACCGCCGCCGGAAAAAGGAGAAGTCTGAGGAGTACACCATGGGGTATGCCATTACTTATATGTAAAAACTTAAGTCTTTAAACTTGTGTTGCATTGAAGTTTAATTCATAAGCAAGACCTGTGGTGATTGCAAAGCCTTGCCAACATGGGTCAGAGTATGGAATAGTCTTCATTTTAATCAGTGCCCAGAAGGCATCTTATAGTCCTACATTCTTTTTTGTTGTTTTTTTTGTCTTGCTTTGACTGCTGGTGTTTTTATATAGAACTTTGGAATATTACATCCCAATGATAAGCAGAAGTATGTAAAAATAAGTAAAGTTATAGTAATAATAATAAACAATACTAATATTCAGGGCCCGGCTCAAACCGCAATGGAGTATCTTTGGGTGGCTATTATTATTATTATTATTATTATTATTATTATTATTATTACTACACTTGCATGTGCGAACGCAGCAGGCTGCACTTCTGTTCAAATCCTCAACAGTGGCAAAGCCGTCATCAGAGAAGGCACATCATGTGGAGTCAGGGTAGTATAAGGATTGTACAAAAAATGTTTGACTGAAGGTTGGAAATGTTTGGAGAAAACGTGTCCTTAAAAATCGATTCCTGAAAATTTGGATTGATTCAAAATGCTAATAAAGAAGAATCATGATTCGATTTTTTTTTTTCCTGGCACCCCTAGTACATAACAAAAACATTTTTTTTAACGAGGAAATGACCCCAAGATTGCTAAATTGTTAACATGAAAGTTCTAATCATAAATTTATGGTAAAACACACTCATCAACATGTAATGAAACCTGGTCAGTCTTTAGAATATGTGTAAAAATAAACCCCTGTCTACTTCTTAAACAACGTCCAAGCAAAGGAACACGCTGTGTTCAGTCATTTAATTGGAGGATGCATCCACTTCACAAAACAAGTGTATCGTTCGTTCAAATGATTAAACACGGCATGTTCCTTTGTTCCCAGATATGTAATACTTTGTAATACAAAAAATTGCTATTTTCAGGTAAAATGCTTTGCATGCCCTTTTTAAATGATGTGAAAAATAAGTACTGTTCAATGTATTACAAACAGATTGCCAGAGGGTGAACAGTACACAGATGAAAATCCCCGGAAGATTGAAGAGCAGCAAGAAAAACGTGTTGAGGAAAGCAGTAGCCGTGAAGAGCGCAGTGATCGCTATGATGATCGGCGAGACGCTGTTCGGCAGGGACAGCAGTATGATTCTGATCGCTATGATGACCGTCAAAGCGATCGCTATGATGACCGTCGAAGCGATCGCTATGACGACCGCCAAAATGATCGCTATGACGACCGCCGAAGCGATCGCTATGACGACCGCCGAAGCGATCGCTATGATGACCGCCGAAGCGATCGCTATGACGACCGGAGGGCTGACCGTTATGACGACCGGAGGGCTGACCGTTATGACGACCGGAGGGCTGACCGTTATGACGACCGGAGAAGTGACTATGACGACCGGAGAAGTGACTATGACGACCGGAGAAGTGACTATGATGACCGCCCTCGTGATCGCTATGATGACCGCCCTCGTGATCGCTATGATGACCGTCGAGACCGTTAAGACCCCAGCTATGGTAATGATCCCTATAATGACCATTCTAGACCCCCTCCAAACAAACAAAAAATTTTTGTTTGTTTTATTTTTTTAAATAAAGAGATTTTAAAGTATGAATTTACCTGAAATTTTCAAAAGGAGGAGGAGTGTTTAAGAGCGTAGGAGCAGAATTGTGAAATACGATGGTGTGTGTACTGCTGTCCTGAACATGGTTTTTTATTTTATTTTTTTTTTATTGTATTATAATATTAAATGTTAAATGTTTTAAGTATGTATGTGTAATCTCTGTAGGGCTATTGGGTGATTCTTAACTATTGTGGAATGTGTAAGAGAGAGTATTTTTGTGTTGCCATAGTAATAAGAGGCTAAAATAACTCCAAATGCACCGTGACAGGAAAAAACGTATAGGTTTAACGGATCGGATAAACGGATCGCTTATCTAAGATTGTGTTATGAATATGGTGGTGAACGATGTGTAAACTCTACAAACAAATGAGTTGCTTTCCTGGACTCGGGTGCATTCAGACAAAAGCACAATTTATTTTTCAATTCTGGACTTCCATTTTCTAATATCTAATTTTTATTTTGATCCTTGCTTGGTTATTTTATAACTCAAATGTAATGCAACAGTTTTTTTTTTCTTTTCTTTTTTTTAAATAAATAAAGCTGTGTTCATGTGTAATTGCACAGTGGTTTATGAGCTTCAGTGTAAAGCCCAGGGAAAACCCCTAAAAGAAAAAAAAATCCAACAACCCCAATTCAAAAAAAAAAAAAGTAACAGGCAAGGATTTGCAACACACATTTTATTTAGAAAATATCAAAGGTAGAAAGTGAGAAGTATTATGAACACAGTTTATTGAGCTATCCATATAGGCAGATTAAGTCTCTAATGCTAAGAATCTATATGAGAACATATTCAGCAGAAAAGTGTTCTGTGGTTGGAAGAATATAAATTTGAAAGTATTTTTGGAAAGCATGGGTGCCTAGATTAAAGATGGAAGACCATCTGTCTCGTTATCAGCTCTCAGTTCCTAGAAACACCAACCCAACTCCTTAAATGCACCGTCTCAGTTACAGCTTCTTTTGTGGTTTGCTTTTCCAAACCATGACATTGGTTTGGAATTTTTTGTTGAACATAACCTGGACTATATTCATCAGCTAACAATCTGGGTTAGAGCGCTCTCTCTCTCTCTCTCGCTCTCGCTCTCGCTCTCGCTCTCTCTCTCGCTCTCGCTCTCGCTCTCGCTCTCCCCCCCCCACCCCCCCACACACACACACAGGTCTGTTCCTGTTTTTTTGCACAAACTGCTTTCACATCCCTTTGTATTATATAAAGTGTTTCAGAAAGTGAATGTATTGGAATAAAGAATACAATTATTCTGTAGATACAATACTTACAAGTGAAATGTTATCCCTTCAATTAAGAGATACTATTTCACTTGTTGGAGCAGGTCGAGACACAATATTCAACCCTTATCTTATTGGAATGGCGGATTTTAGTCCTTGGTAATACGGCGGCCATCAAAGACTCGTCATGTGAGGGTCTTGTGTTTAAGTTTATGGCTTGACCTGTATAAACATTCATTCATTTTCACGAGGGTTTAATAGTAATTAGGGTCGCAGGGAGGCTAGCACTCATATCAGCCGACTCTGGGCGAGGACGGTATACATCACGGACAGCTCGCCAGCCAAATGCAGAGCAGAAATACGCAGTCAGCTGCACGGGGGGCCGTATGAACACAGGTATGATTTGGTGTGGTCATGGAGTGATAGTTTAACCTTAAACAGAACATTCTCTCTCTCTCGCTCTCTCGCTCTGTGTGTGTGTGCGTGCCTTCCCTCCTACAGTGCACCTTGTCAATTCTGCACTTTTAAAAACAAAAACAAAAAACCACACTTTCTGTATCTACCCACTCTGAGTTTCACATTCATCAACTTAATGTATGCAAATGAAACTTTTAAGGATACAGAGAACATGCTCAAACAATGTTGTGTATGAGGATAGTAGGAAAAAATAAATAAATAAATATTAATATCTCTATGTATATTTAATCCAAGTGCTAACTCCCTGAAAACCTGACAACATTAATAAGATGAGACTGGGCGTGGCTTCTGTGGCTCCTCTTTTAGGCTGAAGGCTGGAGCGCTCGAGCTTCACTGAAACGCTTTCAACTTGGTAATTTCTCCTCATAAAGAAACGACTTGTGCTATTTTTATGCAGATATGATTCTAACAGTTTGTTCGCTTTTAGCAGGTAAGTGAACTTTCTGCCATCTTATGAATGTCTTGATATCAGACCCAGGTGAGAAAAAAAAAAAACCCAAGATGTAGATTTTATGGTGTATTTATTAGATGAGGTGTTGATCTCTCACTCAATGTTAATTTTAATTGGTCGGTGAACTTGGTTAGCTAGGAGATAAATGAAATGCACACTATCTCTCACCTTTGAAGAACAATATATGCTTACTGCTTTCACATATTTTAGCAAGAAGGTCTTGGGTTCGAGTCCCAGACTCAGGGAGAGCACTTCTGTGTGGATGTTGTTCTTGTGCTTGCATGGTTTTCCTCCAGCAACTCCAGTTTCCTCCTACAGTCCAAAGACATGCACATTAGACTATTTCAATTACAAATTTTTTTTGTATTAAAATCAGTGGAGGCTGAATTATTCAAAAGTATGAATAATGTGGCATTGTTTTCTTTTCACTGCACGTTGTGACTTTTGCAAGGCACTGTGTGTATATACGTATATATGTCAACATTATTACTGAAGCTCCAAGGTATGTGTTAAAGAGAAAACCGATCGTGTTCATTCGAACCGCTAAGCATTTGTCTAAACCATACTGCATGTCTCACACTCTATTAAAGGATATTGTGGTTTAAAAAAGGTCGCTGGTAAGGGAAGTAAAGAAACTTGTTTGATGATGTTCTCTCTCTCTCTCTCTCTCTCTCTCTCTCACACACAAACACATACACACACTGACACTTAGCCTTCAAGTATTGGTGTATGAAGTTTGAGTTTAATTTAAATGGTAACAAATTAAACAAAAATTAGCCTAGATTCAGTTGGCTGTGCCTCTCAATCAGTTACGTTTGTTAATAATATCCACCCAACCATTTATCCAACCGTTTGCCGAACTATTTACCAAACCTAGGGCCGTGGAGGGGATGGAGCCTATCTCAGCTGATTCTTGTCGAAGGCGGGATACATCCTGGATAGTTAACCAGATAGACACTGAGTGGAAGACATCACCCATGTATAAAATGTATGTAAAATATTTGTTGCCTTAGCAACCTTTATTTTGCCATCAGTCAAATAATGTACTTCAAAGATTTGTACAGTAAACACACTTTTATGACAATTTCACCTGGGCTACTATTAAATATGACAGTGTGGGTGGTATACAGTGTGTGTGTCTATATATATATATATATATGTATATGTGTGTGTGTGTGTGTGTGTGTGTGTCAGTGACCCCTGCAATACATGCAATGTTATCAGTAAACAATGCATTTTTTTTATTCTCTTAAAATCGTATGCTTTCTTTTGTTTCTTCGTCTTGTACGTTTCCACTTTCCGTGAATCGGTGCTGCCCGTTTATCAGGCATACACAAGATCATTCCTCCAGTCATGTGGTCCTGTTTCTTTGTTAGTGTTATTGTAAACAGACATAGACCCAAAACAAGATGTAAAACACTTAAATAAGAGACATGAGGTAGTTTCATCAGGAAACATTTATATTCAGCCAAAATGTAGAAAGGAAACATATCAATAGCCATAAATACTCACACTTAAATAGGCACCTTAAAGGAGAAACACAGCTTTAAAGCTTCTTAAGAAACATTGCACATATACTGCAGTTAAACATGTTAAATTCCAACACACCATATGAAATGCTTTAAAGTGTTCATATTTCTTTTCAGATTGCAGGAGGCTACCTGCTAAGAAGCTATTAATTATGTTCTTTATATTTTCATTAATTCATTCATTCATTCATTCATTCGTTTTCCGAACCGCTTATTCCTAATTAGGGTCGTGGGGAGGCTGGCGCCCATCTCAGCCGACTCTGG
>JBCNYG010000009.1:15660271-15670571 GCA_039654305.1 Porochilus rendahli | reverse complement strand
ATGGATGGTGTTCTTGGACCTGTACATGCGCCTTCTTGAGCAATCTCATAACCTTTCTATAGTGTGACTAAGAATGATTCTCATGATCAACCTTGACGTGCGTGATCTTGCATGGAGCTCCAGACTGAGGGCAATCGATGGTTTCTTCCAAAAAACCCACCGCAAAACTTATAGACCGTTCACTTCAAATAATTATTTTCCCCAGTGTGTGCCGCGGTCACTCCAGTGTCCGAGATGGAATTCCGGCACAAGAACTCCTCGTTTTACTTAAAGGGTACCTGTGGTGAATTAGTGTTACTAGCTATTTTAAACAATCAAACGTTTTTAAAGTGTGTGCCAGTGTTACTACTCTATGCATGCTCAGAGACATGTTGCTTTTCTGTTGGCTGTTCCAGCCTGGTAGTGACAAGAACTTGTTGGATTAGCTGGGCTACATCAGTGACCCGTGCAGCTGAGATGCACAACCAACAAGCGCAGAATGTAAGCTTCACTGTCTCCACAAGAAACGTCAACCCCGTCCAACCCTGCTAACATCCGCAGTTCAGCCATCGTTAGCAAGCCACAAGGTAAAATTACTTCTTTTGGACTTTATGGTTGTTTATGTTGATATTATAATAATACAGATTTTCACTCTGTTTATTTCCGTAATAATAAGGCAACATATACTGGGAGATACAACTCAAAATCCAAAATATATAAAATAATAAAAAAAATGTTTTACTTTCAACTTAAATTGTAAAAAATTATTATTACAATAAGAATTTTTTTATTTATTTTCCAATTGTGTGTAATTCAATTGTACTAAGCGTGCTAGTAGTACCGTAAATTTAACTGAAATACAAAAATATCTATTTACATGCCAAAAGACTTAAAAACAAGTTTTGACTAAAAAAATAAGGGATTCATTCAAACCTTACTGACATACTGACTGATATAACGAGCATGAGGTTGCTTCCATCCTCAAAATTTCAAACACAGCAGTTTATAAGAAAATCTAAAAGTTTCAGATTGATGAAGGGCAAAAACGATTGATTGAAAAACAAAATTTTAGCTTTTTTTCATCACCTTGTCATCTACTGGTAAGATGGAGACCTGTAGAGGAACACAAGCCAGTATCATGCACCCACTGTGGAATTTGATGGAGGATGGGTGATCTGGGGGAGCTTCAGCAAGGCTGGAAAGGGGCGGATTTTGGTTTGTGAAGGGTGCCTGAATCAAGCTATATATGCAAAATTTTCCTGGAACAAAACTTGCTTCCTTCTGCTCTGATAATGTTGCCTAATCTGAGGATTGAGTTTCCAGCACCATGCCACACAGCCAGGTCAGTCAAGCTGGGAATGGAGAACAGGATCAGGACCATGTCAATGCCAACGCCAGTAAAAACCTCTGAAATGTGATCAAGTGGATGATGGATGATCTCAAGCCATCAAACAAAGCTGAGGTGATTTTTGAGCCAGGAGTGCAAGAGCAGCGTGAAAAAACGGTGGAGATGGCTCGCAAAGATGCATGAAAGCCGTGATTAAAAGGTCAGGCTTATTCCTCCAAACACTGATTTCCGCACTCACCCTGAAGTTCAAACATCGAGCAACGTGGTACATTAATCAAAGTCTGAAAACACAGCTTCTGTTTGATCTTTTGACCAGTTGTCATGTACTGTAATTAAACGCCTTGAGTGACAAAACAAAAGTAAAATTTAGGTAAAATATTGGTAGTTTATGCAATAAAACAAAAGTGCCCATGTTCCTCAAACACTTACCGAGAAATTGTGGTCTATACTTTTTTTTCGACAGGGCATCACTCTCTAAACACACACACACACACACACCGCATACTCCACAGTAAGCAGCTGTATATTGTTTCACCTTGTAAACCTTTCCGGAGTGTTTCTAGCAAACCATGCGCAGACCTGCAGAAATCTGTGAAAAAAGAAAACAAACAAACAGAAAAGTTATTTTTCATTATTTTTCCTGGATAAAAAGTGTTGTGCAAATGTAACTGACAAATACAACCATCAAAAGTCATCAAGAAATGGCATATCCCAAAATATCAAAAGGCACAACTACATGGTTAATGAGAATTAAAATGATTTAAAAATGTGTTTACTTGGCATACAGTAATACACGTGCTCGCTCAATCACACACACACATACACACACACAAACACAACTTCAAATTCAAATTTATTTGTCATGTACAAAATCAGACACAGTACAATATGGAGTAAAATGCTTATCACGCGACTGTCGTACAATTTGAAGAATAAAAACGATCAATATCAATAAGAAAAAGAAAAATAACTATAACTGTAACTATTTAAAGGACACCAATAATTAAAGATCAAACAAATATAAAATTGTAAAATATAAAATAAAATCTAAAAATATATAAAATGAAACATAAATATCGTGGCGATTTTATAAGTAATATGGTGTGTAAAGTGTCGGTGCAGTATGCACGCGATGTCCAGTGAGTGTGATTACTGTGTGGACCGAGAGTGCAAACTGTGTGTGCAATAATCCGCTGAGGTACAATGTTACACATTAACACGTTTAAATTCAAAAGTTATTAGTAAAATTATTCACATCCTTACAAATTTGCCTGTTGTCTGCCCTGGAGATTGTAAAGGAATTTTAAACCACGCCTCTTTTCAAAGCCCTTTATTTTATTAAACGTGTGCATGGAGACTTCTCTCTTTAATTCAAACCACAGGTTGTAAGTTCTCTTCAAAATCATGCGGTGGTCACCGTAAAATATTTGTATTTCTTTAAGCAGTTATTTGTTGATTTGGAAGTCTTGCTGAAAGCTCTAGCTATGGCCAAGTCTCAATACCTTGAGGGTTTTTTCAGGTTTAGAGCTAAAATAAAAGAAGACTTCTTGATTATTCCAATCTTCAAAAAGAAACGCTGGTCAATTTCGAATAGTACTTCCATAATCATGGATTTCTTCAGAAGACTGCTTATGAAGCTTAAGACAAGCATTCCTGTCTGCACAAATCAGTGTGATGTCCCTTCGCCTCTCATCTCTCTCAACAAAGCACTTCTGTCACAGAACACCCACTCGCTGTCTGGTGTGTACCCGCACCACTCTGGGTAAACTCTAAAGACCGGTCTGTGAAAAAAACCAGCACATCTGGCAGCAAAGCACACCACATTCAGATCACATTCCGTCCTCATTCTGACGTTCGATGTGCACATGACCTCAAGCTCTCTAGTCATGATGGAAAAAAATAACCACAGACTATAATTTTTTTTCCCACCTCTTTGAAATCATTTTTATTTCGCCGAATAAATAGTTTTCCATCACAATGATAATGCTCACACATCATCCTCCGTCTTTATTCTCTGGGTTCATGTACTGACCAAGTCCTCTGCATCTTTTTTGGGTTTCTTGTAGATTCGGACCCTTGCACTCACTCATGCATCATTACTCAGGCCATGGATGATCAGTTCTCAGTGCAATTTTTCCTGTGAACGGAGTTTAAATCTCAGTTAACCCTGTTAAGCATCTGCTGAGGAGAGTGAGGGGAGAAAACCCCCAAAACGACGAAAACAACCCGGCATATAGAAAAAATATGGAGGCATTTAAATACATTTTCGAAGTTACAATCTGCTAAAATTCGTTCGATAGTTTGAATTAGCCTGTTGTAACTGTAATGTGAAGTCTGTTCCGAAGGTGCGGAATCGTGAGAATAAGACTTGGTTTTATTTATTTGATTGATTTTTTGTTTTTGTTTTCTCCCCTAATTTTAGTCGTATTCAAATCCCACCCATCAAAGTGTTGCCTCCCTATCACATACAACCACTACCAATCAGGAAGGGGCATAAGCATGCAAATACCTCCTCCGTATGCGATGCTGCCACTTGCCTCTTTATAAACTCCTGCGCATGCGCATTTGGAGGCAGCCTAACACACTCATTTTTTTTATTTTGTACAAATAAGCTCACGTACGCACATGGATTGGCTTGTGATCTCTGTGATTGACAGGGGAGGGTATGCCATCCCTCCGTCCCGTGAGAGCTCGGCCGGTTAGCTCCCATGGACTCCCAGCCGCGAATTGGCTGTGGCATCAACCCGGATTCAAACTTGCCATCTCCAGGTTGCCACTTACGCACCTTTAAACTAACAAATCAGACATAAACCAATAAACCTCTGAATAAAATAAAACTAGGCATATCTGCACATAATACATTACTTTTACATATATCAGACAAATACCTGCCTGTTTACATGAATGAATGGTATATACCTCACTGCATTTATATGCAAATCAGTGCCTTGTAAACAGCTCCTTCTATGTGAGAGACATGTAAGCTTTCACAGTACAGTGTTTCCCCGTGTAAGGATTTATTCCTCCGCTATTTCATATACACATATATGTACAAACTTCTCAGATAGTCAAGTATGTGGTTTGCCCTGCAAGAAGTTCTGCAGGTTACACGGCACTGAAGTTTTCATCCATCTTTAAAAATTCATCGAACTAATAAGGATATTTCAAAAATATTTTTACCAGCTGACCTCATGTGTCTTTGCCAGATAACCATTAAATAAATATGCTATAGTTCTAGAATTAACCTGGGGGGTTATCAAAAGTGAAAACGGACAGTGGGGTGAGGAACTCGGTATAAATCCTGCCACATGCAAATACGTACATGTTTTCCCACTTTTTTCAATTTTCAAAAACAAATTTAAGGTTTCTAGCGCAGCTCCGTGCTGCAGGCTACTTGACTGAATTATTCGAAAGTGATAGATTTTTGTGTGCAAGTGCAATAACAAGAAAAAGTGTAGTCAACAGAGTCAGTGGCTTCGTTTTTGGCACATGAATCCTTACAGCTCTTCTCGTTTACATGCGTGAGCTAATTATATAATTCAATTACACAAATACTTCACAGTTCGATGCATAATTTATGACATCAGAAAAATGCTAATGAATTTTATATATAATCATAATTAAATAAAAATATCACTTATTAAAGGTTACCGAACAAAAAACCGGGGAGGAAAGGGGACTACTAGGACTCTGTTTGTAAAGGACCGATGCGAGCTTCCGAAATGTTCGGAATAAACCAGGTCAGGCAAAGAAGTTGCTTCAGTGATTTATTGCGAATGAGTACGTATTGAGCCAGTAAGCATACACAGAGAGGCGGTCGTTTCAGACTATAGAAGCTGAGGGGTGAGGATTGCGAAGAATGCTTGGGATGATTTAAGTGTACAGTTCTTGGTGAAGTCTCGTCAGCACGCAATTCAATGTAGTCTGGTCAGCCAGCTCAAGAGAGTGGTCTTCCAACTTATATAATTCATATGAAACTCCTTGTGAGATCAACACAGAGATAGCACGACGGTAGACCTCTTTCTGATATCATCATCGTTATCACATTATGCTTGCGTTGTCATGGGAACTACTAACAGGGTGTGCCTGTTACGTCACATAATTAGTTACAGAATCTTTGGCAACAATGACCTGTGACCATTTCTTGTAGTCATTTAAAAGCTTTTTTTAGCCCATCTGCTGTCAGTTTCAGCCACACTTCCATTATTACGCCTTCTTTTAAATTTTTTCAGGAGTCCTTTTTGCAATGGAAGATTTGCTATTTAATGTAATTTAGATCCCGACTCCAGTTTAAAACAGTCTTTATTTCCTTTCCAAGTCTTCTTTTGGGTTACTGTGTGCATGCTTTGGGTTACCAACCTGTTCAAAGACCCAAGACCTTCAATTCACACATGGCTTTAAAAATCCTCTGTTTAAATCACCCAGCTGGAATATTCAGAAAAAAGACCCACAGCATGCAGGAACCTCCAACATGTTTTACTGCTGGTGGGGGGTTTTATTTACCCCCACGCCTCCCAAAATAAGTCTTTTGAATTCATTCTTCTAGTATCATAAAGAGTTACATCAAGAGAGACTGTTTCCGAAGCAGCCAAACAAGTCCAGTCCACTACATTACATCCAGCATGCTGGACAGATGAGCTCATATGTTTTGGATCATAAGCAGACACTCTCACGGATAGGGGTTAATCTTTAATCTAATTCCAGAATTTCTGTTGGTCATCTTGCTATTTTTGATGCTGAAAAGTGGTCTGCATCTTGTGATATGGCCTCTGAAATTCTGCTCGAGGCCTTCTTTGAGTTGTGGGTTGTGTTATTTCCACCCCTGTCCCATGGAGGGTGCTGGCCAGTTTTTCTTCACACCTCTTACAATGGGTCTCAACTGCAGCTGTTTTCCTTGACCAGCATGTTCCTTTTCCACCTGGCTCATTTTTCTTCTACAGACAGATCCCGTTGGTTTAAAATAACCAAAAAACAGTCCCACAGACTAAAACCAGGACTGAAACCAAGAGTAAACATTCTGAGCTATTACTTGATTACTGCCCTCTAAGAAAGACCACCTGAGCAAAAAGAAATGTTGCAATACTTTTAATTATTTAAAAAAATTGGCAAGTCATTTGCAAATCGGTTAACATGGATGTATACAAGTATACACACACAAGTTTGTAAACGGAAAGTAGATAAAAAGAACCCAGCTAAACAAATGCGAGGGAAATATACTCATTTATTTATTGAGGAAAATGACTCAACATTACATACCTTTGAGTGCCAAAACAATGTGAACCTTCCCTTCCAGTCTTCCTTGTAATGAAAATGTTCAGGGTGGCTGTTGATCAATCCTGCACGTCAACTTGGAGGGATTTTAGCCCATCTCTTCATACAGAATTTCTAGAAAGTTAGGATTCTGTTGGGTTTCCTCACATGAACTGCTCACACAACATTTCTACTACATTAAAGTCAGGACTTTACCTCAGCCATTACATATGTACCAAGATCATATTTTATACTTCTTTAGCCATTCTCGCTAAATAAGCACATCAACTTAGGTCTTTAGGCTTGTCTCGCTGAATGTGACCCACACGTTCCACAAATGGAAAAGGGATCTTATGCTGAAATGCAGTGTATTTGTTCTCTTAACATAAAACTTCATTTAGACCCCATTTTGGTCTTAACCATCCTCAGATATTTTCCAATAGCCTTCTGCCTTGCCTACGTGATAGGGGAGTGGTTTAGTGGTTAAGGCCATGGGTTACTGATCAGTGGCGATAGTGGGGATTGAACCGCTGACATTCGGATATAAAGGTCAGCGGTTCAATCCCCACCATCACCACTGTTGGGCCCTTGAGCAAGGCCCTTAACCCACAATTGCCAAGTTGTATAAAATTATAATTGTAAGTCTCTCTGGATAAGCTAAATCTGCTAAACGCTGCAAATGTAAAAAAGTGATATTTAACAAGTTGTAGAAGAAAGGCAATGTTCTGTTTGAAGACACCAATTTTGTTTGGTATTCTGATGATGGACTTAAAAATATTACCAACAGCCAATGCAATAGAACCTTTTAGTTGCTTATAAGTAGCCCAGGGTCCCTTTTAGGCTTCCAGGACCTATATACACCTTGCTCTTGGACTGGTCTTTGTTGGTTGACCACTCTTGGAGAGGTTAACTACGGTCTTGACTTTTCTCCATCTGTCTGATGGTGGACTGGTGGCATCCAAACCCTTGGATGGTTTTGTAACTTTTTGTAGCTTGATGCACATCAACCCTTTCTGAATCTCTCACAAATCTCTTTAGGTCGTGCCATGACGTTCTTCCACAAACATGTTGTGACGGTCATACTTTGACAGATCCTTGTTCTCGAAATGAAACAAGTTGCTCAATCCCACCTGATTGAAAAACACCCAACTCAAGTTTAACATCAGATTTAACCACTAACCCTAGAGTTTCTCTCACAGAGATATGGAACATTGAATATTAAAAATGATTGAAAGCCATAACTGCTGACTCTATAATCGTGGTTTGTTACCTGTGGTTCACCCTGGGTCAAAAACATGAATCCTGTTCATTCTCTACAGACTGACCACATACACATACCTTAGTCCAAACTGTTCCTCAAGATGCTTTTTGACAAATATGGGTTTTAATTGCGTTTCTTTCAAAGCTGATCAAAATTTAAACCAGTCCGTCATTTCCAATACACCAGTGGTCTAAAAAATTCGGAGAACATTTATTTCAATTGCAATTAAAGGTATTTGTGGATAATTGATAATTGAAAGTTCTGAAATAAAAAGGAACCCATCTAAACAAATACAAGGAAACTAGTGCACGTAGTCATTCATTAAATGATTCAGTATAACATATTTAAAGTAGATTAACTATCTCTGCAGTTTGGCTACAGTAGCTCTTTTGTGGGGTCAGATGAGACATACTAGCCTTCGATCCCCACATGCATTTGTGAACCTTAGGCACCATGATATTTTCGCTAGTTCATTGGTTGTCTTTTCTTGAACCACCTTTAATAGGTACTTACCAAAAGCATACTAGCAACACCCCCATTTTGAAAATGAACAGCCCCAGTGATTCATCCATCACAAAATGTGGAACTTTTTAAACTCACCCAGATCCTTAAGCAGCATCCACACAAGAAGGGACAAGCGACACTAATCACTTTGTCACGCATCAATACGCACATCGCCTCAAGAGGCAATCGTAGTGTTTGCCACTGTAGTGTCGCCTACTCATTATGCCTAGGTAACCCTCTCACATTTTCCACCTTTTCAAGTAAAACTCTGAGCAACATTAAGCTAGTTCCCTACAGTTTCTCTCTAGCTTTTTTGCCCCATTTTCTTCTATTATTTAAGGTTATTCTATCTCTTCTGTTAAGAAACTGTATCTTTAATCTCTCATTGGCTACTACTTATCTAAATCTCATTGCATGAAACTTCAGCTAAGTTGATCCTCATACCTTATGCCACTCCCTGGCAGGTTACCACATGAGTAAGAATTACAATTTTATTGAACTGATTGGCCAGTTGAATTTTTGTTCATATATTAGTGTGGAAAGGTGTCCATCAACATCAACACACAAATGTTTGATTAATTCAAGTCCCGTAAGTAAAAATATGAAAAGGTATGTGTAAAGTTTGTGCATTTGATATTTACAAAGTCCACGTCCATGTCAAAATCCACTGCCTTTTAGAGTGGCTTCATACATTTTTACATGTAACATTTCAGTGTCTAAATCAACCGTGAACCACGAACCCAGCATAGGAAAATAAATAAATGACTATTAAATAATAAACTCAAACCAGGAGCTAAACAATACTGGAATGCCTCCACGTTTATGGTCGGCAATATATAACCCATTCTGCACAAATACATTTTCAGGCAAATATTTCTTCGTTGCTGCTGAGGGCCGGTATGTAGAAAAATAATCAGGTTACCGAGTGAAATAAAAATATGATGCGAGTTGCTTCAGGCTCTGGGTCTGCATCAATACGCCGTTCCTCAAGGACTGGAACTATGCAGAAGGTCTTCTACTTCTGACAGCTTTTAATACCAGGGTTCAACTTGTGCCTGAATCCCCTGGAGGCTGATTGCACTATTTCTAATTTTACCAGGTTGTTCTGTTCTGTCCTGAAGTATGATTAGGCAGTTCTCTTGTTTTGATCTATTTGATACTACTCTTAGGCAGACAAAGAATTCTGCCTTCCAATGCAAATCTAAGAAAAATGTCCATGTCATCGAGCATCAGACCTTAAGAGGCTTACAAAAAAATTTTAACTTTCAAGAAAACAAACACATATCAGCAGTACTAAAAGGCAACAGGTACCCAGGTTAGTTCATTAAGTACCTTTTCTCTTCCATAGTATGTACACATGTATGTATTCTTCACTTTCAAAGCATGTTTCCATGACACCATTTTCCGAAATTATTCTACAAGCTAAATCAATTGGAACATTGCATTACTTCCTTTTGTACTCCTATCTTTTTAAGAGCATCAGATTTTAAAAATCTATACGGTAAAAGGGTGCTTCTATACCTGTTTATAATTCTGCTTTTTATCAGTAAAATATTATTGCAGAATTGCTTCCCAGGTATAGGAAAAATTTAAAACATTTACAATATGTGATTTAAGTACACTTACTATACTGTAAAAGAACATGATTACTGTGCAACAAAATGCTATTCTAATACAAGGAAAGCACTTAGTTTGCTAAACTGTAAAAAAAAATACTTTTAATAAAAACATTTTAAAGTACAGCATTAGGAATAAATTAATTTAATTGTATAAAAAAAATAAAAATTAATATTCATGTTAGTGGTGTCTCAAAATAGTAGTTAGTACCTGTATCAAAGCACTTTAATTATACACTACACACACACATATACATATATATACACACACACATATACATTCATACATACAGACACACACATCCATATACATATATATATATATCCATATACATATATATA
>JBCNYG010000009.1:15649829-15660003 GCA_039654305.1 Porochilus rendahli | reverse complement strand
AGTATTTACTTATTACACCAAAAATAGCTTCCTTGCTTCCAGCAATCATGTGCTTTAACAGCATACTAAGTGTACTTTAATTAGGTATAGAGTTAAGTATTCTAGTCTATCTGTGAGATTACGGAAGATTACATTAACCTTTCTGACATCATGATCACTATTTGAAGTCAAAATTTGTACAAAATTCAGGCAAACAAGCATCAGCATTGCTTTATCATTTCATACAAACAACTACAGACATGTGAGGGAGAAAAAGGAAAACATGAATAACTGCATGTATGAGTGCAGGCGGTTCCAGATTGTATACCACAACTAATGACCCTGATAGCGGAGCAAGGCGTATTCCTTAGAAGCAGGGGTAAATTCATTTTAACTGTTCCATGATTACATATACTCCAAACCATTTACCACAAGGAAAACAAACAGAAGTGGAGTATTGTGAAAATGCCATTTGTGCACAGTTTCGTGGATAAGGCAATCGATAGGTAGAATTCAGAAAATGGTCGTGCAAGATTGTCACGTGAACCATGATGGATTAGTCTCTTGGTATGTCCAGAATCTTAAGGTCATGTTTAAATGTCAACAAGACACTTATGGGGAAATGACTGAAAATATTACCAAGGAAAAAAAAAAGAAAAAGAGAGGCAAAGCCTGAATATTCAAAATTACTTGTGCTGTTTTTTTTTCACACAATTACAGGAATAATAATAAAGAGATAATAAAAACATTTAAATGCAGTGAAAAAAAATGTTTGAGTATTTGTAGAAAGACAGGTACAGAAAAAAAGGACATCCAGAAGCTATCCCTCCCACACATTCAGGTAAAGAATGGTACAAGCCTGGCCCCTACAATGATGGAGGCAGTGGCTTTAATGAGATTTTATGAAGACAATGTGTTTTTCCTTTAGGACTCAACTTTTCTTTTGTTTCACTGTGAGTGTGTGTGAGTGTCTGTGTCTTATTCCAATGTCTAGAAACTGATTACCTTCAATTCTGTGCGTGTTCTACTTGGTGGTGTTGCCAAAAAAAAAAAAACCTGCATAACCAGTATTACTACCCAGAGAATTTACAAGAGTAAATATTCAAGTAACAGGAAGCAGACAGGCTTAAGCTTTGCAGGCCACTTTTCCACCCGGACGCTGATGCTGCATCGGCGCACAGCTTCTCAACAAATGGTAATCCAGAGCTATCTGTACTCGGATCGTCTGTGTCTGCTGAGTTCCCATCACATAACGTTGTAGGAGCTGTACGCTGTACGTTAGCTAGCGGCTTACACAAATACTGAAATACTATGAGTGTCTTTGCACAAGAAACATTTGTTTTGGTTAATGGCAGCGTGTGCAAGACAAAAGTGCTGAACTTTAATGCAGTATTTTGTATACGTTCGTTTAAAAGTTGCTTATGCACCAGAACAAAGCCAGTTCTTTACTAATTGAAGTAGGAACAGTAGCGTGTTCAACTGAAAACTAAACAAAAAAACAAAACACAGAAGTAGAAGATGTGTATGCATGGCTGAATGCATCCAATACTGTGGATGTATCATTGCTATAGAACACAAGGTGTGATTAAAAAGTCCTGGGACTGTTCCAGTAGCAAACGAATCAAGTCCAACTCACCAAACTAGCCAAGCTGAAGCATATCAAGGGTCTCTGCTGCCAAATGTGTAACACAGGTCCCCATGTTGGCAGTGCAGTGTCACATGGCAAAATAAAGCATCCTTTCATCCACTACAGGAACAGTCATTTTGGTCACGGCACATAAATGAGGACAGAATACTTTAAAAAAGAATTTAGTAACTTTTTCCAATAATTAGACAAAAGTTATATGAACTAAAGTTTACAGACACTTGACCATCAGACCCATATGTAGCTTCTTCTCAAAGTTGTTGAAAGCACAAAGTTGTACAGAATGTCGTCGTCTGCTGTCGGGTTGCAATTTCCCTTCACTAGAACTAGGAGCCTCAAACCTGCTCGAGCATGACGGTACCCCTTCCGTCAGTGAGACCCATGAACACATGCCTTGCCAAGGTTGGAGTGGGAGAAATTGAGTTACTTGTACAGAGTACTGACCTCAATCCCACCAAACATGTTTGGGATGAACTGGAAGGCCCGCCTGACATCAGTGCTTGACCTTAATAATGCTCTTGTGGAAAAATGATCAAAAATTCCTATAGCTACACTTCAAAATCTGTGGACAGTCTGCCCAGAAGAGAAAACTTACTATAACAGCAAAGAGGAACGAAACCTGGAGTCCAACCATCAAAAAACACATACGAGTGTTATGGTCAAGTGTCCACAAACTATTGCACATAAAGGGTATTTTGTGTAAAAGCAGACAAAAGATTATATTCAGTTTTGAATTAACAACAAGTTAAGCACTTGTACATATTCATGTACTTGTTTACGCCGTGTAAACGCATCGTGATGTCATTTTTGCAGCACTTTATAAAGTACACATGCATTGTGGCTTGCAATATCTTAACAGAACCCCTGTGCAGCTAATTATTATGATTTTAACTAACTGCAATAAAAATTGCACAACAATTCATGTTTTTGCAAGCCCTTTCCGGACTTGGCCAAATCTGCCATTTGTTACAATTTTTCTCTTTTACTTTGCATTACAGCACTGGGCTGGAAAAGCGATATTCAAAGTCAGATGACTTCGCTCATAAGCACCCAATTTTAACAAATGAGCTATCTTTATGATTTAAGCTACATGGTAACATAAATCAAATGTAATTATATGTACTTTAAAAAGAAAATGTACATGTGCCTAACAAAAATTGTTTACTTAAAAAAATAATAATAATAAATAAATAAATAAATAAAAATAAAACCATACAGGTGTACTGATCTTTCTCAATTATAGGCTAAAGCCTAATTCAGCTGTTGTTGGGAGTCATGCATGTGCAATGACTGCTGGCTTATTGCAAAATAAATAAGAATAAATCTGAACCAGTTAAAAAAATTACAAGAAAAGGATAATTTTAAACAAAAATAAACACAAGCAAACAACCTTCTATCTTAAATCTAATATTTCATGCTGGGAGAAAAATTACTTTAGCTAGAGATTTTTCAGAAGTACTTGTTTTCACCTCCACTACCATGAGGGTGGGCTGAAAAGTTCATAGGTTAACCATGATGCAGTGGTAACATTTGCCTACACACCACAGCGGACTACACACTTCTTCCTCCGGTGTTGCAGCACGTGGATCCCCTTAGTATAAAAGCTCTTATCCTGATGCTGAGATGGAGTACATGAACTTTCCAGCCCACCCTCATACTGTATTACCTGGCTTGGATTGCATGCTACCTCACCAAGTAATAGAAAGAAATTCAGCTTGGGTCTGTTGACACTGCACAGTTTATGCGGATGTGGTGATGCCATAGGGGATTATATACAACTTGCTGAGCAAGCCAAGCCCCACCAACCAGTAGGAAAGTCCTACATTTCACCTCTGTACCATGTAATCATATTGCTTGTATTTCCTGACACACACGTCATTGTCGGATATGGTGTTCATCAATAAGAACACTGAAAAGACAGACAACTTTTTTTTCCAAAGTTTAGAGGCACAAATGCATGAAACTATTTTTTTAAGTATGTTTATTCAAGAACTGCCATTTAAGAAAAAGAAAAAAACAATCTGGTAAATTCACAATGTTCACTAAAACAAAACAAACAAACAAACAAAAAAAATATATATATATAACCGACTGCTAAAAGGCATGCACATTCTACATAAACACTAGTATCACCATCCATACACTAGAAATAGTCTAAAAAAAGACAATCACTGTAAATCAAATGTTCTACAAACAGGATGGCCAATACAACATGCACTTGTCAAAAAGCTATGCTATAACATTTATCTAAACATGGGACGTGCTGTATACCCGATTCCGTTAATAGAGTATAGGTTTTTGCTTTGCTTCAAGAAAAAAAAGTAGCATTACTGGAAGTTTGCTTTTCAAATTCTCATATAATCATTTTGCACCATTTCATGGTTTTTGCTTTTACAGAAAACCACAAAATAAATACTGCTCTCATTCTGCTATAATTTCCCTAAAGGGGTCTCAAACACTAGCCTCTACGTAGGAAAAATTGGCTGCACAAAAGTAAAGTACCAGTCAAAACTTTGGGTAAACCTACATTCATATAAGTGAGTTGATGAGTCCAAACTTTTGGCTGGTACCGTATATGTAAAGTCCCAAATAATCAGGAAATCCGTAACAATAGCAAAAGTGGACCAATATACAATAACTTAGATGGTCATTAAGTAGATTAATTAATATTATTAAATTACTCCTAGCTTTGATTGATCTTGTAACACAAAGCAAACGACTGAGCAGGAGTACTGGAACCCTTCAGTTGCTGCATTTGATAAGAATTGGATTTCCTACATCATATGCATCATTAGAACAATGCCAATTTTTTTTTTGGGGGGGGGGGGCAATATTTCATCTCATGACTTTAAAATGGTTCATAGGATGTCTCACATACTTGCGACAGAGATCAACATCATGTCTGCTTGAAAGCAGCATCACTGGGGAAAAAAAATTATATGAACAATATCCCAGACCAAGAGCTTAGATGTCCTGGATCAAAGACTAAAATTTACTATCATGAGAAAAAATTAAAGCCTAGTATCTACGGCGTTTGTTATTAGGCCCATCAAAGTTTCCCCCAACAGGATTTCCTCGCCCAAATCCACCTGGACCACCCATTGGAGGCACAGGTCCCGCACCACCAATCACAGACTGCTGTTGCTGGGGGGAATCAACACCTGGTCGAATACCCATGGAAGAACCCATCTGAGCAGGTGTTCCCTGAGAAAACCTTTCATTACGCTACATTATGATAGCAGAGAGAAGTATGTGCATAGTTGTGTGACAAAGAGAATCCATTGGACAGTTTTGTTGCAGTATCAAAGTCCAAAAGTTAGCACACCAAAAAAAAAAAAAAAATTATTTTATGTGAGCATCACAACGTAGAAGTCCCCCAAGTTGACATGATGAAAAGCATCCCCGTCCAGGTACCAACAAAAAAGAGACAAATACAAATTAGTGTGCATAAATATGAAGAATGTATGAGACAAAACTGCAGATACGCTTTTAAATAAGAAATCATCATATAACAATCAGTATTGCACAATGTGAAAAGGTCAAGAACATGCCAGAAAAATTAACAAATGTAAATAATGAATCAGAAGAATGTAACCACCCCAAACCTCCCAAAAAATATGTTTTGGACATATTAAGCCGAATTGGTTACTTTTCTGGAATGTTGGATGACCACGTAAAATGAAACTCACTATATTATAAAATCTGCAACAGCATAAAATCTGTAGCTTTACTAAGGTTTATGGTCCTTCTATTTACTGGTTGCAAAACACAAATCAGCTTGAAATCTACATGTGTTTAATATTTTGTGTGTGCTTTAGACAAAAAGAGGTGGTGGTGGTGGTGGTGGTGGGGGGGGGGCTTATCGTAAAATAGGTGCTATTCACATGAACTAAAGGCTAGGTGAGTCATTTATGGCATGTTTGTACTGCATACCTGAACTTATGTGCAATTATTTAACAAATAGTGATGAGGAAAAAAATAGAAGTCAGTGTCACTACAATGGTTCAACACGGCCAAGGCTTTTGTCTAATTGTTGGCACATTTGCACTTGGCAGAATTTTGGCCTAGTTATTCAGTCATTTTAATTTTTAGCATGCGGATATATGAATTTTTACATTTTTATCAGGACTATGGTGTGAACTCATTTGTTGGGTTGAAAGCATTAGATTAGCTCAGCATTGCTGCTGCAATAAACCTCACTAGCAGAAGCATCTAAAAGTGATTATTGCAAGAATATGTTTTATCCAAAAATTCCTGTAAAGTGATAACTCAGCAGAGTTTCATGTGTTGGTATATCAGTTGAAAGAGTATTGGGAGTTACACAAAAAGTCAAAAGTTATTTAGGGTTTTTACTGAAAGTAAAAAACATTTGATCAATCACAATTTCTCATAAGCTGAAATATAAAACGTGAGGTTAAGTGAGTATATAGGCACGTATGTGTAGTCAGCTACAAATTATTTGCCAAAACTTGGTAAACATGGGGGAAAAGCTTACAAAAATACATCTTAATAGTAACATATGTTAAAATTACTAGCATTTTCAACAATCAGCCATAACTTTAAAACCACTGAGACCGTAAACCATCTCTTGGGGTGTAGTATGTACTGAAACTTAGGTTTAAAAAGATGTCACAGACACAGCACAGGAGCTCACCTGACCTGAAGGACCAGATTATCAAGGTTCATGAATCACATTTTCTTGTACATCATATGGATATTTTGATATATTTGCGTGTGTCGCTTCGGTGGAGAAGAGATGGCAACAGGATGGACTATGCAAAGAAGGCAAGCCATTGAATGCAGCAGAATGTTCTAGACTGTTCTGTTGACAAACTTGTCACTTGTCACTCTACTCCACCTAAACACTAATGCACACCAAATAAAGAAATTTTGAGGTTTAGCACCAGTAGTCTTCCAGCATGATCACGCACCCTGCCGTACTGCAAAAACTGCTCAGGAATGGTTTACGGAAAACTGGCCTCCAAATTCCCCATCTGTGGGATGTTCTGGACAAACAAGTCCAGATCAAGGACCATGAAGGGTGTGCTGTGAATTGCTTGCCAGCACACCCTCAGAGGTCTCGTGGGGTCCATATCTTCATGGGTTTGAGCTGTTTTGGTGACATAAGTAAGACCTCCACAATAACAGCAGATTGTTTTATAGTTATGGCTGAGCACTGTGTATACATATTGTGTGTGTGTGCGCGCGCGTGTATAAATAATTTGAAGCAAATCAGTGTGGAGTTAGCTGTAATACAAACTTTGAAAATGAAAAACTATAGGAACTTTTAAAAACTGACGATTACCCAGTGAATTTAATTAAATAACTTATCTAAGCTAGATATTTTAATTGCATTTTAATAACAGCCCCTGGCAAAATTTACGGAATAACCACACTTAGAGATGTTCACTCAGATGCCCAACATCATTACTGAAAAGGGTTGAACATGACCTAAAGTGAATTTGGTGTTTATTTTATTTTGCTCAACTTTCTCAAATTGCTGTTGACAGATTTGTTCATTCACAAACACTGACTCCTGTTTTTGCTCTTTTACTCTTCCTTTGTTTTGTTATCTGTAAAGTCTTTACCGCTGAGCCACCACTGCCCTTTTGTCATCTTGGGGCCTTGTCTCCTTCCATTATCAAAATTCAACAGCCTTTTCAAAAGGTGCTCAGCAAAGCCCCATAGGCACAGAACATGACTGCAATGGTTGTCACTGCCCGAGTTGACGGTAATTGCATGGCGAAAGGAGGTAATAAGAATTATTATTATTATTATTATTATTATAATTAGTTTTAGTCTTAAAGAAAATGCAACACAAAAAGTACAGGCTGTTAAACCACTGCTCAGACTCACACACACACACACCTCAAAAAAAATAATTCCTACACACAATCTAAGTCCAGTAGAAAAACATGAATGAGAACACGGAACATGAACTCATTCAACGGGTAATTAAACTAACAAGACATTACAGTGATACAAATGAACACGGAAATCTGACAGTAAAAGGTGGTAAAAAGAAAACGGTGTTAAAAGTTCCTGCTTTCGCTCCAGATGTTAGTCAGGAAACAAAGAGGAGCTGAATTTGTTAAATCATTCACGCTACTCTTATTAACACCAGGCAGAGAATCCTATCAATAGATATCTAATAGGGTTTCTGCTTCTAAGCAGTGCCTTAATCTATACAGCAATGTCTGTAAGCACTCTGAACTGCAGACACTAAGGACATTCTTTTTTTTATTTCTTGTTTTACAGGTCCGCCGATGTTAATATTTGCAATTTTTTTTTTAAAAAAAGGAAAGAATTAGATTTTGTTTTTTGAAAAAGCTTATTCCATTAACCCAGAATGTAAAATAAGGATTGTTCTGTGTAATCTGTAATCTGCGACAGGTTTGCTACTAAGAAGAAAAAACACTGGGTGAACATCCAAATGTGACGATTCCATAATTTGCCACGGGTATGTATGTATATGCATATATAAGTAAAAGACAGGACAGTATGCAGCATGACACTAAATAACATTTACAATATATTCTGTATAGTTTTACATAAATATATTTTACAGCATTTCGTTGTACACTGTTGAAAACTCCATCACTTTCATTTAAGGATCTCATTTCACAAAACAGTAAGTAGCAAACAATAGCACTGATACGTTACCATATTCCCGTTATCTGGAATGAGGGGTGCCCCAATATTTGATGATCCCTCTGGCCCCACAGCTCCACCCCGGCTTGACATGCACATGCCCATCATTTGAGCAGTGCCCTGGTTACCGCTAACAGCAGCGGCAGGATTAAAAGAATCTACACAAGACAATGCATGACCAATATTAACTAAAGACATGATTTCACCCGCCGAATTCGAACAATGCACGCTCTTTCTGAAGTGCAGTACCATGTTCCTCAAATAAGAAAACAGATGCTCTATGAAATTCTTGTCAACTCAACCAGTGGCCCCATGTTCAACATCTCAAAATTTTAAAATGTATACATGTGAAGAGTGCGATTCCAAAATTTCAAATAACTTTTAAGATGACAATTTGCACTACATACAGCCAAGATATGTGTCCTTGTGTGGTGGAAAATAACCATCTACATAGTCAGGCATCATATTCTAGAGAGTTCCGGAGGACTTTTTATATGAAAATGTAATCAAGAGTATAACTTGTATAATAAGAATCAAATAAAATAGTACATGTTTCTAGACATCCATGCACCCATTATCATCTAAATATGGAAAATCATTTTCCGAAATTGAAAAATGTTCAGTTTTAAATTACAAAATCCTTATAATGGATCTAAGGTTAATTTTTACTGCACCAATTTTCAGACGTCTACGCTGTCTAGATTTGAAGGGATGGTCTTTTAAAAATTCTACCAAATTAGAATCGTCCAAAAGGGGGCAAAAATTTAAAAAGGACTGCAATGTTGGAACCACTTGGAAGCTTCACCCAAAATTTTGGAAATGTATTCTGCACACACACACACACACACACACACACACACACACACAAGTCTTAATAGAAACTTTCCCAACACATTCTGAGATGGTCAATGAGGAGGTTATAGGATGATTGGTTGAGTTGACATGTACAATCTAACTTGACCCTCATTAAAAGTGCATACTATTCCTGAACTACCACGAGTAAAATAAAAAGGTTAAAGGAAAAATAATTGTAATGATTTTGCATAGTTTATTTTAGGGCCATCTCTCTCTCTCTCTCTATATATATATATATTCATATATCAGTCAAAAAAGCCACAGTAAGGAAAGTAATAATGTTCAAATTAATAACAAATAAAAATCCAAAAATGAAGACAATACTTTTAATTGAATGATAAACTGCAAGAAATTGTATAGAGAATTATTTAGCAGAAAATGTGTCGGGGTCAAGTCAGCGTATTTTAGGTTCTCACTGTAGCACACACATAGACTAGAACTCGTCAGAACAATTCACAATATGGCTGAAGTACATTAGGGTTACAGAAAACTAGATTTTAGCACAGAAATAAAAATTTATGTACAAGACTAACCACACATTTGGTTCGACTTATGACCATACCTCCCATATTAACGGCTCCACGGGCACCCATTTCACTCATTCTCATATCCTGTTCTCTCTGAAAGTGAAAGAAAGTTATGAAACCATAAGCTGCACGTTTAAAAAAATACGTTGTGGAACTTTAGAGTTAAATTCTGGGCATCCTTCAAATGAAAATTACAAAAAACGAAAAAAAAAACAAAAAAACTAATTTTTTATTTCTTGTACCATTACTGGACCTTATTTATCAAGCTGGATAAATCTTATTTCTGTGGAATTTTTTAAAGGCTGTACCACACTTCATAATGTGATCAATCTACCAACTTCATGTACTGCATACCAGCAAGTGTGCAATTTCTGATTGCTGTCCTGTGACCCTCATGTACCCTAACAAAATGGCAATGAGGAGGGTAGACAGGACACCTTTCTTTTAATAATAATAATAATAATAATAATAATAATAATAATAATAATAATAATAATAATAATAATAATAATAATAA
>JBCNYG010000009.1:15632781-15649729 GCA_039654305.1 Porochilus rendahli | reverse complement strand
TAATAATAATAATAATAATAATAATAATAATAATAATAATAATAATAATAATAATAATAATAATAATAATAATAGAGAAATAAAACCCAGCTTTTCTGTGTTGTGTTCACAGAAGTGACATCCGCTCTCAGCACTCATGAACATAACTAATTTCATTTACAGCATTTAGCAGACGCTCTTATCCAGAGCGACTTACAATTATCATTCTTATACAACTAAGCAATTGTGGGTTAAGGGCCTTGCTCAAAGGTCCAACAGTGGTGATAGTGAGAATTAAACCCATCGCCTTAACCACAAAGCCACCACTACCCAACTAGTGATGAGGTTAGTTTTTTTTTGCTTATCAAATACACTTGGTAGTATTAAAAGCATTTCTCCCTAATGATATACAAAACTAGTATATACTACATGGGAACAGTGCGACCTGACAGATTTACTACCTGAAGGATAACAGATATCCACTTAGGATAATGCCGGAATGAAATGGTGGACTGTTTAAATCCTAGAAGTTCAACAAAATGCTAATGCAAAAAGAAAGCCAGACAATTTTACTTAAATTTAATTTACTATTTCTGTGTTAAGTTATAAACTAAATATTAATAATTTACTTTAGAGTGTTTCGCACAGCAAGAAGAACAGACATGAAATAATGTGTCCTGTTTACAACGGCGGAATAAAAAGAAAAGACAAAAAAAGTGTCAAAAGGAAATGTTTCCTTTGTGCAAGAAAAACAGCACAGTGATTAATACAGTAATCCAGGTTGTAGTCTGTGGTGCCATGTTTTGCTTTCTTCAGAGAAAACGAAAAGCCCCCCCCCCCTTTTTTTTAAATCATTGGCAGCCTGGAATTCACGGAAGCCAATAAAGCAATACTCATTTTTCACCCTAGAGAAATTCGGCCAACAGACCAAAGAATTCCAACCTGCAAAACCTTTCAGGCAGCACCCACACAAGAAGCAACAAATGATACGTGAACTGCTTTGCTGCTTAAGTGCTGCCAGCTCTTTTGTCCAAGTAAACCTCTCGCATGTTTCCCACTTAAAAATATTACCAGACGAAACTGAGAGAAGTAGCAGTAGAAAATAGTTGCCTACACAGTAGACCCTGGAAAGCTTTCCAGAGATGAGCTCATCTTATAATACTTAAGTTCATTTTAGGTCATATCATAATAAACATATTAATTATTATGATTGCACATCAGGTATAAAACAGACTTTTGCATCGTGAACCAGGAAGAGTTAAACCTACGTAAATATATACTCACAGGAAATGCTGATCGTTTCGGAAAGGTGGACTGAAGAGTCGTGTTTCTGGTTATAATCCTTGTTTGTGTGTGCAGTCGTAAAGCACATGATACTTGTACACGACAGTGATGAGCTGCACTCCCATGTTGATTCAGACGGAACAAAGGAACTCGTTTTCAGTTTTCACTACGGATTTTTTTTCCCAGAGCTCATCTGTCAATCAGGGGTATCTTTAGGCGTGTACCCGCCCACTGCGCATCTCTTGAGAAAATTCCACCTCTCGTGGCTCATCTTGCTGGCATTCAATGACTTAATGGGTGCTTGTTGCTTTCAGTGGTACTTAAAACGACCTCTGTCAACCAGCCTCAACAAAAGCTTCAGAGCCAAGAATCTATCTATCTTCAATCTATAAATGCTCACTGCATAATATACAGTGGCTTGCAAAAGTATTCATACTCCTTGAACTTGTCCACATTTTGTATTCAATTTCATTTCAGTTGTATTTGTATAGCGGCATTTCCAATTGTTGTCACAATGCAGCTTTACACCGTATTTTATTGGTATTTTTTCTGATAGACAGACAGACAGAAAGTGGCAAAACTGTGAAGTGGAAGGAAAATAAAAATCTGAAAAGTGCGGCATGCATTTGTAAGGTGTACTAAGCTCAAAATAAGTAGGCTAAAAACACACAGTGCTCAGCTCGTCTCAAAGCCCACCAGGACCTACCAGCGTGATGGCTAAAATATGTAAATAAAAACTACAGAAATGAGTTTAGTTTGCTTTACGTTATTTTTCTGCAAGGTATATAACCAATCTCTTAAAGCTACAGCGCTACACTTCCTCATGCATGCGCTCGGAGGTCACGTGCGTCCAGTATGACTAAAATACTACTACAACTACTACTACTAATAATAAACTAAACCATAAAAATGTCACCTGGGTACACTTTTTTTGCTTACGTTCCCATGCAGTATACACCGAAACAATTATGAGCCTCTTTCATGGTGGATGTTCCTGAACTTAGTAGTTCCCTGTGTTCTTTCTCAGCAACTATTCAGCAACATCCACCTTGCCTTCAGCACACAATACATCATTTCATGTTTTGTCCAGCCCTTGTATGTTTAAATATGTAAAATAAATTAAGCATATTAAAATGACAAAACCTGATAAAACACATTTTAAAAGAAAAGAAAGAAATAAAAAAAAAAATATCACATTGCACTACGAGAACAATTTAATCCCAAAATGAACAAAAGTTATGACGAAGGCTTTTGCTAAAAATGGTGAATGGACAAATGAAGTGAACTAACTTGGCATACATAAACACAGGCACACATTGCATGCCAATTATCGTACACACACACTATATACACCCACTACACACGAACATGTGCTTACTCACATACAGAGGCATCCTGATACCACTTATTAGCGTATTTGTGCTAATATAGATGATTGTAAATTAGAACCATTTCACACTGTGACCAACAATAAATTCCTGGCATGGTAAAATGTAAACAAATCTTTACTTGAATGTTACCAAGCCATGACTCACTTTAATGAAAAAATTGGGCATGATTGATTACTATTCACTCATACCTTGTTTCTAAATAACATAAAAAAAATTACCAAAAGTCACACATGCACTCGCGCGCACACACACACACCCCCCTCATCTATCAAATAATCATGTATATAAAGTAGGTGAGTATGAGCATACATAAAATAAGACAATGTATAATGAAATTCAAAGTCAATAATGGAGAAGTGAGAGCAAGCGAGCGAGAGAGAGCGAGAGAAAGACGATCTTTTGCTTTTTATTGCAGAAGGTGACCTTTGCACCCTATCTTATTAATGCCCTTGCAGATGAATATGGGTGGAGGGTGGGGGCTTGGAATGTGATTATCAACCAGGATATAGTGTATTGAAGTGTAAAGTCAGATGGCCATTTTATATACAAATTAGGAATATGAAAAAGTATCTAAATATCTAAAGACAAACGCTGGTATAACTTTTATTTGTTGATGTTTGCACTGACGCTATTAAAACACACACACACACACACACAAGAGAGAGAGGGAGGGAGGGAGAAAGAGAGATGGCGGTCCCTGCAGATCTTCTGCTTCTTGGAAATTTGATAAGAAAAAAAAGAAGTCATCACATTTATGAACATCAAAACAGATTTCACACAACATGCATGTTAAAGAGGGTTTAACTGCTGTAGAATTCAAACGCCAATCTATTTCAGAATATAACCCGTCTAACATCCACGTTACTCTTCGAGTCGGCTTAAGACAAGAAATGTCTTCATGTCCAATGTGCTGGAACAGTTTTAGCTAAGAATGGAGTGCTCTGAGGTTCTGAGAATATGCCCCTAATTTGAGTAATATGGTACAGAAGAAAAAACAAACATTAGACATCACCCTAAAACAATTCACAGTACTTATGATATTGCTGCACCGTGCAGTACAAGCTTGATCTTCAGAATCACATACAATGTACAGTCAAGTCTGAAAGTATTGCAACCCCTAATAAAATATAACATCAGAGGAACAGAATGCATGTAAAGGCAGGGTTGGAAACTTAATCTAAACGCTCTCTCAAGCATTTTGGGGACATCTGTTTTTTTAAGAGTCTGGCAACAGGCATGAAAGAACACATATTAGAAGCAAAACTGACCGTGTATTAGGATACAAGGAGAGTAGATTGGTGTTAGAAATAAATACAGAAAAGCTGGTTGTCCTCCAGACAACAGGAAGTTTGCATTTTTACTTGGATGTTTGTAATTAAATATTAGCAATAGTTTTAATTGTCTAAATAGACATAAATAAATAAATAAATTGATACCACCACATACAGTTGACCAGAGACTTAAGAACTGCCATCTTTTTCAAATTTTGGGTTAGAGCTCACCCACATTTATATATGACATTTATATAAATTTCATATCATAATAAAAGTCTTTATATTTTTTAAATCAGGAATGTAGGTAAGTAAGTAGGAAATTTATTTGAATTACAAATCAGAGCTTATGGAAAAAGATGCATACTGGAATATCTATGCAAATAAAAGATATAAAATATCACAGATAAAAATGCAAATAAACAATTTGCTTGAAACACACCTGATACATTTTATTTTGAAAGAATGTACAATTTTAAAAGGACAAAAATCAGAAAAAGTAAAAGAAAAAATAATAACCTAGCATTAATCTGGTCTATATACTTTTTTTTTTTAAATAAACTGTGGTAAAATCTTTAGCATTAACCTTTGAGCATCTTAAAGCTAATATAAATTTTTTAACAGGTTCATCTGTAACTCACTGTGACTCTGTGATTGGCTACTTTATTCATTCATTTTCTGAACAGCTTCCAACATACAAACGTGGTGCCCTTCTCAGCCGACTCTGGGCGAGGGCGGGGTACACCCTGGACAGCTCGCCAGGCCATCGTAGGGCCAACAGTCACACAACCATTCGCATTCGCACTCGCACTCGCACTCACACCTAGGGGTGATTTGGAACAGCCTGATTGGCTACCTTACCTTGTTTGTTTGGTTTTTTTTTTTAATAATCTCATTGGTCGAGATGGTTGTTACGATATTCAGAAAGTGAGTTGAATAAAGAAAACCAGTCTTAGTGTTGATTTCGGCTTCTCTATGATTGTGATCACTTTGGGCATCTCGACAATCGTATACTCACTTTGACGATCATTGCTTTAGAACAATAATATTCATAACCTGATAAAGGAACATAAAACATTACATCGAGTTCAGGGGAATGGGCTGGCCACCCAACATCACCATGCCTCGAGCTCACCTGATCCGGAAACATTTCCCTTAGCAATTCCAAGAATTCTCTTTCAAACCACACACCGAGTTCAAGCTCATGGTGTTCGAGATGGGGTTGGGCTACCAACAGAGCTCATCACCGGCTCTCCTGCTAAAGTCTCATCTGTGCAAATAATAATGAGTAAAAACCATACTGAGGGCAAATAATGCATGTAAACAGTCAGTTATTAAGGTTCATCTGCTGGAACCAGGAAAAATGAACAAGTGTACGGATCGGAGTAATTTTTACTTTTGGCCAAACTGTGATGGATTTGGTCAGAAGATCTCCAAAGCAACAGGTCTTGTGGGACAGGACTGTTATGCAGTGCTACCTAACTAATTTGTCCAAACAATGTTGCATCATCATGGTCCTGTGCACCCAAGGCTTACTGTTTTGCATGGGGTGTGAAGGCTAGGTTGTTTTGTTCAGCTCCATAGAAGAGCCGCACGAATTGCATTCAACGTTAATGCTTTCTATGATAGAACGGCATCCGAACACACACTGCATGGCAGCTTGCTGTGCATCGGGCGGCATTGCCAAAGACCAGTCAGAGTTCTCTTGCTGACCCCTGTCTACTGGCAAATGTGTCTGCGGGTGGTACACGTGCATCAGAATTGGACCATGGAGTGATGGATGAAGGTGGCCTAGTTTGAAGACAACATACATTCTTCCGCGTCACGCGGATGGCCAAGGTACTCAGGGAGAAGGGCAAGCCAGCAGAGGCAGCATTATAATCTGGGAAATGTTCAGACCACGGCGATAAGACCAGGCCTGGAGGGTGCCTTGGTGAGACGGGAAAGGGTTCATGAAAAGGTGAGATTAGTATATCTGCTTTTGAGGGGCAAGGGCATGCGTGCCTCCGCTTTTTGGGAGGACAGGGGTGCGTGCCTGCGAGCCTCCAGGCACAATGATCAAACATTTGATCAGTAACCCTCAGACAGACATGGTCCAGGGATGGACCTGGGGACACAATGTGTGCTACAATTCACATTAGTTCTCGCAGCCGGTCGCTTTTTACCAGCACAAGAGCTGAGTGATCCACCACTAAGAGCTGTCAGCACTTTGTCTTTTGTTGCTCCTCATGTGACTGTGTCCGAGTAAAAGGGGAAGGGGGGAAAAAGAAAAGGGGAGGGCATCTTAGGGACATCGCAAAGTCGAGCGGCCAAAACCCTCACCAGAACCACGGTTAAGAACTTATTGCTGCTAACTGCATGGTAGATACGTTTCGGATCCAGAAGAAGACGATGCCCATTTCTTCTAAAAAGACCCATTGGGTAATGGTGCATAGCACAGAGACGTCAACATGGCGACGGGACACAGCAAACGTAAGGATTCCTCTCTGAAAAGAAACCTTTCAACTGGCATTTGTGGATGTGATTTCATTTTGTTCTTTAAGCCCATTTTCACTATTTTTGTGTTTGTTTGTTTTATGAATTTACCATTTAAAATGTGATGTCCCTCTGTCACGGGGAAAATATTTATTTATGTCAAATCAGATGTTCATTCAAGCAAAAAATTTAAATCTTTATGTGAAATTGCTGATATCCAGTTGATATATGACCACATACTGTAGAAAAAATATCATACATTATCCATGGGTATACAAGGACGTCCCGAGTTTCACACAGAGCAAACTACCGTAAGAAAACGGCATTGTTCCGAGCGCATCAAATACACCAAAAACATATGAAATTTGTATGTCTATTGTATGTCCATGAGACGTCTGTGAGAGCATCACACAACAGACCTAGTTAATGGACCCAACATCGGGACTTACCTTATTAGGCACAAAAAAATTCTGAACATGAAAACGTCATAAAAAGCGTCTACGAAGGCATTTTCCATTGCGCAAAAGGTGACACCTGCAACTCCCCTATGAATCCTAAGCCCATGCGGTTATATCAGCGAAACACGATTTCTAAAGTAATAGTCAGAGGAATCAGAGATCACACATGTTCACCTTGGACACTTCAAAATTCCTCCATAGTTCTTGATACGTTGAATGCTATGCACTGTAAAGGGTGAAACATATATACACCACCTTTGGTTTTTACATTTTGTTCCCACGTGTCGACCAAATTCAGATCTTCAGCCTGTCTTTTCTCCTGAAAGACTAGGCCTTACCTATTTCAAATCATATTATGTAATTACTTTACTTCATTACTAGCTTTAATTTACACAACCCACCTATTTTGAAAGGTACTGCACGCCTGAAATGCAAGAATGAATGTGTATTAACAAATAAAATGAAGTTGACCAGAAACACAGGAAACATTTTGGGTTCAAAACGCCTAAAATAAAATTCAATTCAAAGTAAATTTAGAAATCCATGCTTTCTTTTGAACTCTACTTGCATCATCCACTGTGTTTGCTTTAGTTTTCAGTTTCATTACTTTTCAGATCCTTTAATCTCTTTAGACTTTTTTGCTCTTTTGTGCTCTACAATGAAATGTAGATTTTATCCATTCCTGCACATATAAATGAGCTCAGTGTAAGAACCGTGGATGCAAAAACCCTACACATACTAAAATTTAAAAATAAGAAATCATTATAAATAAACCTGTCGCTTTTAATTACCTTGTTTCCAACTAAGTGAAAGAGAAAATACAGAGATTATTAAGAGCGAAACTCGGAAACAAAGGATATAAGCATACAAACACTCCACTAATGAGGATGCACCTGTAAGCTTATCACACTCAAAATTATTTGGAACGATGAGCAGGATTTTGTTGCCATTACTGACTCCAGATAAAAAACAACAACAAAAAAAATAACACTTGTTTGTGGTTGCATTTACCTGAATTGTGGTTATTAAAAAGCTGGTAAACACCTGACGACTCATTGGTGAAACATACCAAACAAGAGAGGGGTATAAAACAACATTAAAAGGGAATATAAACATCACTGAGTACCATTAGATCAGTCATATTCAAGTGAATAAAAAAAACAAAAAAAAAAACAATTTCTAAACAAATCTAAATTCTGTTTAAAAAAATTTCAAAATAAATTAAAAAAAAAAACATTGTTATTGTTAATAATAAGAATATTACTACAACAAAAACTCTTTCTTGGGGTCCCATACAGTAAAAATAGATGGAGATAAATGATTTTAAATAAAGCTTTTTTGGAACAAAGCCTGCTGGTTAGTCGTAGACCAATTAAAACAAGGACGTTCACCTTCCAGAATGATATAGTTTCCTGTGGCGCAGTATTTACAGGAGCCAAAAAAAAGTCCCAAAATAGATAAAAGGTAAAAATTACACTTGGTCCCTTATTCATTTGAGGAAAATAATCCAATATTACATATCCATGTGTGGCAAAATTATGTGAGCCTTTGCTTTCAGACACGTTTATGTAAAGCTCACTCGAGAAATCAGTAATTCGTCATCTAAACCTGGATAGGCTGAAGAGGGGACGATGTGAAACTTGATAATGAAACACAAACCACAGAACTTTGACATTGCGGGTTGAACAATTTCTTCATGTTTTATGGCCGGCGGTACGCTGTATTAAAAGTGCATTACCCCCAAGTACTCTGTCGGATGCTCCCTTGAACTTCACATTTGCACAAAGCACAGTAAACAGAAAAACTTTACAAAAAAATTGACCTTCAGAGTTGAAAGAAAGACACACAAAAGTACATTTGTATTGTTTTCCACTGAAACTAAGCAAAAAATGTTCAAGGTTTTGAAAACTATGGATTCAAACCATAATAAACCATGCTACTACCACCACCATGTTTCACAATGGGAGGTGCATTGTTTTCCTTCTCCAAACATGATATGTCATTTAAACAAAAAAAAAAAAAAAACGTTTATTTCTGTCTCATGCATCCACAAAATTCTTCAAACAGCCTTCTGGCTTGTCAGTGTGATCTTTAACAAACGGTAGAAAAGCAGTAATGCTGTTTTATGCTTGCAACTCTGCCATATAAAGATCAGTCCAAGAGCAAGATTTGTATTAATCCACGCGGCCTCAGGAACTCAGTGTAACTTTCAGCTGCTTAAAGTAACTAATACAAATCTTGCTCTTGGACTGATCTTTGTTGGCTGACCACTGCAGAGGAGGTCATCAGTCTTATAGGAATATGCAGCAAGACAACAGCCCTTAACACATAAGTCATTACACCAAAGAATGGTTAAAAAAAATACATTAAATGTTTCAGAATGGCCAGGTCAACGTCCTGACCTTATTCCAGAAAAATGTTGTTTAAGCCATTCATGTTAGAAAACCCACCAACATCCGATAGTTGAAGCTGAATGGAGGAATTGCCTCAAATCTCCCAAGATAATGTGCAGGACCGACTAAGTTACAGTTATTACTGCACATATAAAAGTACATACTCACATACTTTTGCCACTCGGACATGTTGGATCATTTTTCTCATTAAACAAACAACCGAGTGTAATATTTTTGTCATTTGTTCAACTGGCTTTTCTTGTGTGAATTTTTTATGCAGAAAAATATTCAAGCACCACGCAACTGTAAGCCATCTTGGCACCTCAAGCGTTGCTTTGTAAATAGTACCTTAGGCAAAGATACCACAAAGGATTTTAGGATTTTAAGGTACTACAAATGCCGAGTTTGTGTTTGACATATTTGATCTTCATTTCTTTAGGAAGTTACAGACAAACCCTTTGAAAAGTGTGAAAAACGTCACTTCAGTAATCTCTGCGAGGTCTGATCCGCAGATTACACAAAATATATAGCAAACGGGATGATGTTAAATAACGCAATGTAAAGGCTATGAGAAATACCACAATTAGATTGCACTTTGTACATAATGAAGTGATTTCAATAGTTTAAAAGCCAGTGGCATGTGAAGAGAAGTGGTTTTACCCCATTAAGACTTCAAAACTTAAAAATCAATAAATAAATAATAATAAAAAAAAATTCCTGAATGTATGTAGAACAAGCAAGCAACCATATGTAACGGTAAACCCTTTTTTTTTTTCTAAAAAGATGCCCAACTTTTCTTTTATTTTGTTGCAACCAAAGACTGAAATATTTGGACAGTGTAAGGCATCTCAAATTGGAAGCCAGTCTAGCAGTCCTGGGTTCTGATGTCAGTACAATTTGCAGGCAGGCCCAATTCAATGTACAGTCTTCAACGCACAACGGATTGAGTATATTTTTCCTATTTTAATCTTTCATATTCAATTCGAACAGTCAGTTTTCCCTGTGCTGGGTGATACAACTTTCATTTGGCAGCTTAGCCACTAGCTAGCTGCTATAAACGAAGATCTTTCACAGCTAACAGTGAAGTATTCAGCACTTTCTTGAAGAGTAAAGCCAGTCATGATTTGGGGATAAAGGGACTCAGAAATAAAGCAATGTCCCACAAAGAACCTGCTGATCATCAGGAAGCTCATATTTATCGCATATAGGGAAAAATATCTGCCACTACTTTTAAAAATGGGAGGGTTGTGCTTGCTTCTCAGCCATGTGAGTTAGCAACCTTCATTTTAGGATCAATCCCATCCAGCTATCAAAAGCCATCTTGTCATAAGTGAACATTAGGGGGAGTTTTATATATAATAACCAAACAATCAGTTATAGACTCCTAATACCTAATGCACACGCTGTGGTTGCAAGTTTGCTAAAAACAAACAAAAAAAACAAAGAAATCACAAATCAAAATGATGTCATTTCTATATAATGTAAGCCCTCTGACCAAATATTACACAATCAATGGTTGCACCTCAAAGCGTCACAAATTATGCTGGAGAAAAATAAGGAATTATACGACCCTTCTCCTACATGTTAAAAGAGCATTAACAGAAAAGAAACAAATGCTACTGTATGTGGTTTGATCTGCAAACTCAGTCCTATATGCGATACTTTTGTGGTGAATTATCAGAATGTGTTATAATTAGAAAAATCTGGACAAACAAGAATATACAATGCCTTGCAAAATAATAAAAAATAAAGTAGCACAGTAATATTTCTTTAGATGACGTTTCTCCTTGACTGCAGCGTACAGTTACCATGGAATTGTTTTGACAAACGTACATAGCGTCAACATTTAATTCCATCAAGAGCTGGAAATATTTCACTGAAATCTTGTAACGATAACGACTCCGTAACGTCTTCTCCAGCATATCCCAAATACTGCGACTAAAGCCAATTTATTTATTAAGTTTGTTGCTTAAAATTACCACACATCAGCAAACATCATTTCAAATGTAGATCTGAGTGATCATTTTTCATTATATATCATTTTATTCATATTTAAGTCTATATCTGTTGGTTAGGTATTTAACTCATTTGGTCGGTCCCTCGTTAATGAGTACTTCATTCACGCATCTTTGCCTTCGATGCACGAGGACGTAGTGTAGCTGTTGGGAAGAGCCGACGCCCACACCAGGATATACGCTGTTTTAAATGTGACGCGAATGATTTTCCTGTTCACTGATAAACAATCATCCCACCCTCCCACACAAATTTTGAAAGAAACCCAGGGTTTTTTCCTGGCAGGAACCCTGATTCATGATGGATAGACTGCTTCATGCACTCCCCTATCAAAACTAACCTAACATTTCTACTCACTTAAGAAGACTCCACTCGTTCTGTAAAGATGACGCTTTAATAATGCTCTGACGAGTGCTTAATCACCTACCAATCAATTCTGTAATCGGCTAAATCGTTTTCTTAGTTTGACGCAGGTCAATATTCGAAATGAGTTTAAAATAATTTTTCACGGCCATGGGATAGGTCTTCCAACATGGTTGTACAAGAAATGCAAAGCTACATACTGCAGTTTGGGTTAAAAGAACTATTGGAGTGAGACACAGTAATCACTAGAGTAATTACACAAGGCTCTTAAGCATGTTCACTCAATCTTAAAAGGAAATTAAACCCAAACGTAATAAAAACCTGTACACATAGTTTGTTTCTATTAAATCACGATGTTTCATGAACTTTTTTCCCTTAGAAAATAAGACCAAGCAAATACCAAGGCACATCGCAAATTAGTTCCGACGGCAACACAGAACTAATTTGCATATACCCATGGTGCTGTATTCTTTCTTTTCTATGTTCAAGTGCACACTTGCTTTATTGTTTCTTAAAGGAATCGCAAATTAATTGTATTTGTGCCTAGTTTTATTCTATGCAAAAGTTCACTAGTTTATAAATGATTCCATGGTTTAATATCTGTATACTCTTATTATTGCCATTGTCTTGCCTAATATGAACTACTGGAATAGCTAAAGCAAACTATTAAATAAATTTTATCGACTTGCATCTTCGAAAATGTAAGTAAAAAACACCTGATAATGAAAATATACATGTTTGTGTTTATGTGTAACTAAGCTTTCTGGCCAGACAGTGTAAACTTTCCACCGTCTTTGTATTATGATATGTTCGCGAAGCCCAACAAGTAAATTACCAAGAGAACGGCTTAAAAAAAAATTTCAAAATAAAACATGATATAATAATATAAATGTACAAACTAAGTCACTTTGCAATTGCAAACACGCCCCCCGCCCTATAATGTCAATACTATATTTATGCATCTCTGACATTTTACAAGAGGCCACCAAATTTTGCATTAAGTATCATGATAACTGCAGAGCAGATGCTACATTCGAAACAGTAACCGCTGGGACACGTTTTTAATACCATTTTAAAAACAGTTGACACTTCCTGCTGTGTGAGCACCACAGCAGTGTAGATTCAGTTTAGTTTCCATGATACCTTCGACAAGTACAACATCCATGTTATATTTACTCCCACAGTAAAATACGTGCTCGGGTGGAAACTGAAAAATGCTACAGAGCACGAAACACACCAAGTCTTTCAGTGTGCAAGAAAGACACGAATGATTGGAGCAAGATTATATTGGAAGAAGCAACATGTTTAATGTTTGATTTAAAAATAGGCATCATCTTGTACATACCAGAAAATGTTTAAAAGTGTGCATGCTGCACAATAAACCAAATAAATCATTACCTACTAAGCTTTTAATAAGTCTTTAATACCTAAACCCCCCCAGAAATACTGCTGCTGCAAAGGCGGCTACATGACAGGTCTCTAAACACCTGTGGACATTCATTTTCGAAAATGGAGCGTATGCGGTACTCACGCCATCCATGAAGCCAGGTTTAAAAGCCTCAGGCTGTCGTCTCATATCATCCTGGTCTCTGTGGCGCATCATTTCTTCTTCACGTCTCCTCCGTTCTTCCTCATGTCTGAAAATGACACAGAAAATGTATAAGGCTCACAGGAGCATCACGACAAAATGACAAAGAACCAGCGTACTACAAGTCTCATCTCGCTCATTCTTTTCCTTCGCCAAACCGCAGCTGGGCTCAGCCGACAGTCGGCAAAGGCGGGGTGTACCCTGAACACCATCGCAGGTCCAATACACACAACCAATCACTCCAACACCTAGGGGCAGTTTAGAACAGCCAGTTATCCTAATGTGTGTGTCTTTGGACTGTGGGAGGAAACCGGAGTACCTAGAGAGATCCCGTGCAAACACGGCGAGACCATGCCAGCTTCAAACCCAGGACCTCTGTGCCGCACCACTACAATTCCGACGGCTTTAATAATGAGGTAAAAAACATAAGACTTGGTCGAACTACGTAAAAGCGGGCAAAGAAATAGGGGACAGCAGTCTGACCATCAAAACATTGCATTTTTCGCTTAAACGACACTCAGAGAGTGCAAGATACGCCCGTTGCATAGCGCAAACCCTTCGTAGTGAGCGTATGCCATCCCTCCGTCCAGTGAGAGCCCGGGCAATCAGCTCCCATGGACTCTCGGCCACGGACGGCTGTGGCATCAACCTGGATTCCAACTCGCAGTCACCGGGTTGACAGTCGCGCACCTCATCGACGCGCCACTCGAGAGCCGGAAACCATTTTTTCACAAAGAAGGCCACCGTGACCTTGAAAATGAGGTCAAGGTTACAGTAAGCGAATTGAGTGAGGGGAGGCAATTCGTTTATCGGGATAAAAAACGGAAAGCGTTTTTGTCCACGGGGCCTGCTCATCCGAACACGATAACGTAACACATCCCGTTTAGAACAGGCGTATAAGAAAGAAAAAAAAAAAAACACGGCTTAAAATATTACTTAACAGGTCATGAAATCATAAAAAAGTATGAATGACTATGAAGACAGCAGGAAATTTATAAACAATCTGCACTTGTTGGGGAATAGGAACCATAATGTACCTCATATCCATCTGTTTGCGCTTCTGTAACTCCTGGTTTCTTAATTCCTCCAAACGGCGCAACTCCTCTTGGCGACGCATGAGATCTGGAGTAGAAGTTGACGCAGAAGCATTACTAATCATTAGTTCACGACACTAACTCGAGTCTGTAAGTTAAAGCTTGCTTATGCCAATACCTTGTCTCATCATCATGAGCTGGTGCTCGTGTTTCGCTGTCTCCATCTCGGCCTCCAGCTTTTCCTTGGCTTCCTGAATATTCCTGTTCACCTGCTCCCTCTGCTGTTTCTCCATCTCATCAAGTGCCTTCCAACGGGACGAGTACTCAAACTCAAAAGTACCTGGCTGGGCAAATCGTGGAGGCTGCTCCCTTTCCCTATATGCGTAAAAATCAGTGGTTATGATCAGGCTCGGCTGGAATTTGCGCCGCTATAAACAACAAACAAGTTGCAGGGTTCGTTCTTGCAGAAACGTACTTGTGATACTGTGCAGACTTCTGCAATAATTTTTCAGAAAGGCCATCTTCGTCGTCAAACTGCTCTGTTGGTTCAACGATCACTGGCCGTGGAGACCTGAAAGCACAAGCCGGAAAAAGAAATATGTGATCGGACTTTCGCCGCCGCTGGACGACAGAACTGAGAAATTAAAGGGACACCGTCATGTTTTTATTGTACGCCAACCTAAATATCAGGGACGGTGTTATCAAACAAGACAGTCATTCACATTGACGGAAATTTGGTTTACGGAGGACACTCGACATGCAATGGATGGGTTCACACATTAACAGGAACCTGGGGTGAGTTAGCGTTACTAGCTATTTAAAACAATGACGTATAACATCAGCGGTTCCTTCCGTCAACATCAGCCCATGCCTGATTTTAAAGTGTGCGCGAGTGTTACGACTTCAGGCATGTTGCTTTTCTGATTGGCCGTTCCAGCCTGGTCTGTGTCACTGACCCTGTGCATCCTAACACCTCATCGGCCAGTGCTAAACAACACAAACGACAAGCGCAGAAATCGCAGGAAACATTTATTTTTGTTCCTGAATCAACTGAGGACAGGAAAACGTTGGTTGCGTGAGCCATTTCAGATTAACTGTCATGCTCATCTCTAACAGCGTTCTCAGAGTCACCAGAATGTGACGTCTCACTGTCTCCACAAGAGACTCCTCCCTCTCTGGTTCGAATAGGTCACCGTTTACACCCGTTTCCTCCAAACTGCTGCCACAGTTGCTTCTTGAACACATTTATTATCTAAAAAGTTGCTCACTGAATTGATCTGCTTGTTCGGGGTTTTCAACACAATCTCAGTCTTAGAAAGCTGTTCAGTCCAACAAGCTTCAAAAAAAAAATTTACAAATTGATCCATGATGTGATCCACTTCCATCGGCTCCATACTGGGCTCAAAATATCTGGACTTCTTTTGATTTGCAAGCCAAATGGCTATTAATGAAATATAGACAAGCATTTGGTACATTTATGCCATATTTATGTGATGCTTTGGCCACTGAATTTGGGTAATAAAAAAATAATTGACACAGCCCCGTTTAACCAAATGTAAAAGGACTTACGTAGTAAGCAAAAGGGCTCCGTCAGCACAACGATCAAGAGCCTTTCGTGCAGACGGCTTATTGGCAAACTCCACGATGCCTTTTCCTGTGGGTCTGCCACGATCATCGACCACTACAACTGCCCTCTCAACTGGTCCAAACTGGGAAAATGCCTGCTCCAGCAGCTCATTGGTAACAACGGGGGAAAGGTTTCGAACCGTGAGAGCAGCTCCGTGTGTGGCAAACCGAATGCGAATCGGTCTGTTCCTCATCACTGTTCCATCCAATTCGGCTTTGGCAATCTCTGCTAATGTCTTCGTTTCCTTAAAAACAAGTTGGAATTAATAAGGCACGGTTTACAAACTGATGAGAAACGTTGCCAGTAACACAATACAATTACTACACTCCCCTTTTCAAATGTCAGATTTTCCTGACCCAGAATAATGAGGACCATTAATGGAACGTCTAACCTGGCAGGGCATTAAGTTTACGCGTTAAGTTTACTCAACTAGACAGTGATTCAGTACTTACGGTAACCACCTGCTCTGATCTGCAGAAGGCAGTATTACGCTTCCTAGTTTTCAGAACATACATTAGCAGAAGCAGCTTGGTACAACAGTGCACGCAAGGGTCTAAAAGCGCGTGACACTATTAAGTTTGTGCGATGCTCCCAGTTAGAAAGTTTAAAGAGTTTACAGTAAATGATTCGCTTGCGGAGAATGGCTGCGAGATGCATTGCTGCGGCTTCGATACCTCAAAAGATGGTTTTAGCAAGCACTGATTTTCTGAGTGTGGCCATTCCATATCGAATCATCAGACAGTACAGTCACCTATTCTCAGATTAATATACTGATATATTTGAAGCAACATCATGTAAGAAGATTGCCTTAAAAATTTCAACAAGATCAAACAATTATTGTCGATTTGACAGCTACTTTCATTCATTCATTCTTTTTCTGAACCGCTTATTCATATTTATATAGGGTCGCGGGGAGGCTGGCGCCCATCTCAGCCGACTCTGGGCGAGGGCGGGGAGGCCCTGGACAGCTCGCCACGCCATCGCAGGGCCATCAATCACACAACCATTCGCACTCACACTCACACCTAGGGGTGATTTGGAACAGCCAATTATCCTACTGTGCATGTTTTTG
>JBCNYG010000009.1:15073044-15083308 GCA_039654305.1 Porochilus rendahli | reverse complement strand
CTGTTTTGTGGTTGCCCAATCATCAGGGGATTTATAAATCAAATTGTAGTCATTTTTTCCCTTATACCCCATCTTTAGCTCTACTTCACTGTATCGAGCACTGTCTTAAGGAAAATCGACTCAGGATTTTATATATATATATATAAAGAGATTGTACAGAAATAATAAACAATGTACTGGGGGAAATAAGTAGAGAATTTAGAAACACTTCTGTTTTTTATTTTATCTGAAATTTGTGTAAACGTTTGAAGTAGCAAATACTTTTTTGACATAAATCCGTGAAATGAATTTTAAAAGGGTGCCACGGTTGCCATGTTGGACTGTGGAGTCCATGCGAATTCTGCACTACTATGAGTGAACCGCTGAAACCTAATTAGGGTCACGGAGAGGCTGGTACCCATCTCAGCCGACCCAGGGCGAGGGAAAGGTACAACCCCGACAACTCACTCAGGCCATCACAGGGCAGAAACACACTAACAGCAATCCAGTGGCCTACTCTTTTTCATGGCCGGCCTTCGATAACCCAGTTAGCTGCACTGGGGGACAACTGATTTAGATTTTGTTAAATTAAATTTAAAAAAAAGACACAACATTGACCACTAATCCTGTTCTCTCGTCCATCTCCAGATGTTTTCCTGTTGTTAAATTCTTGAGACTTTGCTTTTATGAAAGGTGTGTTTTTCAATCAAATAACTGAGGTTTATTAAATTCGTAAAATGTAAGCAGTTTGAAACCCGAAAAATTAATAAAAACAACACATTTTTGTTTTATTTAAACAAAGTGAGAAAAGGATTTAAAAAAATGTTAATAAATAAATAAATAAAGGGATGTCAAGGCATTTCTAAAACATCTTGAGATTTTGCTCCTGAGTCACAGGATGCAACTGAAAGTTTATAATAGTATCGATATTTATAACAGCTTTAAAGTGAACTTTGCATGTTCTCCCCATGTTTGCATGGGTTTCTTCCGGGTACTCCGGTTTCCTCCCACGGTCCAAAGACATGAACATTTGGATAACTGGCTGTTCCAAATTGCCCCTAGGTGTGAGTGTGAACGGTTGTGTACGTGTTGGCCCTGCAATGGTCTGGCGGGCTGTTCAGGGTGTACCCCGCCTTCACTCAGTGTCCAGCCTCATTGCCACACTAGTAGGATCGACCGGTTTAGCAAATGAGTGAGTGAGTATTAAAGCGCTGAATTTGCAAAATGCATTTCTACTCTTGGGTAGGTTGTAAGAAAAATAGGCATAACTCATCCTCAAGCAGCGAGTTGTCTTTTTTTCTTCGTTTTCTTTCAAAGAAACTTATTGGAGCAAACGTAAAATAAATCCATTTGGGGGAAATTCACTTCCTGGAATTGCTTTGGAAATAAAACCTGAATGCTAAACTGCAAATAAATTTGACTGAGAACTGTTTAAAGGTGTGAAAACCTCACATACTAATAATATAACCTATAAAATGTTGAGCGAGTTTGAGACAGAATACACACACAAAAAAAATTGCATGGGTGGTGATGGTGTTAACAAAAAAAGGAAAAAAATATCATCATCACATCATTTTAATCAGATGTTTGTAAACATGTAAGCCATTAAAACTGTCATATACTTGCAGGACATTATGGGAAACAACGGTTCTTGTTAGAATGCTTGCTTTGGGTTCTTGCATTTGAGATGTGATAATCTAGTAAGTGCACTAATTATATATTTTAGATACATCATTAATATTTCACATATATTTTAGCATTTGAGTCAGAGAGGAACACGTGGCCTAAATGTCAGTGGCCATATTGAAATGCCACGGGGTTCCACTCATGCGTAATTCAATCCAATGTCCTTAATGGGTATTAAATGGCATTTTACTGTTCTGGTATCCTTACTGTGCTGGAGGTAAGAACAAGTCGTTTTAAACACATTTGATTTAGCAGCTTTTTGGCAATATTCTCATGGTGTATTTACAAAAAGGAGCTGAGCCTGTAAAGGTAATTCTTACCCCATGTCATGTGATTCAGTGCAAAAATTGAATTCTTTTTTAAAGGAAACATCTGTAAGCGGACATACACAGCAGTAATGCGATAGTATAGTGTATTTTTTTGACGTATCCCTACAAATGTCAAAGATAGTTTTGGGTTTGTTTGGGAATTTAATGTACCTGCTTTAGAGCCCGGAACGCTGGAGCTAAAAACAGGAAGAGAGGAAAGAGCTCTGAACCACTGTGACGAGTCCCAACAGTGGCTTTCCAAGTCAATCTAGCAAACAGATGTGAACAGATCCCATGCTGGTCAGTTGATGAACCAGTCAGATGGATTGCTTGAAGATGAAATCTTCTTTGCACCTCTTTTGATTTCCACTGATTTCCACAGTGCAGCTCGGCTCCACCTTCCTGCAATGGCTGCCTAAATTTCGAGGAGCTTAGCCTCATAACCAGTCTGGACAGAACACACTTAAGGCGGAGGCTTCTGTAGTACATAAACACACTGAATTGATTAACTTGGCATCACACCAGTGTCTCTGGTAGAGTGTCAGCATTGTCTGAAGACAGCAACTTCCAGATGTGCCACCTGTCCCTCTGCCAGTCTTGCCACTGTGGGCTCATGGGCGTCAGTGTGCCCGTTGGAGAGTTTTGGTTGCCGGTCTTCCCGAGCTCCTGGGGGTGCTGCTGAGACTGCGACATGGCAGAAGTGGACGAAACTACGGACGGTATTAATCTTGGGTGTCTGTAAGGTGGTGGAGGAGGGCGGGCTTGATTCCTATTGGTGGGTTTGGTGTAAAGGGTGGGGCTTGGTGTGCTATGGCTGCTGCTGACTGGCAGGTCCTCGGAGCTGCTTGATTTCAGTTGGCCGTTGGGTTTAAAGTTCTGGTTGAGGCATGCATGAGTCACTGAGGTGCCTTGTGGGAAATCTGCTTTGCCGCCAGCTGGTGGAGTCTGATCATCCATTCCGTCCCTGGAGCTGCGGGAGCTTCCCTCTGATATGTTGCCACAGGAACCTGGAACAACAAACCAAAAGCAAGCTGCTTGAAATCAGAATAATGTTTACGTTCAACAGTTTCAAACAAAAAGCTGCATTCTAGTCCTGAGTATCCGCTTCACATCCCCCAAATATGGGAAGAGGTTTTCATAAGTACTACAGTATATTCATATCAATTCTTTATGTTTACTTTTGCCTTTCTGTCACTGTGATTAAACTCCTAAACTCACTCACAGGGCAGTGGTGGCCTGGTGGTTAAGGTGCTGGATTACTGATCCCAAGGTCTATCAACGGGTTGTCACTGCTGTCCCCCAGTGCAGCTAACTGGGATATCAAAGACCGGCCATGTCTCTCATTGTCTATGGTGAGAGGAATGTAAAAGCACCATTGCTGATTTCCGTCAAGAGTAGCTGCATAGCCATCAGCGTGTTCCCCCCTGCGATGGCCTGGCGAGCTGTCCAGGGTGTACTCTGTCCTCACCCAGAGTCAGCTGAGATGGGCACCAGCCCGCCCGTGACCCTAATTAGGAATACGCGGTTCAGAAAATGAATGAATGAATGAACTCACACAGTCTCACTCATCTGCCAAACCACTTAATCCCATCAGAGGTGCGGTGAGGCTGGAGCCAACACTAGGGGGTAGGTGAGGTACACCCTGAACAACTCACCAGACCATTGCAGGGCCAACACACACACATACACACACACACACACAACGGTTCACACTTACATCCACAACTACGGACTACAGGAGGAAACCGGAGTGCCCAGAAGAAACCCAATAGTAAGCTCTATTTAAAATCTAAGTGATTTTTGTCCGTCAAAAAATGTCCTGTCTGGAAAGTACATTACATGTGGAGGACAGAAGTGCTTTTTTTCAGACGTTTATTGCTTTTTCTAAAGCAGCATAGTACTGTATACCTTACTGAGAAATATAACTGGGATTGGATGTAAAGATGCACTTTCTGTACAGAGTTCCACATCTGCTTGATGAGCATGTCCGTCGAAAAGTGTCTTCTCCGGAAAACAACAAAGATTGTCCCTGATGCTGTTGTTACTGCAGTTAATCATATGCACCACTAATGTTGCATGAAACCTGCTCAGATAACGTGTTTAGTGAGCTTTTATTCTTAACGCTGTGAATTCTTTACAAGTGGTTCTAGAGGTAGAGAATTCTAGAAGGTAGAAGGTAGTTTCTAGATTCTAAATTCTACTCATTCCAGAGACCCTGTACGTGTTACACGTACTTTCACCCAGTGTAACAAGACACCAGTAGATTAGGAGTTTTATTTTTGAGCTACTGTCAACCCAAAAAGTATACCCTGATTGTGAAACAGCCCAGGAGATAATATTCCGTTCAGCTGTCCGTAAAACTCTGTGATAAATCTTTCTAAATCATGAGGCCGTTTATGTACTCTATACCAAAACTAAAGCGTAAACCATAAACCATATGAGACCTTGCTTCCTTGCTTTTTATCCTCTCTATGTCTGCAGTTTCTGATCTCTTCACCAGTTTATTATTCTGGTATCTTTCTCTTTATTCATTCAGTGTTTTCAATGGTCTGCCATGGAAGGTTCTTTTTTAAGCATAAGGGCCGAATTGGGTTTTTACAATTTATCAGATTTGATTCTGACAAACCCAAGGCTTTACCTACTGATTGATTTGGGGCTATTTTACTGCCTTTTGGGAATCGTTTACGTGTGTAGACAATACTTTACTGGTCTTTCGGAGATACAGTGGCAACATCCTTCACATTGCACATCTGGGAATAATCCCTTTTTAAGCCTGAACATGAAATAATTACGCATTGGCTCACAGATACACAAGAAACAACCGGGCAGCCAAATATCCAATTAACTTTGATTTCCTAAAATGGGACGACTATGTGTAAGAGGCTACGCACTGTGCTGTTCAGTAGATATGAACATATATAAGCACAAATTACAAGAAAAGATAAATAAGTCGTAAATAATACTGACGGCATTTTTTATTATCATAATGTTACCATCAGTTCAACAACGTTAGATCGTGGGTGAAGAGTTCGTCATGTTCTGCCTGTGTGTGTGAAAAAATAAGTACATCCCATAGTAATTTGATTTGTTGATTTTATTTTATTTTTTTTGTATTTCACCCTCTTTGACATAGTGCTCATGAATGACATGTCATTTTACAGTCGATTTCCCAATTTAAATAAATAAGCCTTCCCTTGGGCTGCACAGTGGCGTAGTGGTTAGCATGTGTGCGTCACAGCACGAAAGTCCTGAGTTCACTTCCCAGACTCGGGTATTTCTGTGTGGGGTTTTGCCTGTTCTCCATGTGCCATCGTGGGTTTCCTAAAGGCACTCCTGTTTCCACCCACAGTCCAGAGACATGCACATTAGGCTAATTGGCTGTTCCATACCGACCCTATGTGTACCACGTCTTCTCCCAGTGTTGGCTGAGACAGGCTCCAGCTTCCCCATGACCCTAGTAGGATTAAGCAGTTCAGCAAAGGAGTGAGAATGAGATTGGTCCACGCTTGCATTTATTCCACTTTAATGTCCACAACATTAGAATCGGGTGCCACTGATTAGAACCTCCTGCAGGCCGAACCTCTCTTATTTAAACCAGGCGTCTTGGGCCTGGCATTCTCTTTGCTACTGAGCTGTGTGATGTATTCATGCCGAGATCTGAAATGCTCTCTAAAGCCCCTTTTACAAACATCCTGCTGTGGTTTTGTCATATGAATTTCGTACAACACACCCAGAACTGTCCTAGGAATTTGACAGATTTTTTGAGTTGGACCTGTTATATACCACCTGTGCAAAAAAAAATCTTTAAATTATTTATAACAAATAATTCTACTCGAGGGAAAGTTAGCTACAAGTGGTGTAGATTTCACTCCCAGTTTGTCGGGGATTGGAAACCCCAGCAAATTCAGTCCATAAACAGTTTGCTTGACTGTTGCTGTGAAAGTGCACACACCTACAATCAGAATGGGATTGGACAAATTTGTCCTGCATGGGAGGTGAACATTAAAGCAAGGTTACAGTTTGCAATCAACCATTTAGACCAGGGGTGTCCAATCTTATCCGCAAAGGGCCCGGGTGGGTGCAGGTTTTTACTTCAACCAAGCAGTAGCCACACCTTCCACCTGTTTCAATCAGTGGTCTCAAAAAAAATAATAAAATAAAAAAATAAAAAATAGACTAGATTGTTCATTAGTGTTCCAGTTTTTATGCTGGATGGCAGCCATCTTGTTGAGACCACTCTACTGATGAAAGTTTTCCTCAAACAGCAAAAAGATGGGAAAAAATAAATAATTACATCCAAGATTTACATTTAATTTCTAATTCTTTTTTTAGTATGTTTTCAACGGCTCTATTTTGAGATCTTAAAGCAAGGTGGTCTCACCAAGATGGCTGCCGCCCAGCTTAAAACACTAATGAACAATCTAGGGGTTTTTTTCTATTTTCTTTTAGATCGGTGATTGAAACAGGTGGAAGGTGTGGCGGCTACTGCTTGGTTAAAGTGAAAACCTGCACCTACACCGGCCCTTTGAGGCTACGATTGGACATCCCTGATTTAGGCAAAGACCTGGGGCCTCATGTACAAAGGGTGCGTACGCACAGAAACGTTGCGTACGGCCTTTCCCACGGCAAAGTTCAGATGTATCAAGAGTGAAAAGTCCGCTGAAATGTGCGGTGCCTCACACCAACTTCATGGCTGCCGTACCCACATTTCTGCCGCTGTTGGTCCTTTGGCGACACTTAGAGGTGAAGCTGGGAAACTGCTGATAATGTGAGGATTAGTCCTCAGAGTTGATTAGGGCGCAATTTGCAGCGACAGCCGGTTTTCGTAATGTATTCGGCGCTGTCGACTGCACACACGTTGCTATAAAAGCGCCATCACAGGATGAATTTATGTCAACAGGAAGCATTTTCATCCCATCACTGTACAGATCACGTGATGCGCAAATGCAATGAACTTTGTGGTGAGGTTTCTTGGTTCTGTGCACGATTCATACCCCCCGAGTAACAGCATGGTTGGGAACCGACTATACACTGGCACTGCGCGTGATGGTGATTTCAACCATTCACCAATGCACTGATATTTGTGAGGATGCCTACGAGCAGGCGGTCATTTATGCCACCGATTGCACAGCGCAGCGTGCGTGACGACACGGCCAGTCGGGCGGGCAGCAGGAATGTTATTCCTACATCATACTCAGACCGCTTCTGGACCGTGGGAGGAAACCGGAGTACCCGGAGGAAACTCCACACCCAAACGCCCGAGCCTGGGATCTGAACTCGAACTCGAATCTTCTTGCTGTGAGGTAGACATGCCTACCAACGTGCCACCATGCCACCGTGCTACTATATATATACCATACGGGATTTAGCATGACCGAAGCAGAGTCATACCTCTATAGGATTGTTCTTGCAAAACAGGCTTTAGCGTTGTGTGCCATGCACCCCAAATGTTGGTATGATCCTCTGAAATAAAGAACAAAGTATTACACATTTTATGTCATGCCATGTAATAGTGTTGTGGATTGAAGTGTATGGGTCAGTACATATTTCTTAATATTACTAACACATTTTTTTAAAAGAAAAATAATACCAAGAGAAATATCCTGGGAAATTTTTGCCGAGGTGTATCAGAGGTGTTTTTTCTCACCCTTCGTTGGGGACCAGATATTTGAAACATTCTCTCTGCTGTGTCCTGTCACTTGTCCCACCAGGCTGTACTGTTCGGGGACGCAGAAAAGTCGCTCTGTGCTGAGGACTCGTCCAGAATGGACTTCGCTGTCTTTCGCCAGGTCTCCGCCTCTCCTCTCGGACAGCACAGGGGAGTTGTTGTCATAGGGAGAGACTTCGCCACTGGATGCCTTGTTGGAGTCGCTGGACGACCGGCACTCACTCAGGGAGAGTGACGCCTCGGAATTTAATAAACTGGAGCTTCTAAAGAAAAACGAAGATGAAAAGATGGCGTAACAATATTATAGCTTGAAGAAAGTAACTAATATTGGAGTATAATGTCATAATATTGTTAAATCTTTGTTAATCCTTTGCATTAAATAAATTGAGGGGACGAGTTTTATTGTATTGCAGCTACTTTTGTATTCTTAATAACAAAAATTGCTGTAATGCTCCTACTTGCCCACAAGAGGGCGATACATATCCATAAACATACAATATATTCTCTGCAGTATATAGATGTTACAGTCCCTCTGGAGAAAAAAAAAAAACAAGGAGAACTTTTTACACCACAGTTTTACATTCTGTCTATGTGTGCATGTTACCGCGTGACTAACTGTGAAGCCTTGCGGCGTAAGAGGTAGTCCACCACGTCAGGATCTGTATCCAGCAGGCTCATCAGCACCTCGTTCTGCAAATCTGCAGACACCTGCACATGGATGCATCATTAAACCCTTTAATATCCTGGATTACTATATCAAAAGTGCTCAAATATTTTCAGGGTGAGATATATAAGTCTTAGTCCTGTGGGGTTCAGGTTAAATCAAGCCTTTACAAAGCATGAATGTAAACAACATACACGACTGTTTCAGTAGAATGTGTATATAAGCAGGGGCAAATGGTGTTCAGTTCTTCACTCGTTACACTCAACTCTAAGTTCTTCTCAACTTTTCAAGAGCGTGTATTATGTAAGAGAGGATGGAGATTTAACCTGTAAAGCTTTCTGGCACCAACTAAAACCCTCCCCCCAATTATAGGTGGCTCCTGCTGGGCCTTTCATATGAGTCTCTCCATTCAGGCTGAAATAGGGCTTGAAATTCATGCCACACAAACCCACCATTTCGGAGGATCGCTGCAACTGTGGGACATTTTGACAGAAAGTCCATTATTGCTACTCCATGATCTTTCCAAAAGACACTGAGCATGGCGTCGCTTGGACACCTCTTGGCACGGCATGCTGACCAAAGCTCATATGTTGCCCAGACGGAAGCCCAGTCCTCTGGCTATCAAATCCTTCCTCACCCCCCTTACTCTCCTGACCTTGCATCTCACTTCCACCTTTTTCTGAACACGAATCAATTTTGAAGATCAAAAACTTCCCAGACGATGAAACCCTGATTTCCGAGGTCAAGTTGTGGCTTCTGATGCGACCTGCAGACTCCTACATGCGAGGCCATTAAAGTGAGCAGAGAAGTGTGCGACCCTCGATGGTATCAGCAGAATAAATTCAGAAATCTAGAGAAACGTTCTCTCTGCCAATGACACTACAATGAAACGCGTATACTGTCATTGGGAGGAACTTTATCATGCGGCAAGATAATGCCTCTATACACACTGCCAACACGAAAAAGACTTCAAAACTCCAGAAGAGGTGACTGAAGGGGGGAAACCCTGGTAAAACAACAACAGCTTAAATAAGCTGTGCTACAATCCTGGAAAACCAACCCAAAATGCAATAGTTCGGTGATGTCAGTGGGTCACCATCCCATCTGAGCAAGTATGAGGTCGTGGTAAAGAAAACCTCCTATACAGTCATCACTCATCAGACACAATATATTCATGAAAGGGGAGGGACAGGAGGATGCTGCTGTCTCCCCCCATCCGCCAGACATTTTTATTGCTGCCTTTCAGTCCCGAACCCGCTTCTCGAACCATTACGCCACGGCTGCCCCCATTACATGAAACTTGAACTGGCATGCTATTACATTTTTCATTTTAATGCTTACAATGAAGAGCTCCTCATAGCTGGTGATCATCCTTTGTACGACAGCGATGACGGCCGTGGACTCCTCGGCCCGGGCTGAGCTCTGCACGCTGAACTCTTTATCCGAGTTCTTTTGCTTGTGCAGAAGGTTCGGCCCGAAGATGGTGGCCAAGTTGACTGACGTCATCTTGTTTCCGGTAACCTGTGAACCGACACATATATTCATTCGTTCGTTAACTTGCCTCACCATTTATTCCTCCTGGAGCCAATTCAGCTATTCAATTAGCCAATTAGCCTAATGTGCATGACTTTGGACAGTGGGAAGAAACCGGAGTACCCAGAGGAAACCCATTCAAGCATGGGAAGAACAAGCAAATTCCAAACAAACAGCCCAGGACTCAAACCCAGGACCATCCCGTGGTAACCACTCTGCCACCGTGCCGCCCCACTTGTATCGCAAAAGTCTGTTGGTCTTTTATACCAGAGCCTAGTGGCTCGTCAAAGCCAGAGCTTATCCTGGTTTCTGTAGCGTGAAGAAACTTAGGAGTTCAACTCCTTCTGGATGAGACACTAGCACACTGCAGGCTACCTTCCCAGTATTTTTACTGGTTCCCTTTTATACTGCTGGGTGGACAGAGGA
>JBCNYG010000009.1:15001003-15011580 GCA_039654305.1 Porochilus rendahli | reverse complement strand
CCCCCCCCCCCCCCCCCCCCCCCCCCCCCCCCCCCCCCCCCCCCCCCCCCACCCCCCCCCCCCCCAAAAAAAAAAATGTTTTATATCGACTCTACATTAATTCTTTCACTGACAGTAGATACACGTAAATGGCATAAAATAAACAGCCTGCTATGAACACAAGCCTCAAGAAATTTCATTTCAACACAGTTGTCTGTCAGTAAATGTTTCAGCTCTGTCCACTTTTATAAGGCAAGAATAAGGGATGGTGTATGAGAAAAGTATCTGGGTTATGTTGATTTTGTGTGACTTTACTGTGTACAGATGTGAATTCTTTCACATTTCTGACAGATGTTGCGCTGATGGATATCAGTGGCTCTTCAGGATTCCCCGAGGTGCACTGAAAGCCATGCTCTTGGTCTTCTTTGAGGTATCGTCAGACCAAAATGCTTCAAAGTCCTGTCAAATATCTTAACAGTACAATCCCCTGCAGATTAGCCTGTTAGCCTAGCAGCCGATCACATCCACTCAGCGTACGACTCAGTCACTGTTGATGAGTTGAGCATGTGCCAGGTTTTCGGCACGGATATTTCACTCCTGCGTCAGGAAAAACTTGGGACGCTTCGTTCTCAGCACAATGTAGTATAAAGTCGAGAAAGAAGCTTAAAAAAATTCTGAATCTCTCTACCCACAACTGACAAATGTTTGGAATTTACTTTATGTTCATCTGTAGTCTGTTGTTGTCCCAGTTTAAAAGCACTTAAGGATCTCCCAGCCTCATGTTCCGGAGATCGCGATCAGTCCGATCACCATCAGCTCTTATCAACAAGATGAGAATATAAACTGATAGCCTGATGCTAATGGTCCCGATTGTTGCTAATGTTGTAGATTAAAAGAGTTCTGATTACAAAATTTTGCAATAGGCTTGGTTACTGTTAAATTGCTCACTTGAGAACACAACACTCAGTGGTCAGGCACTGGATTACTGATCTGAAGGTCAGGGGTTCAAGCCCCACTACCAACAAGGTGCTACTGTTGGACCCTTAAGCATAGACCTTAACCCTCAATTGCTGAGTTGTATAAAAAAAGATGAGTGTAAGTCACTCTGGGTTAGCGTGTCTTCCAAATGATGTAAATGTAAATAAAAACATAGATATTAGCTAACCGGCTAGCGTACTCAGCTACAGTTTGTAACATTAGGTATGCTTTGATGACAGGTGACATGAATAGTTATAAAATTGTTTGTATTTTGTTTATTTGTATACTTCAATGACCATAATATAAATCAAAGGATAGCTTGATTGTTAGCTGTTCGCTTTAAAATCCTAGAATTAACACAAAGGCTGTGACACCGTTTGCTTTTTATTTTATTATCGTACTAAAGCTAAAATCAGTCCATCCCTGAATACTGCTTAATTCTGCTAGGGTTGTAGGAAGGCTGGAGCCTATCTAAGCCAACACTGGGTAAAAGCTAATACACCCTGAATCGGTCAATTATTTACAATAGTTTTAAAAAATGGTTTGCACATTCACCTCACAGCAATAAGGCCTGGGTTCCATTCCCGGGCTCGGGTGTTTCTGTGTGCAGTTTACATGTTCTCCCTGTGCTTGTATGGGTTCCCTCCGGGTACTCCGGTTTCCTTCCACGGTGCAAAAAACATGCACGGTAGGTTTCGACTAGTTGGCTGTTTCAAATCTCCCCTAGTTGTGAAGATGAGTGTGACTGATTATTTGCGTGTTGGCCCTGCGATGGCCTGGCAAGCTGTTCAGTGTGTACCCGCTTTCGCCCCGGGTCTGCAGGGGTGAGCACCGATTAGGATTAAGAATGGGAAGAGGCAAAAAGAGGCTAGCTGATAACTGAACTGCCCTCGATCCATATGGCTCCTCCCAGTGCAAGACTGAAAAAGGTCAATGGTCAATTATCATAAACAGGTCAACTGTGAGTGCCAGCAAACTAAGAAGAGACATCGGGACATCGTGTCCTTCATCCTGTGGTAAGAAACAAGGTTTTAATTCCCCATACTGCCACATGCATTCAATAAAGGGCCTCAGAACCTATAAGATATAATCAGGGTTGATTAAAATGGTTGACGTACTTCGCAAACACTGCAAAATACTTAAGAAAGGATGTGGTTTTATTACAACACAGTATGCGTGATAGTATCCAAAGGTATGTAGTGTGTGGATCAGACCTCTATCTGATGATAAACCATGCACATGGTTGAAATCTAAGCTGCACTCCCAAATGGGGCACTAAGCCACCCATATGTTTGCATAAATCTTTGTGTGAGAACCAGTCAGCTCAGTTGTGCCCCAGGCGAAACAATAAAAGTGGAGAGTGTTGGCGAGTTAAAGATAAGGATACAGCTTGGTACTGTGTTGCAGATCAACAGAATGTTCCAATGCTTTTGTCGACACTATGAAATCCCCATGACTGATCTGGAATGTGTAACCCGTTTCTGACACTGTACATTTTTTGTGCGGGCAAAAGGGCAACTTTTCTTTGGAGGGGCTGGTCCATTCCCATGTTTTGTTTTTCTGATCCTTTTCTTCACTTTGCAACCGAATCAAATTCTCTCACATGCAGCTGTCTATCAAGGCCGCTCCACTTTCTACTTGCTGCTCCGTTTCCTAACTGACAGCGTGGCTGTACGATCTGTATAACCCGCACTCAGAGGATCGTCAATAGAATGGATTTCATAGCTTTACTCATGGATCTAAAACGTCTCCCATCTTTGTCTATTCTTTAATCAGAGCAGCTGCTAAACAGCATTGTGGTGTCCTGGTCTTCCGGTTTCCTCACATACATGCACGTCAGGTTAACTGGCTGTTTTAAGTTGTCTCTATATTTGTGTGTGTTGGCTCTACAATAAACTGGCAAGCTTGTAGAGTCAGCTGAGATAGGCTCCAGCCTGCACGTGACCACTGTAGGATTAAGCGGTCCAGCAAATTCATGGATGAATGACAAGAATAAATGGCCAATGTTGAGAGCTAATCTCATAACCCATAAGATTAGTCTGTGCTTAATGAGTAATCAAAACCTCACCAACATAATTCAAATTGATTACAGTGACTTAATTAAACCATGGTTCACGCCCACGGACGAGTGTGTAGCACACAGTTCTATTAGCCATGGTTTAAGCTTAAGCTTCAGTTACAGTCTCCGTGGGTCTGCCTGATTTCCCTGGTTTCCTCCCACCTCCAAAGGGGACAATATTGGTCAAGGAATCGGATGCCATAAATTGCGTTTAGATGCTCAGGGTAGCAGAAATGGAATCGCATTTTTAGGTGTTATCATGCCTTAAGCCCAGTGCTCTTACTGGACCTTCTGCTTTCCTCGCCAAAATAAAGTAGTTACTAAAGATGAATGATGCCTGAACCATTTCAGGAGGTCTTGGTTAGAGGTTTCATCTTAGAAGCCACTCGCTCCTGCTGATGATGGACCTAATGTCCTAAATATATACTCCGAAGTTTCACCCAAATGAGCATGGGTTTCCCTTTTGAGTCTGGTTCCGCTCAAGGACTCCTCCTTCTGTTGAGTTTTCCCTTGCCACTGTCGCTGTGGGCTTGCTTACTGGGGATGTGTACGGTTTAAAGAGAAATCCTTTTTCAAATTTATTTTTACTTTGTAAAACTGCTTTGTAGCATCGGTTGTAAAAAAAAAAAGGTTTCAGGTGGGAAAGCATATATTCATGACTTGCAGTGGCAAAATCGTCAAAATTATGAACATCACACCATAGGAATTTTGCTCAATCTGTAAAAATACAGCGGTTAACTTGTTTAACTTCCAAAGCAATAGCAGTTTCAACAAATAAAATGAAAAACTGAGTAGAATCTGAGCTAGCCACTAGCTCAAGCTTGTTGCCTTTCAACATACACGCTGTCTATGTGCTATTGGGCAATATTTAAATTGACTGGTAAGTCCATTTTCCACTAGTGTAGGTGATGTTATTGCTGATTGGGGTAACATCATGAAGCAAAATTATGCAAACGCTATAAAATAGGAGACATGTTAATGAGGCATATCACCATTCGTCTCTTTGGAACGTCTGCACACTGTCACCAATCCCCATCCTGTCTTTCATCCCTTGTTGACCTTGGCAGGGCAAAAATGTAAGTGCTACGCTCCAGTGCAATTCGCCCATATTTTCTTGGACAAAGCCCATCCATTTCAAACATGGCTCTTCCTGAAAGTCAGACACAGTCCCCATAACTGAACTTTGCCTTTTAAGAATTTCCATCAAAGGAGTGAGAGGAAGAACTTCACAAGTCTCCAAAGAATTGTTTGGTCAGTTTCTTTAGTTCAAGAGCCATCTTGAGCAGTGAGATAGGGTGTCACGAAGCCTTTTCACACCAGTATGAAGGCAAATAGGAGTTTAATTCATTGAAGTGTGTTCTTAGAGCATTAAGTATTATGACTGGTTTAGTTGGGCAACCAGTCAATTTCTGCTCTTGGAAGATATTTCAATAACCAAAACTCACAGTCGAGGGCCACATTCCTGCGGTAATCCCACAGTACCCGTGGGACCAGACTCGAGCTTTTGCAGTGCGGGACTAAATATAAGAGCAGAGTGCACACATAGGATATAATGAGCATGATTAAGTGAAAAAAAACAACAAATCAAAATGCATGCTTTAGAGTTAATTCCAAACTTTATGGAAGCAGGGTGGAAAAATCAGTGTTGCACAGACGCTAATTACTCTCTCTCACACACGAACTGGTTAATCCCATCAGGGTCATGGGGAGGCTGGAGCAAAGGTGGGGAACACCCCAAACAGCTCACCAGACCATTGCAGGGCCAACACACACAACCATTCACATTCACACTCATGCCTGGGGGCAATCCAGAAAAGCCAACCAGCCTAATGTGCATGGCTTTGGACTGGGGGAAAAAATCAGAATACATGGGGAAAAAAACCAGCACCATAAATGCCCTTGCCAAGCCAAGTTCTGAAACCCTTCAAAAAGGTTCTTGCTGTGAAGCACACATGCAAACCACTTTGCCACCGTACCCCCCCCCCCTCGCCCCCACGCACTAATAAAACCTTTCAAACCTTTTAATGGCTTGCAGCAAAAACAGCCAGAGATTTTCAGTTTTATCAACAAATCTCTGCTAATCTAATTAGAACACCGTAGAAAGGTCTTCTGCTTCATGTTGTGTGCTGCATGAAACCTCACATAACTCATGAACTTAATACATTTAGATTCCTTTAATGTGACCCAGATACTACAGTTGACTACAGCCTCTAACATTGGTGGTAACAATTACAAACAGTAAAGGACTTACCCTGCAGAAGCTAGTTTTATCTGAAAGTTAAGGTTTAATCTGTAATGGTGTCTCAGGGAAACTATATTCCGTATCCTATACTTAAATAGCACATGTGGAGAGGTCAGAGTAAGGGAACACAGGTCAGTAGGGTTTGCTGAAGCAGATGTTGTGAGACATAAGCATGTTTCACGGTCTAGTGAACCCTATGTCGGACACTCAAGAGATTGTAGAAGGATGGAGTAGAAAGCTAAGATAGTAGACTATTTGTTGCCCTGGACCGGACCAACTTGACTAAATTTTGTGTCTAAAGATACTGTGGAAACAGGAACCACCATGTTAGACGGACGGTTGCTGGACATTCTCCACTGGCCTTACAAAAAGGCTAAACTATCAAATGACCTGTTATAATACACTTCACTCTCGATTTCCCGTACCCGTATTTCCCCGGATTTCAGATATTCCGTACAAAATCCGGCGAAGAACAATGCTCGGACAAGTCCGTGAATCGATGATGGAAGTCTGGGTCGATCATGACTTCCCTCCTGGCTGGCCCATTCCTGTCTGAGTGGATGGACGAAAATGAAGCATGAACATCTGTCCGATGAACAGATAGTGGCATCAGTGACCGGATAGCTGAGTGAAAGTGAAAGTGAAGACAGTGACAACGATCCGGGACTGCTGCTGAATAATTGCTATTGCTGGACCGATTATGGTAAATGTCCGGGACAGTGTAGGGACCCTGGACATCAGCGATTGCCGGGCTTTTGAGATTCCCGGACAGCCTATCCCCTAATAATCCTGGAAATCAAGAGTGAAGTGTAGTTCTGTTGGCTTTGAGTTGCAAAATTATGCAGGTCCTAAAAAGCAGGAATGACAACCATAACTGATGTTCTGGGCCGATGTGTCTTTTCCCTTGAAAGGCCTTAAAAATTATACGTCATAGCTACAGACCACTAGCTACATTTTCAACAAGTGCAGAACACTTTAAGATCGTTGGTTTTGGCTTTGTTCTGATTTACATCAAGAACTTTAGATATTGTGGCATTAAAAAAATGAATTTAAATGAGATTATATGTCATACATTCAACAAACCACTTTATCCTAGGGTTGCAGGAAGTCTATCCCAGCCAAATGTGGGTGCAGGCGGGGTGCACCCTGGACAGGTCACCAGACCATTGCAGAGGAAATTAGGAAGAGCCAACTAGCCTCATATGCATGACTTTGGACTGTGGGAGGAAACAGGAGTACCCAGAGGAAACCCATGCAAGCACAAAGAGAACATGCAAACTTGACTGTGAAATGCTCCCGCCGAGCCCAAGACCCAAGGACACTCCACCGCCCAGCCTTGACATTACGGATAAGGATAACTACCCCACCTACTCCCAAAGTCAGCTGAGACCCTAGAATGACTGAATGAATGAATGAGTGAATGAATGTTATCTTTAATGGCCCAATTCATTTTTCTTGTACATCCAAAACCATGAAAACTTATTTTAGAGCAGTCCTCTGCCAGTCAAACACAGATGTCTTGTTGTGGTGAAAGGGTTGAAGCAAAGCCCAGTGTCCTGTCAACAACAGGGTTATAACAATGCTCCTCACTGCCACTACAATACGCTGGCCATGAATGCACCACTCCCTTGGACACACACCGACTACACATGGCCAACAAGCAGAAAGTGCACTATTCCCTTACTTCAGAACATACACACACATGGTCAGGTTCTTTAATAAGTCATCCATACGCAGGCCTGCTGGCGGAACCATCCTGGCATACACCCAGCACCTAAGTGGTAAGGCTGTTTTGTTTCATTTAATGCTGATACTCTTAACATGACAATAACAGTTTCACTAGACAAAGGTCCTTAAATGAAAAAAAGAAGGTGTGTGAGACAAGTAAGAAGTAAACCGATCTGCAGAACTGTGTCTGATCTTCATGGTCAGTACTAGGATGTAATTTTTGTTCGCCAAACCTCGTATTCCCAGTACACCCTGAACGGCTTACCAGTCCATCGCAGGGCGACACACACGGAACCTCTGACACTCACATCCTAACTGAGAGGTAATTTGGGACAGCTAATTAGCCTAATGTGCACGTCTTTGGACTGTAGAAGGAAACCAGAGTACCCCGGAGGAAACCCACACAAGCACGAGGAGAACATGCAAACTCCACACAAAATTGTCTGATCCTGGGACTTGAACCCAGGACCTTCTTGCTGTGAGGTGGACATGCTAACCACTGCCCCACCATGCCCGCCCGTGCCCGGTCTTCAGAATAAAGATTTCCAGATATGGTTACGTTTATAATAACTCGCTCAGACTTAACTGCAGTTAGAAATGTGCAGATGCGAGTAAAAAAGCCTGATGTGTCTAAAAACATGAGGCATATGACCGTATGGTATTTGACCCTGACGGAGTTGGTATTTGACCCCGTGACACTCAGACACTGAGCTTTCCATGATTAAAAAGCCACAGAAAGGCGTAATAAAACACGTCTTAACGGTTGAGCATTGTAAATACACAGATGGTTTAATCTCTACGCTGGTATTTGAATAACGAAGTCTGTCTCGCTTGTTAAAATATTTACAGAAAAGTCTATAAAAGCGCACAGCGTGTACGTTTTACAGATGTGCTAAGAGCTCGCCGAGGTTAAACAGCTCTAAACGATGCTACAACTCATCAGCAGACACTCTGCTTTGAATGCGGAACACCATGCCAATTAGGACGTGACCAATACACATCATATGCTTTTCCACTTGCCAGAAGAAGAGTAGATGATACCTTTGGAGATGTTGGATATTTTGGACCACGTCCAAGCACAGTGTTCACAAATATCAGGTGAAAGTTTTGTGTTTCTAATGCAGGTATGCTCTCTTGCAGGAACAGGCTACCACTAAGATAACACTGCCTTACTGAAAACGAAATAAACTCTGCATGGCATCGTAATACAGTTATATTGTATACAGCTCTAATTTTGGCATTGGTGGCTCACTGGTTAAGGCTCTGGGTTACTGATCCAATGGTTGGGCGTTCAAGCCCCAGTTCCACCAAGCTGCCATTGCAGAGCCCTCGATCAAGGCCCTTGTACGCTCAGTTGTATATAAAAAAATGTCAGTCATTGACTGGATAGGGGTGTCAACCATAAACGTAATTTAAAGAACAACACTTTATTTAAAGCCAAATTTTGCAAAGCCAGTTCTTAAACTGGCAGATCGAAGTCTGCACCGAATGATCTCTCGAGAAGTTAAGATAATCTCATAATCCGAGCCCTGACTGTTTCTGCCTTGTGATTGTGATCACAATTACAGTAAAAGGTGCCAATCATTGCAGTGTTTGGACTTTCCAAATGGTCGACGTGATACGATTAGAGCTAATGTTTCTAAGTGCTTTCATACTTTATTACGCGGAACTCTGAGCTATTATACATAATGCAATTACATGTAAGTGCGAGGGTTTAAAGCTACAGGCATTGTGTAAGTCTTATTCACAATCACGTACTTCTCAGCGCCTAACAAGGCAACATTCTTTCTGGCTTGGGTCGGCGTGTTTGCGGAATGAGTGGCAGCGAAAAGTAAACACCCCCCAGGCACGGGAAGGGTGAGTCTTAAAGGTTGTAAAGGCACGTGCTGCGATGCATAGAAGATATCTGCAAACAAAAGAGATCCCAATTGAGCAAGAAAAGGAATTTGCGACTTGTCGTTGCTGGCAGACCTTTACGACTCGGGTGGTACATTGCTGAGGAGCATGTTTGAGCAGGAATGTCCCACTTGTGTAGATTCTACATCAATCTTGATACTCTACTCACTGAAATAATTCCAAACGATTTTCTGCTTAGGATGCCCACATGGAAAATTTGATGGAAAATCTAAAGATGGTATGGCATTCCGTCATTTATGTTGTTGGCAAATGCTATTCCTGATATACAGCCTCTACTTACTCACTCTCATTCATTTGCCAAACTGCTACATCCTATTAGGGTCATGAGGAAGCTGGAGCGTATCTTAGGAGCCTGCAGGTGGGGTGCACCCTGAACAGCTCATTAGACCATCACAGGGCCAACACAAACAACCATCCACACTCACATTCAAATCTGGAGGCGATCTGGGACACCCAATTAGCCAAATGTGCATGTCTTTGGACTGTGGGAGGAAAGTGGAGAACCCGGAGGGAACCCACACAGGCATGGGGAGAACATGTGAACAGAACCTAACCACTATGCCACCGTGCCACCCTCAGCAATATACTGTAAGAGAAAAATCCATGTCATACACTTGCATGTATGATGAGCCAACGATTGTGCAAAACTTGCGCAAACTTGGGCGAAAAGTACTCGCACTGCGATGACTGATGCAGTTCCATCTGGTGACTAATGAAGATCTAGTGTAGCGCTTCCACAACAGTTCCATCTTGGCATTCGTCCTCCCTTCTAAGGTTTTATGTGTAAATCCTACCCAGTTGTGAAACGCCAGCAGATGAAGTAGAGGTTAATCCTTTGAGACATTAAAGCTGAGGGCGATGGTCTGCCTCTAACGTCACTGCAAGGAAAAACCCCGAGTACAAGATAAATTCAAAGTTTATGCTTTGGCAACCTAAGAGCAAGCACACACTTACTCACTACTCCTTCTTTTTCACCGTCTCTGCCTAATTCTGTATCCTTCCGAGCAGTAACCTGGAATGTAAGGTATGTGCACAGTGTGATGCCAAAAAAAACTGACATAATTAAGTATTTGGTTTATATAAGCGCAATCTTGTGTGAATGTAATCCACCCATTTGAGACATCTGCTGATGTCATGATACCAAAGTAAACATGTTCGAAGTATCAAACACCTGAAGACACAATCGGAATGCAGTTTCAAACACTGACATAAGAATGATTCATTCTTCATTCATCATTCATTCATCGTCAGAAACAGGTTTATTCATGGCTGTGGCAGATCCTGAGCCTGTCCCAGGAACAGTGGGCTCCAGGCAAGTCTCTCTGGATTTGAATTCCATCACAGGACCCCAAGGTCACACACTCATTCACACCTCAAGGGCAATCTGGAGTAAATCCACCAGTAGCAACTTTTACGAGGTGGGAGGAAACCTACAAACGCTACCCTCTGAATTGCCAAACCCCACCCTCCACACTATCAAACCTCACCCTCCACACTACCTAAACTCCACCCTCCACACTACCAAACCCCACCCTCCACACTACCAAACCCCACCTTCCACACAACCAAACTCCACCCTCCACACTAACAAACCCCACCCTCCACTCAACCAAACCCCTCTCTCCACACTAACAAACCCCAATTTCCTCACTACCAAACCCCACCCTCCACACA
>JBCNYG010000009.1:14868307-14887240 GCA_039654305.1 Porochilus rendahli | reverse complement strand
ATTTTTTGTTTTTATTTAATTTTTTTTGAGACCACTGATTGAAACAGGTGGAAGGTGTGGCTACTGCTTGGTTGAAGTGCAAACCTGCACCCACACCGGCCCTTTGCGGATAAGATTGGACACCCCTGGTCTATTGTAAAATTAGCTTAATAAAACAGTGCATTTTGCTAAATAAATAAAATTCAGAAACGTGGGTTGAAAATGTAAAAGATATTTTTTTAGGTCGTATCATCCAAGCCCTCATTCTTGCGTCTCTAAACGTTCGCTGTGCCTTTTTCCATTCACAGCGAAGACCTCTGTAAGGAAATGGTGGATGGCCTGAGGATCACCTTCGACTTCACCTTACCCATGATCCTCCTGTATCCCAACGAGCAGGCTCAGTTCAAGAAGGTCAGCTCGTCCAAGTTCTTCCAGCCAATCGCAGACGCTATAGGATGCTGTACAAGGTGATGGAGAAATCTCAAATGGTTATTGTGTCGCTTTCTTCAGTTTTTGGGGCGCAGCATTTTGTTGAATTTCCTTATTTCGGAATCAATGCCCGTGGCAAACTTAGAGTCTTTTTTTTCCTCCAGCATTTCGATTCAAACCTTATTCTGAATTTGCAGAGTGAATTTTATCCCCTGATTGCGAACCAGTAAGATTGTTCCATTCCCATGTAGTATATACACTAAACAGGTGTATTCATGTACTAAATCTTTAACATTTACGGTAATGGCAGACACCTGAGCAATTCAGGGTTAAGGGCCTTGCTCAAGGGCCCAACAGTAGCTGCAGGGTGGTACTGGGAATTGAACCCCCAGCCTTCAGATCAGTAACATAGAGCTTTGACCTTTTTTGTCGCCGCGGGTCTACCGAGTTCCCTCGACACGGTTAAATCCCACACTCATCATGGTCCTCTGAAATCATGCAGATCGCGGACGTTGTGCCCCAGTATAAACCCGGCGTAACCTCCTTTTTGTAGCTCGAATGCTCAGAAATTCTGCAATTCTTAGCTCAAACTTTTTTACTTCCAAAGCAAGTGAAATGCGGCATACAATATTTTTATTCTCTCAGCTTTTTTGTTGGATCTGCAAAAATCCCAGTTGCTTTGCACAGCTTGAGTTTTGTTTGTTTTCCAAACTACTGTACGTTGTAGAATTCCTGATGAAATTGTGAACCCCAGCTGAAGCCCTCTGTCAGAATGTTCAGTAATTCTGTTGCATGCGATTTGATCCTAAACCGTGGTCCCTGGTCATGTTTCAGGTCTCTTGGCGAGCGCTCTCCCAGTCCAGGTCTGAATCCGTCCACTCCTCAGTCTACAGACGGCCAGTCTACTCACAACGAGTCCTCCGTCTCGCCCGTTATCGCCGCGTCAACACCGAAGCGTCGCCGCTGCACTAATCCCGATTCCGACAGCACGCACTCTCTGAGACGCTCCACGCGCAACACCTCCGGAGGGGAGAAGAGTGCTGAGGGAGGAGGAGGAGGAGGAGGAGGGGGCGGAGGCGGAGGCGGAGGCAGCAGTAACACCTCACCTCAACCCAAACGCCGACTCGCTGAAGTCCCGACTCCACTGCCCAAGTTCTTCCTTAACCTGGAGAAAAGTGAGTGCACGTCACGTTCATCCAACGCCACGTTGCTCCGCAGACTCTCGCCAAGGGATCTGGGGGAGTAGAGAGATCGATCGAAGCCTTTTGAAAAATCCTTAAGTAAGGATGTAATACAGACTCCGAGAACTAAGGGTTGAAATCCGGTGTTGTCGTCGTCTTTCGATGATCACCGCTTCCCTGCTGTCTATCATCCATTTAAACCACAGCAACACGGAATTCGATTTAAAGCCCTTAAAGTGACCGCACCATCAGGAAATCATTTTTGTGCTCTATATATTGCCCCACACTCTGAACTCTGATTGGTTATTTATTAATTATAGCGACCGACAGCAGCAGCCTTCACCAGCGATAAATGAAGCACTAAAGGCATTCTGGGTAGCAGAAAACGGGAAAACATCATAACACACCAATAATAAAGTTATAGCAAGCTTTTAACTATGTTCGTATTGTGACGTATCGTTTTGGTATACACTACATGGGAACCCTATTGTACGTCTGACCCACACCCTGTGCCTCTGTCCCCCCCAGCAGTATAAATGGGAACCAGTAAAAATACTGGGAAGGTAACCTGCCGTGGTCTAGCGTCCCATTCAGGAGGAGTTGAACTCCTAGTCGCTTCACACTGCAGAAAAAGGGATAAACTCCGTCCTGATGAGCCAGTCGGCTCGGGTGGAGAAGCCCAACAGACGTTACCCAGCCTTCATGGGAAGTCAAGAAAAGCAAACCAGTATATTGTTACTTTTTTAACTGGTCCGAGTATTATTCTGAGGTTGTGGAGTGGATATGTTTTATTAACTCGAGAAGGCGGGCCAATGACATTGTGCCGTTCCCAGTTCGCCATCATTTAAAACATCATAGGTCTAGTTAGGGTCGCATGGTGCCGTAGTGGTTAGAACGTCCGCGTCACAGCAAAAAGGGCCTGGCCTTTGGCTTTTCCGTGCGGAGTTATCCTTGTACTTGCCTTGGTTTCCTCCGGATACCCAGTTTCCTCCAACAGCCCAAAGACATGCACTTTAGGCTTATTGGCTGTTCCGAATACTGCCCCCAGTCATAGTCGACATGAGGAATCATTTTCACGTATGTATCGTCACCCCAGTGTCCTGATCTTAACCCAATTGAAAGTTTTCGGGATGTGCAGGAGAAGACTTTATGGAGGGGTTCAGTTTTTTCCCACATCGATTCAAGACGCCGGTGAGAAATGAACCCGACACTGGATGGGAATAAATGTTACGTTGCCCAAGTTTGTTGAAACAACGGGAGGATGATTACGTGCTGTAAGCGAGGCTAAACGTGGAACAACAACATACTCACGTGTTCATCCATGTTCTGTTCAAACAGCCCCCCCCCCCCCAAACACAAAAGTTCACTCTCCCGACAGCGTATAATAGTCTTCCGTTTTTTTGACCGTCTGTTCATCTGTAATCATTTGATTTCGGGTAGTTTAATTGGGCCTTTAGATTTTTTGGGGGATTTTCACAGTTCATGTTTTCGGACACGTGCAGGTTGGGGTTAAATGTCGTCATCTGATGACTCTTGTTTTTTTTTTTTTTTTTTAGGAACCCCAGTTCACAGCGGCTCGTCCTCTCCTCTCCCCCTCACACCAAGTAAAGACGGCAGTGGAGTGTTCACAGGACTCGAGAGTCGCCGGAACAACGAGCTGAACGAGGCAAGTTTTAAATCCTGTGAACTTTCTGTTATTAGGTTAAAAATTCAGTTTTACTTTGAGGGTCTGATTCTGTGGTGTTTATTTACTTGTTAGCTTTGTGATTGTTCGCTGTTGTTGTGGCGCCTGCCTGTGACTCGTCTCCTATTTATTTATTTATTTATTTATTATTATTATTTTTCAATTAAGGAAGACCCCTGGTGGAGATGGAACGCTTCCTAAAGGAGGTCTGAATTGGGTCTGGGTTCCGATCAATAGTGTTCAACACACATTTTTAGCTAAACAGCTAAACCTTTTCCAAAGACTGTAATATAACCGTGTGATGGTGTCGCGGAAGAAATCTGTATCTGTTTATTCGTATATTTTTGACTATTTTCCCTAGATAAAGAGTACAATGCATTTTTGGGAAGGATATAAGGCACCTTGGTGTATGTTGCTGCATGTGTTTATTCACATTTTCTTACCGAAGGTGATCCAGACATTTCAAAAGCTTTAAATGTGTCTTCGGAGTCTTTTCAGAAGGAGAGAGCAAAAGCCGAACAAGTATAATTAAGGAAGGTTTGTATTTCAGAGCCAGATGAAATTTGCTGTGATTTTTTTCTGTTAGATTATGATTCCAGTATATAGTCCCCTTGAAACGTCTCTCGGAATGGTGAAGAATTCCAATCACATGGCTTGAAGCATCCACTAGATGGCACTAGTAATCAATTACTAAACATCGCTGTGCATGCAAGAAGCCATTGCACCAGAAAGCCATTTTTGGGGGGGGGGTTTGGGGGTTGACTTTTACTCAAAATCCAAAAAAGGTATCAGCATTAAAAAAAAGTCAACGTGAAAGCAAGAAAAGACAGCTCGGAGAGCATGCTGAGAGTTTTTCAAAATGCTAGGCGTTTCTGGGAGGCTGTGACAGCTGACACTGAACACCTGCCATGTGATCACGCTGACGTGCCAAATGTACTGAATCAGGCAGGCCGTGGAAATTCTGCAGAAAACAGCCTGCGCTCCATGAACCAGCACGTGCATGTTTGTTTACGTGGACGATTAGAGCTGTGTTTACATACAGCGTATTCCTCCGGTCCAGACGCCCAGCTTCGACTACAGAGACCGATCACTGAACATGGCCAAGAACCTCCCGCTTCCCGGCCAGCCCCCCGTCATGTCATGTTTGTCTCCGCTCACTTCTTCAAACCGCTTTCCTAGACAAGACGATGGGATTGTTTTTCTTGCTCTTTGTCCAAAACCGCTGTGTCACGATGTTTAACGCTCATTGTAAACGGCGCACGTATACTGTGTGCACGTACGCTTGTGTGTGGAGAGCAATTCAGATTGCAACCTTCAAGCTTCTGAAGCTTGTTGCCTGAAAAGTAGTACACACACAGTATGTAGCTGATGCATGTCGGCGGCGTACTTGAGGCTGAGAGCATCCAGTCAGTTATTCACACCGAGAGTACAAATAGAAATTCATGTAGAGTTCATGTAGAGAAATTTAAATTTACTAAACCAAATTTGGCCAATCCAATTGAAATTTCTCAGATTTATAGAAACTGCACTTACGCCTACTTGACAAGGGGCAGGGCCTGACGTTGCCTGATGGAGCCGCTGATGTCATACATGATCGTTTTAAAGAGCTAGTAATACAACTACACCATAGGTACCCTTTAATGGTCCCTGTAGATTTGGTCTTTGAATTTTCATTGCAGTAATAAAGTAGACAGGCAGCACGGTGGCTCAGTTCCTGGGCTCGTGCGTTTCTGTGTGGAGTTCTTCATGTGCTTCCATGGGTTTCCTCGGGGTACTCTGGTTTTCTTCCCACAGTCCAAAAACATGCACAGTAGGCTAATTGTCGGTTCCAAATCGCTCCTAGCTGTAAAAGTGAGTGTGAATGGTTGTGTGTGTGTTGGTCCTGCAGTAGTCCGGTAGATAGAGCTGTTCAGGGTGTACCTTGCCTTTCTGCCCAGAGTCGGCTGAGATAGGCGCCAGCCTCCCTGCAATCTTAATTAAGATTAAGCTGTTAGAAAGTGAATGAATAATGATAAATTGGTAATCAGATAATTAAAACCAGTACCTGCATCTACACTTTTTTTGAGTAAAGAGTATTGGGGCACCCTGTAAATCGAAAGGATCTTAAAGTAACGTCTCATATTTCCAGGCACCCGGAGATTCCTCTCAAGCATGCTGAGCGTAACTTTCATCTTTCATCAACTTCAAATGTGCTGAACAGTTTGTTCGGATTTTGTGATCAGAATAAACAGCCAGTCTGTATTTATACGGCGATTTGTTCGGAGATCTGTATTAATCTGTCCGTTATCCGAGAGACCGATTTTCATCCTGATCCCACCTCAGGTGCTGAGTTGGCGTCTGACGCCGGATAACTACCCTCTGAGTGATCAGCCTCCACCGCCTTCTTACCTTTACGGCTCACAGCATCTCCTCCGCTTGTTCGGTGAGTATACGAGCACGTTCAGGCCAAATCAGAGCGCAAAGGGAATTAGTGTGTACTGTACAGAAATGCTACGATCTGATTGGTTCTCGGTCCAGGAATAGTTAGAATTCATGCGCAGAAGGTGAGGTGGATGTTGTTGAATAGTCCGGAATGCCGAGGGTGGTAGTCGATTCAGTAACATCCACCTAGCCTGAGGTTAGTAATTGTTTGTATGTACTACATGGGAATGAAAATTAATTTATTATTATTTATTGAAATTTTTAAAATTTAACTCATGACAGATCAGTTCTTCGTGTACACTCGTGAGCAGATGCGTAAGTGGTGTCTCTTATAAAAAAGTTTTAGGATATACTACACGGAAATGCAAGCCAAAACAAAATGATTTTTATTAGCATGTTTTTATATATTTTAACTATGACAAAGACAGGTGAGGTGAGCTGTATAACTGACAGCATCTGTTTAGCCTACTCGTCCAGAGATTTCTACGTAACACAGGGAAACGTAGAGAACTGTTTCTGTTTTAAAGTATGATGATGGCGCTTCTTGCTCCAAATGACCGTGACAAACTGTGAGTGTCAATCACTTTGACTTAAGCACTACCCACTCTGGATAATGTATTTCAATCCCCTGGTAGTGGACCAATCAGATCACTTCATTCCTGTATCCTAAAAAATAACTCTGGATGGTGCTTGAATTAATTAAACTGTAAAAATAATCCATAAAAATCTTGTTTGTACTTTAAAAAAAAAAAAAATTCTTGTTTCTTGTGAAGTAAATACTGATACAGTTATTTACCTCAGGCTTGGTGAATATCGAATGTTACCTCTCGGAGAGTATTCGGCGATATCCACCACACCGCTAGTGAATAATTGTCTTTTATGGTCGCCCTGATCTTTCGTTTGGTTTCGTGCTGCTCGTGATTAATGAACAAAAATGTAGTGTGTGAATAATTAAATAAATAAACAAATTTTTGCCCTTCCACTCACTTTGTAGCTCCGTTTAAAAGTGTATGTATATGAAATTGCTCCAAGAGGCTGCCGGGTGCTATCTACTGTAAATGCCATACTTACTTACCGTCGTTATCAACATTGTAGAAAATATACCGTTACACACACACACACACACATATATATAATTACCGTCAGCTCATTCATCACCTCTAAGTTTGACTCTTCTCCACACTTTGCTTAATGGACTTCACCTTGCGTCTGACATATCAGTAAGATAAGAGTCCAAGCTTTCAGAAGTAGAAGACTAGGGATATATAACCTGCATTAGAAGTTCTAAAGTGCTAAAGCTAGCGTGTCCGGTGTTTCTATACACTCCTTAATCGTACTCGAATTTCATAGTCTAGTCAAGAACAAGTTAAGATCTTGAAGAAAATACCGTATACGACGATCGAAGTGTAACGCGGACGGTGTGAGAGATGCACGTTGTTGTCGTTTTTATCGTCTAAATATTTGTGTTATCCTGCAGTGAAGCTTCCGGAGATCCTTGGGAAGATGCACATGCCTGAGAAGAACCTGCGAGCCTTGGTGAAGCACTTGGAGCTTTTCCTCAGGTACCGCTCGCTCCAAATCACAACGCGAAACACAACGTTTTACAATCCGGGAGCTGGACCGGTGGTCATCCCGTGCACCGCACTTCCCAACATTAAAGTCACGAGTCGAGACGTTATCTTTGCTCAGCCTGCTTGGATCAGCTTTAGCTAGTCATTGAAATAATTATCGAAATATCGGCATCTTCCCTTAACCCATATAGGTAACGGTTATCTAGAATCCACGTCTGTTGTGTTTCTTTAGTGAGCGTAACAGGTTTGTTCCCTTCGCAGTGTCAACCTTGACCTGGTTAGCTAGCGGCGTTTTGTTAGATAAGATCGACTTTCATAAAATCCTCGTGCACAGTTTCAGCTACAATAAGACCATGCAGGAGCAAAGGGCAGTGCAGGCAGGCACGAGTAGATCCTATAGACACGTCAATCAAACCAGCAGCGACGTGACACAGCAGTACGAAGTCATTCGTTTTCACTGATTGCAACTGACAGCTGATGTATTTGTTCCCGGCACAGTATAAGAAGCAGCCATGCGTGGATTTTTCTAGTATGTTTAGATTATTTTCCCGTTTTTCACAAGGGTGGAAAGCAGCTACACTACCAGCAGGGCATTATGGGTCAATTTGGATGTAGCCAAAATCCAGCACGTTTCCTCTTAACGTATATTTTCATGCTGATGTTTAATAGTTTATTTACATGTAAACGGCTCGCCTGTTACTTGGCGTGTACAGTCGCTGGTACGTCCATATACCGCGATATCTCTTGAGTTTCCTGTCTGGAGAACACAAGGTGTGTGTGTGTGTGTGTGTTAGAATTGACATTAAGTGTTCCAGAGATATCACTGGGCATTATACAAGCCTCTGAACTAATCTTTAAATCCGGTGCAGCGATCTTGAGCTGGCCTCAAATCCACAGGATTTATTATTCTCCGCTCTAATTAATAGCGCTGCAGTGTCACCTCTCGCCAGCACTTGGCGCTGTAGAGCAGAGCAGGAATGTCAGTAGACAAGAAACACCCCCCCCACCCACCCCACGTCTACTTCTCGTCTAATCATCATGCTGATTTCTGTGTTCTAACTTCTGCTGTTGTTAAAAAAATTTACAGTGAGTCAAAAAAAAACTTGGAAAGAAGAATACTGCCTCTGCTAGGCACACAACCCCTAACCACACACACACACACACACACACACACACAAAAAAAACCCCCATAAAAAAATCAGTATTCTAATACACTTGCCTTATAATGAAAAACCATGAATTAGGTCATTGTTTGAAACCGTTCTGTAACAGTGGGAAGCTGTGCATGATGGGATGCGGTTAAATAGATCTCAGCAAGAGTGATTGTCGTTAATCCCATCTGTTATGTGTGAGGCTGATGGTGTGTGTGTTGTGTGTGGGTGTGTAAGAGAGAAACTGTGTGCAAGTTGTTTCGTACATCAGTTAGGACTGTTGAATTTCCATAAATGCATTCTAACTCGAGTCTCTGAAGAGATGTAGTGTCTTAGTGTTGTGATGCGTTTAAATGTTAATGACCCCAGGATTTTATCGTGTAAACAGAGCGATAATATCCGTAGTGTTAGTGTGTGATTAAAAAGTGACACTTCTCAGTCTGACATTTTTTCCCCATACAGATATATCACGGTGTCAATAGTGCAAGTTTAACATGACTCAGTGTTGCACTTTTTCGTTGGAAATGGGTAAAAATATCATCAAAAAAACATTCTCCGAAGCAAAATCTTCAACATGACTGAGTTCAAATTTCCATAAACACAATCCATCCATGCTAAAATACTTGTTTAGGAAGGGTTCCATGTCCACGTTGTTGTAAAACAATGGAAATCTCCACTTATTTTGCCAATTTTTAAACCACTTTTGTGATTGCTCAGGGTATTTCTCTATTATCCAGATTCACTACCAGAATACTCAGTGCTTATGGAATCCGAGAAGGAATCCACTAATCATACAGCGGTAAACCAATGGAAGACACTAAAACTATTGCAAAGGTCAAAGGTTAGCCAGATAGTGGAAAAGGCTCACAAAACTTTGTACTCTTTCTTGTCACTGTAATTATTGAAGATCTTTAATAAAGATCTTTTAATAAAAAAGAAAAAGAAAGAAAAGGCAGACGGCCGTTTGTCAGCAATGTGGCGAAGCTGATGCACGTGATTTTTTTTTTTGTTTGTTTGTTTTTGCCGATGTGTATAAGAGATTTGCAATTTTCGCATTACCTTCCCAAAATTAAATTGTATGAAGTAAGAGTGTGTGTGTGTGTGTGTGTGTGTGTGTGTGTGTTGATGTGTCTGATTCAATGAGACAGATTGGATTTTTTTTTTTTATCTATACAGATTGTTGCCAATGTTTCTACAAACATGGCTTAAACTTTTGAACATTAACAGAATAATTAACAATGAATAGAAGAGAAAAGGAGCCAAATAAAATAAATATAGGGAGAGCTGGGCTTTTAGGCAGTGCCTGAATCTGTATATTAATTGCTGTCAATTCCATGTGCATGAATATAAGATGGTTGCCACACAGTGTCCTGTGGTTATTTGAAGCAGCGCTTGTGCAGATTAAATGAAATTACCTGGCGTCGTCTATAGTGCTATTACAACGTTTATGATAGAGGCAGAATGGAACCATGTGATCCTGTGACTTACAGTTGAAATCACAGGGGAATATAGGACACCTCTGTGAGTAATCATCTAAACTATACGATGGTAATAGCTGCATGATTGACAGTTGCTCTATGGAAGCCCTTCCCACTTTTTCCATCTGATGCTAGTAATATAGTATATAGTAATATATATATTTTTTTGTTGCTGGGATTTTCAGACTTGAAAGTCGCACAGATGCAACACACTCTTTTTTTCCATTAAGGGAAAGAGGAAGGCTTAATGACCCCAAACACAAAATGTGCACCACTGAACCGTTTGCCGGAGTTATGATGGCCGCTTCCAGATGTGAACGCTAATAAAAACCTGTGCTTTGAATTAAAATGTCGTCCACATGCACAGACCTGGTACTTGAGAGAGCTTGAAATATTCTGCATTGAGGAACATTTTAGATAAAAAAAAAATGAATAGATTATATTACTTATCTTATATACATAATTATATACATATCCATACTGAAAGCAGTGAGTGACAAGCAACCACGCAGAGTCAAGGAACGCCGAGCGATGAGGCGAAAAGTGGCACGGAGTGGGTGGGTCCAGGGTTCCACTGAGCTGTACTTTCACGCAACGAGATTCGAACGACAACCAATCACAGCTTAAAGTTAACGTTGATTGACAGGTGGCACCAAACACTTTTTTTTTACTGTAGGGAAACAGGTTCCTCGAGTTTCCGAAAACTCCGCCCGCATTCACGTGAAGGAGCAGCTCATTACTGCCATGAGCTTTATGACCGGACGTGTCACGCCTGGGCCCCTGTTCCCGAAACGATCGGCATTTCTATAAGTATATATCTGTCTATGTTTAACTCCTAGTTCATGATGCACAAGAGTCTCCGATCTGCACTTGCTACTTGATATTAATGACGATAAACTGAATTATTAATTATGATAATGTAAGTTAATATAAGCTAAAATGATGTACGCTAACATACGACGACATAAGATAGATAAGAAGCTAGATAGTTCCTGTGGAAATACATTTCGTGTCGTGAACTGGCTGTTCATCTCTTGTGGTTTCACTCGGAAACTTGCGAAAGAGTTATCTAGGCAACCCGAGCTAGCTACGGGTGGTATTCACGTGTGCCGTGCGGTGATTCACACGCCGCTCAAATTGCTTGTCAGCCATCGCTTCCTGTGTGGACGCAGCTTTATTTTATTATGAATTAATTCCACCAAATAATGAAAAATCACAACATAAGAAAAGTTGTTTAAAATAGTCTAAAGAAAGCTATCGCCTAATTTGCTTCGGATCAAATTATCAACTCGGGTGGAGGTTCCAAATGCTACCGATTACACACGCTAAACTGCTAATAGGTGACTCGCCAACTATCTGCGATTATGTTGCTGACAGTCTGAGACCATTGTGGTCGATCACAGATAGTGGCAGATAGTTGGAGACTTGGTTGCAGACGGTCTCAGTCCTGGTTGCCGAGCCATCAGAGACTTTCATCCGGGCAACGTTTTATGTGAGTCATTGAGGACATCACATACACAGTTGCCAACGTGAAAAAATCTCCAGCAGTCACCAAAGAATCACCCAAACGAGAACGGGCCTTAACATTTTAGGGCAAATTTTAAAAATATAATTATGACGGCGGAATCCCTGAATCCTATGTTTTGGGAAGAAAAGTTGGCAGCTGTTATTTAGACTTTCATCTCATCCTGTTATTTAATTCTTTAAACACATCCTTGTGTTGTCCGTTTTTTTTAATATATTATTTATTTATTTATGATTTTTTTTTTTTTTGCCCCACCCCCTATTCTTCAGCGTGATTTGATGAAGCTTGTGCTCCTGTTCTGATGATACGGAGAGCAGTTTGGTTGAATCCGGTTGTTTGAAGTAGAATTTTATGTTCCGGTCATGTCGGTAGCTTTGACAGGTTTTTCCAGATTCATAGCGGTCTCTGCATCTCATGTTCCCGTTCCGTTAATTAAGCTCTGAAGTGTCTCACCGTCTTACTGAGACGAAGGCCAGTGCAGAGCACGAAGAGACGCACTGCGGTGTCTGTCAGATAATTGTTAATTATCATAATGTGAGCTACTGTGATTTCCTTCTAATCTTTTGAAAGAGAGGATCTGTTCCGACAGCTGGCGGTGGTGATGACCAAGTACTTCTAATGTAGGGCTGGATGATACAGCTAGACTTTTATATTGGGCTATTATTACTAGCGTATTTGCTCATATTCTGTTGCTTGGTACATCACTGCAGAAAATCCAGAAGCAGCCATCCCTCGTTGTAAGCTAAAAGCTAACGCCAGCTAGCCAGTTCTTCTTTTTATTCTAGACATGTGCCATGAAAAGAAAGCAAGTGTTTAATAGAAAGGTGCTTTTTTTACGAATAAGATTTTTTTCTCTCACCAAACAGACTTTATTGACCTACTGCACTAATCCAGTCTTTTGGTATGGCGTAATGCAGGGGTCTGAACAAGAGCGCATTGTAACGGTGTGACGAATCCAGAAGTGCGGGTATGTAGTTCGAGTGGGGTGTCCTAACTCCACCAATTTCGAGTTCGTGGCTTCAAAATTCAACTTGTATTTGGTTACGTTCCAAAATCACCATAGTGATGTGTCGCCCCCGACACTGCCTAGGTAACCCTCCAAGAGGACCAACCAAATCCGTCACATCGTCATCGCTTCCTGTGTGTGTTCTCTTTATTCCTGATGTCTATAGAAATATGATTTGCTAGTGGTGGTGATTGTTACTTTTCTTTCTTTCTGGCAGGTTTTTGGCCGAATTTCATGAAGATTTCTTTCCGGAGTCGGCGTACGTGTCTGCCACTGAAGCACATTACTCTATGAAGCAGCCGAGACCCATCTGCTGAAACTGGCTCGTCATTTCCTCTCTGTCCTTCCCGACTCGCGAGATCCTTTTTAAGTTTTTGACTCAAGTCTGGAGCTTGCTTCTAATTTGCTCTTTCTAAGGGACATCACTGTGTGTCTCTTTACCTTTTCGTGAATGGAGACGCCAAAAAAAGGCTGTCTTTATCCCGCGTTTCAGCTTGTTTCAGTGGATAGATGGAAAATTGCTGCCCATTTTCTTTCTGCTTAAACAAAATGCTTTTCAACTTGACCTTCAGCAGCCCGCTGCACTGCGGTCAGTGCTCGAGCTTTTCACTTTTCCTTCTCGCTTTTGCAAATAAAGCAGCAAGAACCACTTTACTTGGACTTGTGTGAACGATGGAGCTGTTCAATTTGTGGTTTGTTTCTTTTTACAAGCTGGGGTTGCTTTTATTGAACACGAATGCAAAATAAATGTTTTGTTTTTTAATTGTTCGTTCCCCATGCTGTAACAGTTCCTAGAGTAGGGGAGGGTTGCGGTTGATGCTTATTATTTAACAACGGGAACAATGTGTTTGCTGATGTCCTGTGCTGGTGGTATATTTATATACACTGATAACCAAAACATAGTAGAAATATTACCCTTATTACATTTTACAAACACTTGAATGTCAACTTAACCAAAGTAAATACATCGATTAAAAATTAAATCCAGCTAAAAACATTTTTACAGCTAAGACCTTTAGCCTAACTGACACTCCAAAATAGTCGGTCAGGTTAAAATCCAATATACATCTATAAACCTGAGCGAAAGAGCTCAGGTGCCGTAGTGTCTGGCTTTAGGGCATTCTATACTTTACTTTATAGGAATTTGATCTTCGCTTACTGAAGGATAGAACTAGCAGGCACATCCACTCCATGTGTGTAATTTCTTTAAACCTAACCACAAAATCGAATCTTTGATGATCTGAAGTCCTTATAATTATGAAGCCTCTTCTGAATATAGAGTAGAAGGGTACAAGGGTTAAAAAAAAAAAAAAAGTACTGTGTTTGATCATGGATGAAAATTGAAAATCCTGGATTCCCCGAGCCTTTAAACATGGTATATGGTCCTGTGTGTTATGATGTTCTCAACAAGCAAATCCACCTGCCAGTTCCGTTTCTATTTGTTAATATAAATCCATAACTTGAATTGAGCATGTCATGGGTTTTTTTGTTGTTGTTGGTTTTTTTTTTGTTTGTTTGTTTTTTTATAAAGAAGTTGTATATTTCACTACTTGTCCAGTGTACATGGAATTTTGTACGCTTTCCTTTGTGCATTTCTTGCCTCCTTGTATAATAAACCAGTGCAGAAAATACATGGTTCTGTTTGATTTTCTTGAGGCGAACTGTAGTGAAATTGTTTGTGAAGATTTTTATTGTTGCTATAAAATACCCATGAAGTGAATACACCTTGTGTAGAACAATTTTAAAGCAGTCGCTCTATGCCGTGGTGAAATGCGGTTGTGTAATACTTCAGTGAACATCAGGGAACTTAATCCACCAATAGGATTAAACGAGAAAGATCAGGTGGAGAGTGATCCTGATGAAAGATAAGCGTACTGTACCTGCTTTAAGGTTATTAGGTCTCAGGCTGGAAGTACAGCTCACAACTTGAGGATTCAGCGTCCTATTTAAAACGGTTTAACTCACTCTGGAACAATGCAGAGCCATGTTGTCAGCTGACCACCTGTGAGATGAAGTGCGGGGTTTGGGTGCAAAACTAGTAAGAGACAAAATAAGAAGCATATGTAGGTGGCCGGACTGTTTTCAAGTGAATTTCAAGTGACTTTGATTTCGTATTTTCTCAATTCTAATACAAAGTGAAATAGGAAATCTTAATCCAAATGATTTCTTCAAACCGTTTTAACTTTTTATGCACAATAATTGTGGGATGTCCCGGGTAATGAGTAACTGTTTAACGGTGCTCCACTGTGGGTTAGACTCCATTGGTGCTCCTCAAAACCTTTAAGATGCATCTTTAGTTTCCCTCACTTGCGTCTTAGACCCTCCAATCAAGGAAACATTGATAAATGCGAGGAAACAATATGAGAAGCAAGTAAATGTGTTTTAGAATAAATAAGACAACCCAGAACACGCTGGAGGGTCTATATCTCTGGGCTAGTCTGGGAATGGCTCAGTGTGTCGTCGTTGTCGTCGTTCCCCCGGAAGAGCTGGAGGAAGTGGCTGGGGAGAGGGACGTCTTTACTGGACCTTGCTGGTTAAGCTGCTGCCCCCGTGACCCGACCCCGGATCAAGCGGAAGATGATGATGATGATGATCAGGAAGACGACATTTTGTCTGAAGCGTTATGTGGAGTAGCGTCCACTGCCGATGACGGTGACTCTGCTGACCAGCTGTGTGAAAGCTTTTGATGTCATATTAGGGGTGGGTTATTTACACCCTGCTGGCGTGCAGCTCTTCTAGAAAGGTGGCTCTTGTGTATACTTGCTCTTCAATGCTCACATAAGAGAGTTGGGATGGCCAGCAAAACAAGGCACCCCAGGACTTTGGGTTCACTCGAGGAAATGACCAATAAGGGTTTTTTCGAAGCACACTATGATCCTCTGTCTGTGATATTTTCACCTACTGGCTTACTTACAAGTTCTGTGATGTCATTAAGGGGGGCAACACCACCCTGGGACATTGGCTTCTATTTATTGATCTTATTTGTTAAGTCATTACTTCAGTTCCCCACTCACAGCTCCAACTCCTATCTGTAATTAGTTCCCATTTTCAAAACAATGATTTGGACTTCCAATGCAACCTGCAGCAGATCCCATTATCTCCACTCCCTTGTGTTGCCATGGAACCAGGTCCTCCTTGGTGAGGTAGTGTGGATCAGTGTAACAAACTCATCACCATTTTAATGAAGACCTCGGCGGCTGGCTCGGAGACGTTTCTCGAGGAGTGTGCTCTCATTGCTTTAAACCACCCCTAGGTCTCCTGGACTGGATCCTTAGACACGTGTGATGCCACTGATGATGACAGTGCAACGCTCCAAAATGGACACGTGTATATGATTTCAACATATCCTGGCACATATGATCTTTAGATTTGTGCTTTATAGAGATGTCATGAGGAAAGCTGAGCTAAATAAAGCTGAGATGCCTGTTGCTTTCTTCACTGTATAATGAACCAGTTCCTTTAGATGAACTGTAGATTGTTTTGTATAGATGTGTTTTGCTATAAAATGTTGAAGTAAAGCTTGTGTAGAACAAACAATGTAAAGTGAATTTTAAAGACGTCCCTTTGTGTTGAGGTGAAATGGGGTTGTGTAGTACTTCAGTGAACCGCGGGGAGTTGAATTCATCGATAAGATCTGAGAATTAAATGGTCAGACAAAGATCAAAGTAAAGATCAAAATAAAGGCATAAGACTTTGAGAGAGAAATTTCTGTACTGATCTACAATGGAATGGATTTGATGAAAGCATATTTATGCGTCGGGCAGCACAGTGGCGTAGTGGTTAGCACGTCTGCCTCACAGCAAGAAGGTCCTGGGTTCGATTCCCAGCTCGGGTGTTTCTGTATGGAGTTTGCATGTGTTTCCTCCGAGTACTCCGGTTGCCTCCCACAGTCCAAAAACATGCGCAGTAGGCTAATTGGCTGTTCCAAATCACCCCTAGGTGTTAGTGCGAATGGTTGTGTGACTAATGGCCCTGCGATGGCCTGGTGAGCTGTCTAGGGTGTACCCCGCCCTTGCCCAGAGTTGGCTGAAATGGGCGCCAGCCTCCCCGCGACCCTAATTAGGAATAAGCGGTTCAGAAAATGAATGAACGAATGAATGTTTTTTTTTTCTTTATGAAAGACAACTGTGAACAGGAAGATGCCATCACACACAGTTTTTTCTGCTGGCTGAATACTCAGGGCAAACTGGTATGCCGCAGAGTCATGCCTGAAATGAGAAAATCTTGTTTTCGCTTGTTTTTTGTGATTCCAAAGGTCTGTACTAAAACACTTTTATGGAGTTTACATGCATTTTGTTACTCCAGTTTGGTTTCTGAAGAGACACCATTAGAAAACAGAGCAAATGTCCTAGCTGACTGTGATGTATTCGGCCTTCGGGCAGAGTTGGCTGGGATGGGATCCAGCCCAAGTGAAATTACATGGGGCTTTAATGTGGATTAAAAAGTTCACCTCACCTGCCTGCATGTCATAATTACTCTCATCACTCATTGCTGAAATGCTTAATCCTACTAGGGACCAAGGGAGGCTGGTTTCCATCTCAGCCAACAATGGGTGAAGGCAGAGTACACCATGAACAGGTCGCCAGATGCATACAACCATTCACACTCACATTCACATGTAGGGTCAATTTAAAACAGCCTTTTAGCCTAATGTATATGTCTTTGGACTGTGGAAGGAAACTGGTGAAACTGGAGGAAACCCACACAAGCACTAAAATTGCAAATAAATGTATGTTGGGTGTCAAACAAGCTAGACTCATCACTTAATTATACTGTTCTCTATTCTATCTCTGTCTCTGTATCTTTTTTAGTATTTTGTGCTTTCAAAGATGTTGCCAACTGATGGCTACTTTAAGTTCTAGTCTTGGTGTAAATATCAACAGTTGTATAGAAAGAGTTATTTCCAGTTGTTAGCTTTTCGATCTCAGCCTGGTTCTTCGCTGAGGGACGTGGTCCTTGTTGATCCACGCAAATACATATGTGGCATATATTTTCTTTGTTTCGATTAATTTAATAATTTAGCTATTCAACCCACTGTTAAAGGTTTTAAAGAGTTTCCATTCTGTGTATGCCATTCTTCTATTCTGTCTTATATCTTAGGACTATGTACAATTATTATTAGGTGGTATTATTACTATTAATATTATTATTAATAATTAATTATTATTATCACTTCCTCTATATTGGTATATCTATTATCTTAATTATTATTGTAACCCACATGACAGGTAAGTACACGCAGGGAAAAGTTCCCACGATAGCTTCACTGTGGTTCACAGCACTTATCTGTACATCTAGTTCCTCTTTTTTACAGTTTAACACAATACCAATAATTTTTTCCCGCTCCTAAACTTTTGTGTCTCTGCACTCATCATGCCACCTGCTTCTGTGTACTTCTCACACAAACTTTACTAACCCGCACATAGAAGGCGGGACATGAGTTGCTCTGCACTAATACTAATTCAACTACACCAGTATGAACCAATAAAATTTCTCGTTTTTCAGAGGTGAAGCAATCTAGACCCTTGAAATAGGTTGACTTAAATAAAAAGCAGATCAATATATAAAACTCGTTTATGAATTAAATAAAAATAATACTCCCTAATAGAAAAACAATTCCAAGCACTGCAACAGGAGGGAAAAAAAACATTTCAATTTTTTTTTTCGACCGGTTACATTATCAAATCTGTTTTGATAATAATTATTAACATTATTATTTATTGATAAAATAATATTATTGAATGTTCAAGGAAATAGTTGTGTATGTGGGGTGGGAGGGTTCACATGTACTTGTGGTGCTGGATTTGTCTCTGACAAGTTGACAAGAATAAAGAGATAGTTGTTGACTTCTGGAGAGCACAGAGGGACTGTTCCCCGCTGTCCATTGACAGATCTCTGTGGTCATCGTCAGGAGCACCAAATTCCTTGTTGTTTATCTGGCAGAGAACCGCATGCGTTGTTACTCAACACCAACTTCATCACCAAGAAAGCCCAACGGTGCCTCTACTTCCTAAGGAGGCTGAGAAAAGCACATCTCACTTCCCCCATCCTGACTGTGTTGTTCAGATGGACCATGGAGAGCACCCTGAGCAGGTGTACACTGTCTCAATTGTAAGACCCTTCAGCAGATAGTAAGGTCAGATGAAAAGGACAACAGAGCGTCTCTTTCCTCTATCACAGACATTTACACTGCACGCTGCATCCACAAAGTTAACAGCATTGTGGATGACCACACCCTTCATCCCTCACACACACTCTTCACCCTCCTGCCATCTGGAAAGAGGTACCGGAGCATTCGGATCCTCACAACAAGGTTGTGTGAATCGCGTGCCGGCAACTTTTTGTCGGCGTTGTTAGCCTATTTTCCTTCCTCCGATTTTAGAGACCTAATTTTTAAACTTTAAACTTTATTTTGTTGTTTAACTTTTTTTTATCCTTAAGCAGTTTTAGTCATTTTCCTTAGTCTTTCTTCGAACATCTACCTTGCTCCACTCCAATCGCAGAAGGA
>JBCNYG010000009.1:14713415-14730941 GCA_039654305.1 Porochilus rendahli | reverse complement strand
GCGTCTGCCGGGATGAGTTCCAGCCTCCATGTGACCCTAACGAAGGATAAAGCGGCTCATTAAATGAAATGAAATAAAATAAAATGAAAAAAAAAAATTTATTTCTCTAAAGTTTTAGCTGTAGAATTCAATTTAATACTGTTATCAGTAATTCTATAGTGGTAGCATGTGCGGATGATCTGTGATTATCGCCCTTCAATAAATTTTTATAATGTACACATCAAATGATTATTGTTGCTCTTTTGTTGATCTGTAAATCATGATCTACATGATGATCCAAATGCACTTATAGAACACAGGGTAGGAAGTTGTACTTAACTCAAAATTGACAAAAATGGACTTGGCCCACTGTTGCTCGAAGAGGCTTGTTTGATGATGCTAGTTTTTAGGCATTGACATTGGCATCCAAAGCGCTTAATCCGACTCTTGTTGCGGGGAAGTTCGTGCCTATCTCACACTCTGAACAGTTAAGATGGGATGGCAGAGATGAGCGCCAGCCTCCCTGTGACCCTAGTTAGGATTAAGCAGTTCGGAAAATGAATAAATGAATAAATGAATGATTAAAAAATTCTGTTGTCTATTAATTTCTGATATGTTTCTGTATACACCGACCAGACCAAAATTTTACTGTAATATTTTATTTGACTTTTATCAATTTCTTTGATGACGCCATGTAATCACCTTAACTTAAGCAATATCACAGCATTTATGTCCATCCAGAGGTGGGTTAATTTTTCACAGACACCCTGAACTGATTACTGGAAAACTGAACCACTCCATAAAGTCTTCTCTAGCACATCCCAAAGATGTCTGCTCATATGTGAAAATGATTCCTCGTGCTCCCTGAACCACGCTTTCCCTATTTTAATCCTGTATCTGTACCATCAGGGAAGAAAAAGTCTATTGATCTCATAACCTGGTCATTCAGTACATTTAGATCAGTATTCATTTTTTGGACACATAATGTTGCCGAGCCTTGACATGACCAATTAAAGCAACCCCAGATCATAAGACTGCCTGGTATGATGGGTAGATCACTTCACCCACCTCACTTCTTACCCTGAGACGTACTCTAAATCTACAGCATAACTTGTTGCCACCAGAAATATTTTAATTACTGAAGTAATTATTACTTTTTTGCTTAGTTAAATCCAGGTCTTTTTTTTTGCCAAGGCAGTGTATGTATTTTGATATAAATTATTGTAAAAATTATTTCTTTGCCTTGAATGAAATATTTATATAATGTTAATTAAAAATACTTCAGTTTGTTGGATGTTTATGATTTTCATATCTGAGAATAGGTCTTATAATTTAACATACTTACTGATAATCGACTGCAACCTTCACTTTTGTAATAATGTTGTATATAAAAAAATTTAATAATGATCACAAACATTTTACTTTATACTACGGATTTTCGTTAACGAAATAATATTAGACAAGGAAACCTTGATGTCAAGCGTTTCATGAAACTTACCGAACACACAGTAAATACTTTGTTGTGTAAAACTAGTCCACCAAAAAAAAGCAGTCAGAGCAGCTGTTGCTTTTCATAGGCCATAGTGCCAAGTCCAAGAATAAACACTTGACCTATTTAGATGTATTCAGTAGTTTTTGATTGCAGTATTTTAGATTTCTATAAACCAAAATGCACTATTTTCGATTCTCCCTTCCTACTGAGAATGCTATACTTTAAAGGGAAGGTATACCCAAACTTAGGAAAAAGCTTGCATACATTGTCTACGTCTCTGCACATCAAAACACCCTATTCTCACTACAATCTTCTTTGTGTAAAAAAACAAACAAACAAAAAAAGATCCGCACACGGAGGGACGACACTGTACTGTAAAAAATTGCACATGATTGACACGTGTATGCAACAGTGAATTCAGAAGTAATTTGCGTTTGAATGAATGGCGGATTAAACCATTTGTTCCTATAAAGGGGCTCTCGCTTGTCTGATGTGTGTGAACGGAGACTCATATATTGTATAGATGTGCCTAGTTGTATTTTATCCATAAGTTCACATCAAGTTTATATCCGACTTGTTAGTTTAATATCTGTGTACTGTTATTTTTGCCTTATACGAACTGACGAATTCACGTCCTACTCTTGCGATTTCGAATTAAGACATTTAGTGTACACCTTCTAATAAATGCAGACACCTTCTCCTGGGCGGTGAGAAGTGTTTCACTTAATACAATGAGCTTGTTGTCACAACAAGGCCATGGAGAATTAATTAGGCTTAATCTTTCTTAGGTAACCACATCACCCGCTAGAGGGAAGTACAGGAACACTGAAGCGCATTATGTACACACCACTGAAAGTACAATGTGTTCTCATTATGTCCTCGAGAGCACAAACAATCTATAGAGTACATTGTGGTGATGATGATGGCCAGGATATGATTCTCCTTTTTTTCGACTCCCCGTTGTAAGAAGCTTAGAACATCTTGCTTTCAGAGCAGATCAGGAAGCTTCTCTGTTAGAGTCTGTATTTTCCCCACGACTCTAATAAAGGATCAAGTAATTGGAAAATGAAATGAAAAATGATTATTATAATCCTAGATTTGAACACCGCGCTCTCATTACAAACACCCTTCATAACCTACAGTGGTGCTTGACTTGTATGTAAATCTGCTGACGTTTTCTCGTAGTTTTATGCCGTACATAATAGAGTACACTTCTGTAAAACAATACAAGGTTTCTGATTCCATCCAGGCTCGAGTTACAGCCTCGCAGCCATGATGTGAGATGTAAAGGTCATGTTACAGGAAGTGAGAATATCGCTCAAACAAGCTACTGAAACATTCGAGCGATTCCTACAGACAGGTTTCATCTTTAAACACGTGTGAGAAATGTCAGCCCAAGCTTTGAGATTTCCTCTTGCTCTGCTTTAACCAATGTCTTCTACTGTGTACCTTGTGTTCCTGAGAGACACAACAGCTTAAGATTCTCATCTGTGGCTTGAAGGTCACTTTAAAAGACTGTCATTTCTGAGCGGAACGTGAGTGCGGGCAAAATGTGGTTGGCATGGCAATGTGCCTTTGCTGTCCTCTGTATGTCATGTTACCTGCTCTCTTTTTTTCTGAAATATTGTGCATACTGTGCTTTATTTATAGGTATAGTTGCTCTATGATTTGAGAGTGGCACACTAGGAATATGATAGAAATTTTTTTTGTTTGTTTGTTTGTTTGGGTTTTTTTGTGCAATTTTTGAAATTCATGTTTAGATGTTTTGCGACCCCAAATACAAATGTGTGAATCGCGCAAAAGTTGTGAGAAGAACGCGAAAACTTTTGAGAAAGATTTGCGAGTAATTTGCGATTGGGTAGCAAATGTTTGGGGGGGAGCGAGCTAATTTCCTGTTGTAGATCAGTTGCATTTTGTCCGCTTTTCGTTAGCATGTTATTAGCACAATTAAAATACAAATGATGACAAAATATATATACGGAAATGGCTACCATGGATACCAGCAAGTCTCCAGCTTGCAAATGAAAAATGAATCATTTGCGAATTTGCGATAATTTCATGAATATTGCGACCAAAATGTGGCTCCGCTAATGTTGAGAATAAAAAGCGGCAGACGCGAATTGACATTTGTGTCAGTCGCTTTTCTATCACCCCTTTACTGTGATCCCTCCCTTAATTGGCTGACCCTGGCACTGAATTTCACATTGAGAGATATCCATCTATTTATCTATTATTTATCTGCAACACTTATCCATCATCGTCACACGGCAGCTGGAGTCAATCCCAGCTGACTTCATGTGAGAGGGCTAACGCAGACACACTCACTTACATTAGCACTTGTGGTCAATTAAAAATAGCCAGTTGACCTAATCCTTATTGCCTGTATATCTTTGTCTTGATTTTTTTTATTAACATTGTACAGATACGAATATTTCATGCCTTCTCTTCATGATCAACTGATGTTAGTTACTGAATTTAACTTCGTAAAGGGGGCCTTTCAAGGGATTCCCATGACCCTTATTGATAAGTAAACCTTTTCACCAAATATTTGTATCCTTCTTTGGGTATCTATTAAAAATTAATAGCTGCCCCCTGGTGGCTTGGAGGCCTGACACATCTGCAAGAAACTGTAGTTCTAGGTGTTTAAAGAGCAAGTCAGTAGTGGCCATGGCAAAAAAATTTATAAAAAAAACAGGGATTTAAAATGTAACCAATCCTCTTTTAGGTGACACTGGATAGTGCAATTATAATTTTTTTACACTTCCATAATTGTAAATTATAAAGTCAGAATAAGAGACTCTGGATGAGAAAATGACAGTCTTTAAAAGTACATCAGCAGCTCTTGGGTCCAAATCTACAGGTGAGACAATTCACATGAAAATCGGTGCGTTTTTTGGACCTAAACTCTTTCTGGAAAGTCTGGTCTTCACTATATCCTTGTGGGCCCATCCACAGCAAGTATAGTCTTTCTTATTTTCACATGTAGCATGTATATTTGGTAGGTTTTCTCTGTTGGACAAGAAATTGGCACACTTTGTTGTGTTTTCTGGTCATCTTTTCCAATGAAGACTACAATCATTTTAACCTAACCTCTCTGGTCCCCAAGGGCACGTCTAACAAACATCACTTCAGTAAATAAAGTGGTACAAGAGCCTTTAAGATGGAACTGGGTTTCCCCAAAGGGAAATAATAAAGTGAAGATGACACAGGCATTAATAGTTTTACTGGAAATAAACTCTGGAGTGCAGGCATTTAGGTGAAGAGGTCTTCCTCTGATATGCTTCATGATCTTAAAAGATACTCAAGTGTTATTGTAGAAAATTAGTGTACAGTTGTGTAAAAAAATAAGTACACCAAGAAATGACACGTAGATATGGAATTTTTTTAGCCGTTTTACGTTTTACTTAAAAGAAAAAAAACAGATGAATGACAAGAAAAGTAAAAAAGAGTACACTCTTGAATTTTTCACATACACAAGTCCAAGCGTTCCAGATAAGCTGAACATGAGCAGAACTCCTCTTATTTAAAACTGACAATGTCTATCATAAATATGTTTTTTGGGGTTTTTATTCAGTACCTCTATTGATTGACGGTGGCATAGTGGTTAGCACGTCTGCCTTACAGTAAGAGGGTCTTGGGTCCGATACCCGGGCTTTGTGAGTGGACTTTGCATGTTTTCCTTGTGCTTGTGTTGGTTTCATCTGGGTAATCTGGTTTCCTCCTGCAATCCAAAGACATGCACATTAGGGAAACTGGATTTTCCAAATGATCCCCAGGTGTGAGTGCGAATAGTGTGCATGTGTTGGTTTTGCGATGAACTGTTGAGCTGTTTTGCCCACTGTCGACTGAGATGCCTACTAGGTTGAAGTGGTTCAGAAAATGAACAAGTAAATAATTGTAGATTACTTCTTAACCAACCTTCAAAACGCATAAAAACCAGGTGGTTAGGCTTAAGTTCAGTGCGGCATTCTCTTTCTGTATTTCCGTGTCACTGTTTTCTTCCATTCCAGTTTCTTGATCATTACCTCATTATGCAAATGCTTGTTTAAAAAAAAAAAAAAAAGAGTCTCATTGAAAGCAATCGGACAGACAAATGAATAAATACTAGGTGATCACTAAAGTCTCCATTTGTTTAAGTACAGTGGTAAACAACACAAGCATCGTTTTGATCTTTGGATGATTTTTTTAATCCAAATAATTTTTTTATATGACTGTTTTCTGAAATTATACAATCAAACCTTTGGGCCCCTCCTGCATTCTGTCTTCGTCTGAGGTGCTGGCTTGGACTTGCTCACACATGTGATAGCAGCATAATGCCAGGAACCCAGAAGGACTGATAATAGGTTTCATAAATTGGTGAGTCATCATGCAGCGGCGAAGAGCCTGCACACGTGTGAAATGAGCACATGGTGGAGACTAAATAACTTTAAACAGCTTCAGCCAACCATTGTATCTTGTGGGCCAAAAAAATAACACTCTTTATAATTGTGTGTATGTACTAGGTATTAATATACAATGTGTGTGTGTATATATATATATATATATATATATATATATACACACACACAGGTGACACTAGTTTGCAGTGTGAAGGGAGCCATGTAGTAAGTACATTTATCCTTTTATCCTTTGCTTCACACTTCTTTTTAGGTAAGCTTTAGAAGCTTTTTTTGCTTTTGCACTCAGCCTGGTGCACTTGTTTCTAATATAAATATTGTCAGTGGGCAGTAACTAGTCCACCAACAAAAACAGCTAAAGAAATTGTTGCTTTATATAGACTGTTGTACTCTGTCCCAGAATAGGTGTTTGACCTATTTAGTTGTCCTTTTTTTTTTTTTTTTTTTTTTTAAGTTGTCCTTTTTCTGCACTTGGTCTTGTGATGGACTGGTGAGCCTTTGCCCAGGGTCGGCTGAGATAGGGTCCAGCTTTGCAGCAACCCTAGGAGGACAACACGGTAAGGAAAATGAACAGAATTAATAAACTCTCCACTCTGTATTATGATATAAAGTACAAAAGAAGAAGAAGAAGAAATGAGAACAAATTATGGAAAATTACCCAAATGTTACACTGTATTGAAAAGAATGCACATTGGTTTTTAATTTGATTTTACATTTTTGTACTTTTTTATTTCCATGTTTATTTGTCAGGTTTGTCATAGTGTTTAATTATTTCTTTTGGTTGAACCATATCAGACCTTACTGTACATTGGTTGCTCTAAATGAACTATTACACTAATGGCTACACAGTCAACAGATGGCCAACCATCTGACACTTTTCACTGTTTATTCCAGTTTCCTGATTACCTAGCAAAGCATACATAACAGACTTTCAGTGAAAGTAGTAAACAGTTGGTAAAACATGATTAGTGGGTTATTCATGTGTTGAGATGTGCAAAGGCCTAAATCATAAAAACCACTGATGGAATAACTCCTGCGTTTTGGACCATGTCGATTCACAGACGAACGTTTCTGGACACGTGACCATCACACCCGTATGTAGGTTCTTCCCAAAGTTCACAAAGGTGCCACAAAGCAGTTGCACAAAGGAGCCACGATTGTGCCGGCTGTCTTTGTCTGCTGTTGGGTTGCAATTTCCCTTCTTTAGAAGTGGTTAGTTATCCCAACCCCAATGCCAACTGCCCCAGGTGTCCCCGACTGACATCAGTGCCTGACCTTAGTAATGCCCTTGTGAATGAATTATTACAAATCCCTACAGTCACACCCCAAAATCTAGTGGACATCCTTCCCAGAAGAGGGAAATTTATTATAACAGCAAAGAGGAATTAAACCTGGAGTCCAACCATCAAGACAAAAATGGCATTCATAACATTGTCCATACAGACATAATAACATATATAATACATAAAACCCACACACACACACACATAAGACACACGTGTAGATCAGCTATTTATGAAAAAAGAAGCTGTAGTTTTGATGTGCAATGTTTTAAAGTGCCTGTCAAAGGGGAGTTGGAAAAGTTCATGACCAGGCTATGGTGAGTTCTTAATGATTTTCTCTGCCTGCTTCTTAGTTTGTGAGATGTATTAGTCATGGAGGCTGGGTAGGAAAGCCACAGTGATTCTTTCTGCTACTATTCACTGCATTTTGTTCCTTTTTTGCGACTGCTCCAAACCAGACTGTGATGGATGTGCACACGACAGATTCAGTAACTGAGTCTGCAGCTCGTGTGGCAGACTATACCGTCTGAGATGCTGCAGAAATCATCTCCTGTTTCTTGAACATATTTAGCTTCAAGTTATTCTGACTGCACCAGAGCACATCTAGGTCAACAAATTTCAGGAGTTTGAAAAAAGGAGAAGAACAGTGGAAAGAGGACACATCCCTGAGGAGCACCAGTGCGGACTGACCACGTACCAGGAGTAACTACCCCCAGCCTCACCTGCTGTTCCTGGCCTGTTCGGTAGCTGGTGATCCATTAACACACGGGAAATGCTGGGGAAGTTTGAAGGAGAAGACTTCTGGAATAATGGTGTTGAATGCCAAGCTGAAATCTACAAACAGGGTTCTTGCATATAATCCTAGGCAGTCAAGATGTTGCAGGATGTAGTGTAGTTCCATCATCCACTGATGCTTTGCCCTGTGAGTAATCTGTGTTTCGTGTGATGCCCTTCAGGTGGGCCATTACTAGTCATTCATGACCACAGACGTCAGAGCGACGGCATTGTAGTCTTTCGGTCCTGTGAAGGGTGTTTAGTTGGGACTAGAATAATGGTGGAATGCTTGAAGCAGGTGGAGACTTGAGGTTGAGGGGTATCAAGATTGGAGCCTGGGGCTATCCTAATTTCTTTTGTTTATGGATGATCTGTCACACATCCTCTTCACATATCATATGTTGAGGTTGGGGGATACCAGGGTTGTGAGGTGGTCTGTTATTGTTGGGCAGGAGTGGGCAAGAGGAGTGAATGTCTTCCTCTCAAACCTGCAGTAGAAAGCGTTCATGTCTTCAGACAGGTCTTTGTTTACCTCAGCAGGAGGGATGATGGTCTCCTGTAGTCAAGCGAGACTGGGAATACCATGACCATTCCTTGACCATTTGGGGGAGGGGGTCTCGCACCGAAATATGGGTGGAGGAAATATGAACATACTTGAGAAATGTGATCATCTGCGATTCGTACGTAACAAAACCCACAGCGATGAATGTGAGAGATGAGCGCGAGGATGCAGTTGTGAAGGCTTCACTGTCGATAAAGTGAAAAAGTGGACTTATCTTTGCACTGAACACTGTTGGAGGAAATGGACTGACCCCAGAACATCCTGATCCAGTGCAAGAAAATTACACCGCCTACCAGGGGGAAAAATGATACCTGCTTTGCTAACAGCTGTAAATGTAGTTGTAGCCTGCTTCAATAATAATATTATAATATTAATACAATATTATTACAATAATAATATGTCACAGTGATGCCACTGGAAATGCTGCCAACATTTGCACTAGTCCACATGCTCCGTAAAAGGCATTAGTGTTTTCTCAGGGACTGTCACAAAATAATCTGGCCAATCAACATTAGGGGAAGGCAGGGTACACACTCTTAAGGCAAAACGAAAAAGACAAATACACTATATAGCCAAAGTATTGCTGCCACTTGAAGACTGTTGCATGAGCAGTGAAAATCCAAACCTGTTCCAGCATGGCAATGCCACTGTGCACAACATCGAGCTTTGTGAAGCCATGGGTTGCCAAAGTTAGTGTAAAAGACCTGACCTCAACCCCACTGAACACCTGCAGGATGAATTGCACCACAGACCTCACTTGTTGAATAAACAAATCCCCACTGTGAGTAGAAAGACTTTCGCAAAGAGTGAAGGTTTGCTATGGATGGACTATCCATTCTCACTCACTCATTTGCCGAACCACTTTATCCTACTAGGGTCGGGGAGGCTGGAGCCATAAACAGTTTGCCAGAACTGGAAAACCTCAGAAGAAGAACCTCCCACACAAGCTGAACATGGAAACTCCACACAGAAATGTCGTCACCAATGACCTTCTTGAATTGATCATCCATTTATTTATTCATTCATTCATTCATTCTCTACCTACCTACCTACCTACCTACCTACCTACCTACCTCCCTCCCTACCTACCTACCTCCCTCCCTCCCTCCCTCCCTCCCTCCCTCCCTGTCTGTCTGTCTGTCTGTCTGTCTGTCTGTCTATTTATCTATTTATTTATTTGACTGCTTGCTTCTTGAGATATTCATTAAATAAATTTCTGAACCGTTTAATCCTAATTAGGGTCACGGGGAGGCTGGCGCGAGGGCAGAGTACACCCTGAACAGCTCGCCAGGCCATCACAGGGGGAAACACTCTGACGGCTATGCAGCCTACTCTTGACGAAAATCAGCAGCGGTTCTTTTACATGCCTCCCACCTTCTAGAGATATTTAAGATTTTTATTATATTTTATTTTATAATTTTTTTAACAAGTTATCCGTTGCTATTATTCAGCAACAAATGGGACAGGTTACCTAATGCATGTAAATCCCATCCAGCATTGTTGCTCCTAAACCATGCAGACTCTTTTTCTTTCTGTTTCTGATCTTCTGCCAAAAGCATTCATTACTGTCAATGAAATGCCAGAGGCTGTTCTACATGTTTTTAAAGTGGGGTTTATCGGGTTTGTACTGTATACACATTGTGCTTTGAAGTAGATTATATATTGGAGTTACGCTTGTTAGATTACGCAGTTGGATTTAGATTTTTTTTTTTTTTTTTTTTAAGGAGGCAAAGAAAGTCTGGATTGAAAAACAGTTTCAAATATTGCACTTTTCTCCCGTCGTTTTTAATCACTGGAATATAGGGTTGGGTTTAAAAAGTTACGCAAGCTAAATGCTCTCATTGTTTCCTTTTTTATTTGTGTTATTTATATAACATGGCTCTGTATCAAATATTCAAATCAGTGTTCTTTTTTTTAACGGATGAGAGCACAAGAGGCAATGTGTTCTTTCAAATAGCTTCATGGCTGCAATTTGGTCACAGGCACTATTAAGGCCAGCTTGCTATTGAGTGTAGAATTGTTTAAATAGAACAGTTTATGAAGTACGAGGTTGCCTCAGCTGATGTGAAAGCTGACTGATTATTTTTAGACGAAGACAAAAAAACATATCTCAGTGTTTTTATTCCTTATATAGTACAGCAACCAATCAACACATTTTTATTTATTAAGGAATGGTACACCATACATATTCCCTCCATCCAGAAGAAAGTTGATGATTTTACTTTAGAATGTCAACGTCAAAGATGAAGGTCACAGATTTTTGGAGATAATTTTTTGGGACATTCAGATTCCCTCAGCTATTTCCACCGGTTTCTGCTACACCCTTGGAGTATTATTTAGCTTGGTATTAGGCCACTTCAAACAACATGATTCATTTTTTACCTTGCAATGTTTTTTTAATACCAAATGGCCACATTTGTACAAAGGTAGCCAAAAGACTTTTTTCCTGCTTTAATTGGATACAAAACCTGGTTCACCCCTGCCACATTTCTGCAAAGGCTTAAAATAGCTCTACACCAAAATAGTGCTTAATGCACCAAAGACTATTCGCGAATAGTGTAAACCACTGGAAATGCCCGCGGCGGTCCTAAATGACCCCAAACTTCCCATAAATTTTTCAAAGGAGAGTTTTTTTCATATCCATATACTACAGATTTGAACATATGGTCAGATGAGCACATGGGTAATTAAAACCATTAACCCTTTTAGTGCCTCTACATTATCCGAGCTGTGTGGTGGCAGTACCTTGCACTCCATGAATGCCCCTCTAGTTAATGTTGTGAAACATCCAGGAAACAAGTCAGATCCTGATATCACATAGAAGCATTGTTTTCCCACCAGCAAACTTTTTTTTTTTCACTCTTTTGAAATTAAAATGAATGTTACAAAAAGCTGACACTAGAGAATCCTTCAATAACAAACATCTGCTGCGTTGGGAAATTTGTTGATATGGAAAGTATAACATATTCGAAGGAGTTCAGCCAGCATTACTATCAGAGCTGCTGTCATAGCACATTCACAGTTTCTACTGTATAATGGTGGTAAATAATTGTTAGCAATGATGTCTGTGTTTTTAAGGAGTTGTCACTATGAATGGGTTTAACAGATAACTAGTGCAGGCATTCGGTGGTTTATACAACACTGACCGCTTCCGATTTTCAGTTGTGTAAATAATTGATAGATTAATTGCATTTTAATGGAGTGCTGGAAAAGTAAAAAGAACATGACCCTCACAGTGCTTGCCGCCTGGTCCAGGTGGGTGTAGACACAGTTAAGCGGGTAGATAATTTTAACTTCAACCCGAGGCTGGTAAAGTGGCCCATACGTGGGCTAACCATGGGTCGGAGTTGATCCAGTATGAGTCTCTCGACGGTCTTCATCACATGTGAAGTCAGTGCCACGGGTCTGTAATCCTTGGGGCCACTGGGACGTAGGGTCTTAGGTACAGGAACGAGGCATGTCGTCTTCGTCTGCACTGGGACCCTCTGCTCATCGTGAAGATGTGATGTAAGACTCCACAGAGCTGGGGGGAGCATAGGCTATAAGGACACGGCAGCTCACCCAATACGGCACTGCTGACTTGTCTGAGTGGAATCTTTTCAGCTGTCTGTCGACCTGATTTTAGGTGAAGTTGACAAGTGGGGGAGGATTTTCCGGTCCATCACAGGAGGCAGAGGTGCAGGAAGGAGAGGGAAGGGAGAGAAGCTGGTGTGGCAGGCGGTTCTAGGCTTGCTCCTGACGAGTTAGAAGGGCGCTGAGCAGTAGCCGCAGTGTCGAATCTTTTTAAAAACGTATTCAGCTCATTGGCTCGATCCTCACTGCCCTCAGTTCCTCTGCTGATGGGTTCCCCGATACTCCAAACCTCTCTCGTGTTGTTATGTAGGAGTTTCCACTCCAGCTTTCTCCTGTAAATGTTGTTAGTCTCTCTGATCTTGACTCTTACTAAACTTGTAAACCCTGCATGTTGGCAAGTAAACAAGGAAGTGTTCTAAAAAGAAATGTCAAAAATTCAGTCAACTTACATTACGTTTAAATTCATGCCGCTTAGCACACACCCTTATCCAGATCAAATTACAGAATCGCTTTGAAAATACTTGTTCAATAGGTTAGACACTTCATTCCTTCACCTAGGTGCCAGAAGAAAGAAGAGTCTACAGGTGAAACTTAAAAAATATCATGCAAAAGTTCATTTATTTCAGTAATTCAACTTAAAACATGAAACTAATTATTATATAGACTCACTACATGAAAAGTCAAATATTTCAAGCCTTTGTTTGATATAATTTTGATGATAATGACTTATAGCTTATGAAAAAAAAACTATTGTGAAAAGGTTCATTATTGTAGGCTCAATATGTCACACTCTAATCAGCTAATTAATCCAAAACATCTGCAAAGGGTTCCTGAGCCTTTAAATGGTCTCTCAGTCTGGTTCAGTAGAATTCACAATCATGGGAAAGACTGCAGACCTGACTGTTGTGCAGAAAACCATCACTGACCCCCTCCACAAGGAGGGAAAGCCTCAAAAGGTAATTGCAAAAGAAGTTGGATGTTTTTAAAGTGCTGTATCAAAACACATTAATAGAAAGTTAAGTGGAAGGGGAAAGTGTGGAAGAAAAAGGTGCACAAGCAGCAGGGATGAGCAGCCTGGAGAGGATTGTCAGGAAGAGGCCATTCAAAAGTCAGAAGCATCTTACCCGGGCTAAAGAAAAAGAAATGCTCTGTTGCTCAGTGGTCTAAAGTCCTCATTTCTGATGAGTGCAAATTTTGCATCACATTTGGAAACCAAGGTCCCAGAGTCTGGAGGAAGAATGGAGAGGCACACAATCCAAGATGCTTGAAGTCCGGTGTGAAGTTTCCACAGTCTGTGTTGAGCCGTGTTGTCGGCTGGTGTTGGTCCAGTGTCCACCAGGATATTTTAGAGCACTTCATGCTTCCTTCAGCAGACAGGCTGTATGGAGATGCTGACTTCATTTTCCAGCAGGACTTGGCACCTGCCCACACTGCCAAAAGTACCAAAACCTGGTTCAGTGACTGTGCGATTACTGTGCTGGATTGGCCAGCGAACTCGCCTGACCTGAACCTCATAGAGAATCTACGGGCATCGCCAAGAGAAAGATGAGACACGAGACCGAACAATGCAGAAGAGCTGAAGGATCTACTGAAGCATCCTGGATTTCATAACACCTCAGCAGTGCCACGGGCCGATAGCATCCACACCACACCACACTGAGGCAGCAATTCATTCAAAATTCAACAAAAGTCAAACCAAGTACTTGGTATATATGCATGGATATACTATTCAGAGGGCTGTAAGCCATAATCTAAATTATAACAAGTAAATGCTTGAAATATCTCACTTTGCATGTAATGAGTCTTTATAAAATATTAATTTCACCTTTTATGCTGAATTACTGAAATAAATGAACTTTTGCATGATATTCTAATTTTTCAAAACTAACCTGTATGTAGCTTTAAGAGTGCCTGTGACTTTGATGTAAATGTGTGATGTAAATACCTGGGCTGGAACCATAGTGACCATAAAAAAATATATATATATATATGATTGGGATCGGTTCAGGATTATAAACATGTGGGAATGATCACTGATCTTACCGGTCAGCATTAATATTTATACATAAACAACTGCCATTATACGGTATCGTGGAATTCCTACTGCTCTGCTAGGACAGACAACCGTTTTTTATTTACAAATTAGAGGCATATCAGCTACTGTTCCTTGCTCTATTCTGAAATTTGTCATTGGTGCCTCAACTTGGCTTAATGGGAACCCTGCCTACAAAAAAGTATGGTGGAGGTGGTAGTATCCTGTGGTGCTGGTGTTTCTTCGCACTGCAGCGTGCATCACGATAAAATGAAAAATGCATGGGGCACAATACTAAATTCATGAGGAAAGAACCTGCTGCCCTCTTGAGATTGGCTGTGGTAAGTTGCAGTGAGTAAATACAGCTGGAAATATAAATATTTTTGTCTTCATTTCAGGCTGCAAAGCAACAAATTGTATATAATTTAAAGGGGTGTGATACCCACCGTACCTCCTGAGTGTTGGCTCTCATGGTAAAAATTCAGCTCTGAGGACAAAAGCCAGGTCTACTTTAGTGACTGTCCTGATTTTTAAAAAGGTAGAACTAAAAATACGAGTGTAATAAAGGTGTGTTTGCGGTAAACTTGACTAAGCTAGCCCTTGATAACAGCAAAATGTGACTGTCCAGCACCAGACCAGTCAGAAGGTGCAGGGCCATGTTTCTAGATTTTAGCAAAAACTTGTAGATAAATGTTAAATTTTAAAATGAGTGTTTTGTTTACATTCCTACCATATATAACCTGCTTTTAATGCGTTTCTGTGTGACCCATTGTCCTATATTCCAAAAATTCCACAAAATCATCAGTCAGCATTGTTTGTGTTCGGAATCCTCATTCCAATGTCCGGGGTTCCTGCTGCCCCATTATTGACGTACGTTATTCCAACAGTAAAGCGATAAAATGCCTTTTGCTAACCATTTTAGTGTAAATAAGTTTTTCCCTATCCCCAGAAACACGATCAAATCCGGCATCTGACTGGCTTGTTCCCCTCCTCTTATTTCATGCCCTTTCAGCTAAGCATGGATAACCTCCTAGATATAAAGATATGGCCCTGTGATGGTTCTGTGCTGGACGGTCACATTATTTGTGTTGATTATTTATAATAATTTAAAAGTAACAATTGCATTGACTGAAAATCTGGAAATTGTTTGCGGTAATCTCAAACTACAACAGGAATATACAAAATCACAGAACAAAACACTGCAGTTTTTATTCTTTATTTCATCCTCATCACTTTTGTTTTGTTTGCTCAGGCATATTCAAATTTATTGAGAGCACACATGGATGGCTTGAAGAAAAAAGACAAGAAGAGTAAAAGTAAGAAGACTAAAGCTACACAATGATTTCAAGAGAAGCTGTTTATTCAGCAAGACCATCTTCAGTGACATCCAGTACTCACCTGTGCCCTGAACTTCAATAACTTTCCCTTCATGCTGTTGGAGTCTGGCTCTTTATAGAGACTGAAGGAGCAGTGGCTGTTTTTTCTGCCCAAGACATCGTCCCTGTTCAAGAGCTTACCGGCTGCTCGGGATATTGCCACAATCAAGTATAATTTGGTGGTGCCATATGATGTCACTGTCTTTAATTACAAACTATTAATGTTCTGAATTTTAAATCATGTCTTTGATGTCATAATCATTTTTGATTTTAAAGGATTATATACATTTTTGTTCTGAAAGATTTGTCTGTTTATAGGTAGAGTAATCACGATTATTTTGTCTCAATCTGCTCATGTCTTTCTGACGCATTTTTTTCCCCTCCCATGTATTTTGGCCAAAACCCAGGCAACAAAATGGCATTCTCAGTTTAGAGTTATCGTTTAATTTGTTGACCCAAGCAGTGCAATGAGCAAGCATCACGATGTTTAGAAGAGCTGTTAACTTATTTTCAGTCTGAAATAAATGTTCCTGTCCAGCCCTGGCTGAGGCCTTTTCTGTCTCAGATTAATTTACTCCTCACTGGGGTTTTTATTAAACTTATTTTGCTGTTAATGACTCCGGCCACATCAGGTTTGTTTCTTTAAATATCAAAGGTGTGCAAAGTAAAATCAGTGGCGCTGTACACAGCTGATATAACCGGTATGAAGCTGAAGGTTTAAAGGGCCGTGTTCCTCTCGTCGGGACGCTCTCTGCTCGAGCCGATGGTGTTGCTTCGTTTGGCTTCCTCTTCCTCCTGGCTGTAACCTTGTTGCATCAGTCGAATCACATACTGGAACAGACTCTGTAGATCAAATACAAGACATTAACATCTGTACCTACTGCACATATTCCAGTTTTCACAGAATCACAGATTGTGTACAGAACCCTTGTTCATTAAACTTCACCTCACTTACACTTAGAAAAACTCCGACTGAGTGAGCGCACACCCGTACACTACTGCCAGACAAACACAATGTCCTGCAGAACCAAAATCAGCACCCCACAGTACGTAGCTCCCACGAAAGGTAATAACTGCCCTTGTCTGAATACTTAGGGGTCAAGGTTGCTCGCTGTGTGGTTGTATGCAACTAATGTGCACGTATGATGCAGTTTTCTTGGTGAAGGAATATTTGTACAATGTGCTGTACAGAGCACTTTTTCACAAACTGATATTCAATTGCTCTGTAACCTCTGTTGACATAATTTCTTGATTTGTGAGAGGATTTGCGTATTATACATTATCCTGTCTTGGGCAGTAACAAAAGCTCAACATGAGTAAGAACCTGGAACAACAGACAATCATGAAATAAATTTCTGTGTTTGCGTGCCCAAGGTAATTTGCTGTGCTTGATGCTTTGGGTGCGCTGGACAGTTCTGTAAACACAGAGTACACACTGGTTAAGCTCAGGGTTACTTCTGTTTAGGTTTGAAACTGCTAGATGTTACCAACGCTAATTTCAGAGCTCTCTGCATGTATTGATGTGCAAAAATTTCTCCCTTCATTAGGATAGTAATTTGTAAGTCAATGTTAATAAACATTTGGACCTGTTTATTAAAATGTGAAATGAGTGCAAACTGTATATATTTTTATTTATTTATGAATGTTTCTTGCTCCAGTTTGTTAATGATGAGGGTGTCAGTAACTAAAGCAATATTTAAAAGATTCAGTGTGTGTGGGTTTTCAAATTTAAAACTCTAAAAACAAAGAACCTGTACAGGGGTGCTTAAAGGTTTATGAACCCTTTATAATGTTTATAATGCTTTTTTCTGCAGAAATACGACCCAAAGCACCAGATTTCTACACATTCTAAAAGAAGGTTAAAAAGAGAAAAAATATTATACTTAATATATTTTTTTTATTGAATTTATTTATTGATGAACCAGTATTATTGTGAGTGACAAACGAACACAAGCCACCATTCATTCATTCATTCATTTTCTGAACCGCTTATTCCTAATTAGGGTCGCGGGGAGACTGGCGCCCATCCCAGCCGACTCTGGGCGAGGGCGGGGTACA
>JBCNYG010000009.1:14683414-14695099 GCA_039654305.1 Porochilus rendahli | reverse complement strand
TTAATCATGCGTGTATTGTTGTGATTGTTTTCGTTTCTTTCTCCAGGCCCACTACATTAGAGCCAAGGTGCTTTGCTGTGCTGGCCGCAGAGAAGAGGCACTGCAGGAATATTTTATTTGTGTAGCATTCAAACCAGACTGGACATCTGTAAAGTCAGAGGCACAGAAGGTAAACAGTCCTCTCCTTTAATAGTCAAGCACTCTCCATTAAAATAATAACGTTACGGTTTGAAATCTTTAACGAGCTTCGCCATGTTGCTCGAAGCTAAGCTTTTCCTCCCACTGCCTCGTGTTACTTGATCAAACGGCCTTGAGTGATAACGCATCCTTCCTATATATTTCTCGAAAGCTCCTAATTCTTTTTTCCTCTGTCTTCCTTTGCAGATCCTGAGCGAGATGTTTTCGTCCATTTTTCAGAACGACGGTCTGGTCACACGCCTCCATCCACTTCAAACCACAAGCTCCTCCCCGCGTTTTAAACCTTCAGCACTCCTCAGCTCTCTTCCATTTCCTCTAATGAGGGACGGAGTCAGAGCAGGCTGCTCAGAGGTTAGTACACTCACCCGTCCACAGAAGCGCCGTTCATATTCATCTCACCCAATGAGGGGAAGCCGAGAGCAAAAGATTGTAGGGCGATGATTAAAATACAGCAGGGTGTGCTGTTGTAGGACAGTGGTCCGGAATGGGGTCTTATAGTATAGCAGTGAGTCCATGAAATCCTGGAGTGACTGAAACATCCGTTTTGTGTGAGGTTTCAGAACGAAACTTCCTTTGTGTTAGCTCCTGCCGACCAGGGAGCAGAGCGGGAACTGTAGAAATGGGGTTCTGGAAATCTGGATCACCAAATTTGGTCTATGGGTCCCCCTCGGGGGCGAATAGGGTGGGATTGTATATGGGTTACATTGACCCACACAGGGTCACTTTATGTATATTGGGCTTGTGAACTCCTGTTCACGTGGTAACTTTGAACGTAAATAACGTAGATGTACATGTACAAATTCTGGTGAATGGGTCCGCAGAGGGGCAAATAGAGTGGGATTGTATATGGGTTACCTTCACCTTGTTTCAAGGTCATAAGATCACTTTTTACATATTGGGCTTATCAAATGGTCCTGCCAGCCAGAGCGTCTGGACCCCAGCGGTCTATTTTTGACCCAACAGCGGCGATAGTGGGGTTGAACCGCTGACCTTCAGATCAGTAACCCATCGCCTTAACCACTAAGCCACCATTGACCCCTGAAGCGAGATGATGGAGGAAATGAATTAACACCGACGGCGTTTTCTGACCAATCAGAATCAAGAATTCAACAATCCAAAACGTGTCTCGAGTTTCAGCAAAGTCCCTTTCTTGTCATGATAAAGGAAAACGATAAAACAGTAGATGTTATGATATTTATGTTGAGACGGAAACCTTTGCACTGGTCTATGGGTGTTAAAGTTTGGAGCCTTGTAAACAATATTAAAAACAGAAACTCTGCTAAACGTTGCAGCACTTAACATTTATTCCCATAGACAGAAACATCTACTGTGCATTGCTGTGCTTAACTAATTTAAATATGTTTTTACCTCCTAGGACCTTGGGCTCAGTAGTAATAAAGCTTACGAGAGTTCGGATTCCTCGTCCTTAAATCAGCCAGAGAGCAGCATAGAGGAATCCAAAAGCCTGGCAGCTGTGCTCTCCTCCCTCCCTGTAGCTCCCGGTGTTAAGAGGAAATGCTTGGCTGATATCACAGCCTTTGTGCCTCCCAGCAAGATTCTTAAAGCAGGTATGTACTCAAAGTACAGCTGGGACATGTAGTAAATGTGTAGAAACCTCTGTGTACTCAGTGTGAGCTAGAGGTGAGTGGAAGGCATCTGTTCTTTCTTTTTTTTTTCTTTTTGTATTCACATTTAAAAAGGGTGTATTATTTTTTTGGCTGGTGTTTAATTCATGCATTTATCCAATCAACCAATCACGTGGCAGTAGTGCAGTGTGTAAAGGCATGCAAGTACGTTTCACCTTAGACTTCTACTCACCTAACTGCAACTCCCTGGGGTTTTTACACATCAGTTTCTGGATGATTTCCGGAATTGTGCAGTCAGACCAGTTGTTGATGAGGCGTGCAGATTTTTTTAATTAATTAATTTATTTATTTTTTGGTGAGTTGTTATCTACTTAGCACTGACACTGGAGACTCCTTCCAAAAGCGCACGTTCGATATATGAGTACGATATTTGACCAGTCACTATCTAGCCTACGCTTTCTCATTCAATATGTCTCACTACTAACGTTCCTCTTTACCTACCAATCATATCCTGTGCTCTTTGTCCCAATCTCTCTCAGATCCACCCAGCTCCTCACAGACCACGCCTGTCAAGTGCAGGATGAGGACCATACCTTCTCACCTCTTGGACAGCGCAGACATGGAGTGTTCTCTGTGCATGAGGTCAGCACGTCCACCACATTTGTATTTTCTCCCAGGGCTCGCGTGTGTTTCCACTGGGTGCCCCAGTGTCTTCCGACAGTCAAAAGACATCGGCTGTTCCAAATCGACCCTCGGTGTGAGTGTGAGCGTAAATGACTGTGTGTGTGTGTTGTCCCTGCCGTCAGTATGTTTCTGCCCTGCGATGGACTGTTCACCTACAATCAGCTGCGGCAGGCTCCAGCCTCTCGGCAACCCTAATAGGATCAAGCAGTTTGGCGAGTGAATGAAGGAGTGAATGTTTTTCCTGTAAGATTTACGCTGTTTTGTGGTTGCCAGTTGTAGCATTCTTTCTCAATACTGGAGCAGTTTCATTCATTTTCTGAAACACTTAATCCTGAAGTGGCAGCAATGGTTCTTTTACCACAGACAGTGAGAGACATGGCTGGCCTTCGATAACCCAGTTAGCTTCACTGGGGGACAGCAGTGACAACTTGGTGATAGTGGGGCTTTACGCCCCGACCTTCAGATCAGTAAGCCAGCACTCTACCATCAGGCCACCACTGGCCCTCTAGGAAACATTTGGAAAGAAACAGATGGACAAATTTTCCTTTTAGATAATGTTGAATGTGTATTTTTAGATGTATGTGTGTCTGTGCTTTTGCTCGTTTTCATGCGTTTGTGCTTTGTCTGATTGGCTCTCGATATGTGTATGTTTTTACCTATTTGTGGGTTTTCTCTTGTTTTCTCTTGTCTCTTGTTTTATTATGTCTCTCTCACACGCACACACACACACACACAAACACACACACATATATCACTGTTGCACTGCAAATACAGGGGAATAGGAACAGTGTGTCCCTGAGACTCCATTAAAGAGCATTGATGTTTGCTATTCAAGCAGAAGCTCCATGAGCCAGGAGTTTCTTAATAAACAGAGAATTGATTTTCTTCAAATTTACTGAATACACCATCCAGAATTCTCTGTGTACGATCTTAATTCCTTTGTAGCTTTGGAGCAGATTGTACATGCATTTGATAATGTTTCTACACCTCTAATAATCAATTCAGCCATATCCGTTACACAGTTATTAGTGTTCACCTGATGATATAATAATAATAATAATAATAATAATAATAATAATGACTGGTGGACCCATAACACGCGTACACTGACCTTTTGCTTTGATCACTGACTACAGCTTACTTCCCCCAAACACTTGACAGTAAAGACATGTTTTTAATGTCTCTCGCTCTCTCTTGCCTGTCAATCACAGCGATACTATCTGTTCATGGGTTGCTGTGTGTGTACGTACGTGCTAGAGGAAATGTATAGTCAGAATATCCCACGTGACAGCGTTTCAAAGAACATTTTGGAACGGAATGTTCTCAGACCGTGCATGACGTCATTCAGAAACTATGCAGTACAGAACTCCAAAGTAATTTTACTAACAGGTACAGTTACACAACATGTGCACAAAAGGTAATGTGTGTTTTTTTTGTGTGTGTGTCTGTGTGTGTGACGTATCCTAGGTTATTCTACGAGCCTGTCACCACTCCCTGTGGACATACCTTTTGTCTCAAGTGTCTTGAACGCTGCCTAGATCATAACCTCAGCTGCCCTCTATGCAAAGAAAACCTTTCTGAGGTATTCATGACTTGATACACCTGGCTTTGCACCGTACACGTGTTTTGCAGAAGTGTGTCTGGTGAACCAGGAAGTTGGCACATAAGTACACTAGATGATAGACAGTAACTATAACATCCAATAAGTTGACTCTGGAACAAATTGTTCTATTTTTACTTCCTGTTCACCTTCCAGCTTCACCTTTATTATTATCTACGCTACAAGTTACAACTTTTATTGTTATATACACCACTTAGCCATAACATTTACACCACCTGACTGGTCTGCGTTTAGACAGCCTGATATACAGCAAGCTGCGATGGTCTGGGCACCTTTTTTATCATATCCAGCATTAACAGTTTGTTCTGTGGTAGTTTCTGAGGGATCAGACAAGATGTACTAGCTCTTACTTCACATGTGACTCAGTGAACCTTGGGCACTTAAGACACTCTTTCCAGTTCACTCCCAGCACACTCATGTAGTTGTTCACCTTCTGCCTAATACATCCCACTTCTTGGCAGGTGGCACCAAGAATCAGTGAATAGAATCATTGTTATTCACTTCACCTGTCAGTGGTCTTTAAGTTTTTAATGTTATGGCCGATCATTGTACAGCTTAATGAGGGCCTACAGTTGAAATTTTATACATATGTCAATAATGAAGTCGCTATGCTTATTAGCATTTTCCTAAATAGAAATGTTTTAAATAAAATGTAGAATTTAACACGAAAAGCACCACTTTTCCTGTTCACGTGCATGTGTTGAGATGTTAGATGTGTTGAGATGTTAGATGTTTGTGACTGCTTTACAGTTAAAATTTAAATTTTGAAAGATGAGCAGTTAGCATAAATGCTAAATTCTCTTTGGTTGTAATTGTAGTATCTGGCCACCAGAGGGTACAAAAAGACCTTCCTGATGGAGGAGGTACTTCAGCGTTACCTGCGTGAGGAGCTGGAAGAGAGGAGGAAAGTGCATGAAGAAGAAATGAAAGAGCTGTCGAAGTGAGTCTGCAGTTTCTTTTTCCGGAATTTCCTGCAAACAAATTGTACCTGCTGAATGCTCACGTTGAATCTTCTCTTAGTGAATGTCTGGTGGTGGTGGTGGTGGTGGTGGTGGAGGTGGTGGAGGTGGCTTGGTTGTAATCCACATGATCTCATGGTTATTTAGACAAATAAAACATGCTGAATCTTGTTTGTTTTTCTAGTGAAGTTTCCTTCAGCCTAATAAACTGAGCTCATTTCCAATAAAAGCTGAATTTGGCCCATAAAAACATCCTTGCCTGTAGTACTTAGTGTACTTTTAATTGGTCTGTAATGCTACAGTCCTTCATACTGTAATTTTTTTCCACCTCAGTCTGAAACTGGAAGTTCCTATCTTCGTCTGCACCATGGCGTTTCCCACAATCCCCTGCCCGCTACACGTTTTCGAGCCACGCTACAGGCTGATGATTCGCAGGGCCATGGAGACCGGAACCAAACAGTTCGGCATGTGCATTTCAGACGAGCTGAAAGGGTGAGTTGCTGTAAAACAATCGTTTACAATGGTTTGTAACTTGGGCCGTATGATCATGCGGGAAGCTCTCGGCGCAAAGCATACAGTGTGTAAAGTCTGGCTGCGTATGTTTGATTCGTCAGGTTTGCCGATCACGGCTGCATGTTGGAGGTGAGAGATGTGAAGTTCTTCCCTGACGGCCGCTCGGTGGTCGATACGATTGGCATGGCCCGCTTCAAAGTGCTCAGTCATGGGCAGAGAGACGGCTACAACACGGCCAAGATCGAATATTTAGAGGATAAGAAGGTAAAAGAAACATGGACAGTTGTGTCAGAAAAGTCAGCAAGTGTTTGAAATGTTTCGAGGTTTGATGTGTGTGTGTGTGTGTGTGTGTGTGTGTGTGTGTGGGCGAATTCAGGTGGAAGGACAGGAATTAGCCGAGCTCCTGAAGATGCATGACTCTGTATATGATCAAGCCACAGCCTGGTTCACGTCACTCAAGGACAACATGAAAAGCCAGATCCTGAGCCACTTCGGTCACCTGCCCGCCAAAGACCCCGAACCACAGGTGAACCGTCACTCCACGATACGCTTCTTTCAAATCCCAGCATGACATCTGCTGTTTTATTGCTGTTACGCCACAGCAGTTAGCCAATGCTAACAGTTTTTACTAATTAAAGAACAACACATTTCATCTGTTGATCGCTAAGCTTGATGTCGTGGAACCTCCACATCCGTTCCTGTTAGCTCGTAGTTTATAGTAGCCGTAAACGGTCATTCCTTCATCCTACGTCTTTCTTTCTTTTTCTCTGTTATAGTTGAAGTAAAAGGCAGCAGTTTTTGAAAAAAAATCTCAAATGACACTGTATTGAAATCTTAGACCGATATCTGATATACAGTGCCCATCCAAAAAAAGGTCGCACACTTTAATATTTTCTTGAAGGTGGGGTACACCCTGAACAACTTGTGAGACCATCGTAGGGCAACGCACACACATAACCATTCACACTTATACCTAAGAGGCAACTTGGAACAAACCGGTTAGCCTGATGTGCATGTCTTTGGACTGTGGGTGGAAACTGGTGGAGAGAACCCATGCACGCACATAAAACTGTCAGCCTGGGACTCGAACCCAGGACCTTCTTGCTGTTCCAAGTTTTTAAACAATAAATGATGACACTTATCTGTGTCTGTGCTTCCAGGGGAACCCCAATGGGCCGGCGTGGTGCTGGTGGCTGCTGGCAGTGCTGCCTCTAGAAAATAAAGCTCAGCTCACCATCCTTGCCATGACGTCACTGAAAGACCGACTCGCCGCCATACGCCGAGTGCTCATCTTCGTCACCAGGAAACGTCCTCGATGACCTCGGCCTTCCTCGATAATCTTCATCGTCACCGCCGCCGGCACTTCAGGAGCCACAGAGACATGTAGCAGGCCACTGAAGCAACTTGTCGAGTCTTATCATTGGCATACCCCCCCCCCTCCCACCATGGAACGCTCAACTTACGCGCTCATTCTCTTCAGCGTTGATTTGCCAAAAAAAAACAAAAAAAGTCTGAATGACTGACTGTAGCTTAACTGAAAGAGGAAGCCCTGTGCTGATAACCGAATGCTGTGACCATGCCACTCCTGCTTTTTGTGCCTCGTATGTGTGTAAGGCTGACCAAATGCATCTCATGGGCTTCCGGTATGTTTACTGGTCCAGCGGCCTCCCTGTGGTTCACATATCATGTACTAGTTAAGCCTATACACAACTTTTTATTACCTCCTTCAAAACACACACACAAAATACAACTGGTCTTGCAAGCCAATCCCTTTTTATTTCTGCAGGAAGCCGATTTGGAAAGCTAGAAACGAATTTTTACTCGAATTTAAGAACAAATTTGTGTTAAAATATAGCCAGCATTGTGCAATCTGGCTGATGGTCACTGCAGATGAGTCAAAGGATCTAAATATGACTATTTCTGATCACTTATTTTTGGCTCTCCCAGTTTAGAACACAAAAATAGCAGACATGTTTTAGGTTGCACTGCAAAAAAAAGAAACGAAAAGAAAAAGATACTGTCTCTTCATCATCATCATCATCAAAGCAAAGAAAGATCACACATGTGACCCATCACTACAAAATGAGTCTTAATGCGCCATACTGTGTTTTCAAGAAAAACAGATTTGTACTAAATTCTTTAAACTTGAACGGCAGTATTTCACCGCCTCACATTCTTACAGTAGAATCTTGTTAATATGCGCTTCTTTTAAAACGTTTCAACTTACACGCCCACTCCATGGACCCAAATTTGTTACATGGGATTGAGCGAAAAGCATATTAGAGCAGTATGGCCGCATAATGCTTTGATCCATGGTAGCGTTTACAAGCGCATGCACTCCTGCATAGTAGCTGAAGTATATAGAATTCTAGCAAAAATTCTAAAATGCAGTCTCACTTAATATGCGTTGAGGTGTATTAGACCCCGACATGTACATATTAATGAGACGCTACTAAGCAAATGCAAATAAGTGCATAAACAAATAATTTAAAAAAGATTTTTTGGAGCCAGTGTGCATGGATCCTCGCACAAAAGAATCTTTTGCCATACATATCCTGCCCAATTTTGTCCAATTAAAAAAATTGGGTTATATTTAATGCTGAGAGGGCCCCTTATTTTAAATGAGCACAACTCAAAAAGTTAGTTTTGTGGTGATGGCTCGCATGTACACTGTGTACAGGAGATAATGTGTAGAATTAGCTTCTAGAGCCGTTATTTCCCTGCAGAGTTTGGCATGAAGAGAGATCAGTTGCCTGGAGACATAACAATGATGATTTTATTGCTTTGGACCATTGTGACATTGTCTTGACACCGTGAGGATTATTATGACCACCATAAACCACCAAATTTTCAAAAAGCATGGAATTTCACGGTGGTTCACAAAACCGTGTATCACCGTCTAGCTTCCTTGTAGCTGCTGTGTTGAAACATTTCAAAACCGCGTTCAGTACAACCTCATTACAACTTTATTTACACTGTTTTCATGTACAGCTCACAACTGGTTTGCCGCACCACTGTCATGTTAAACTGCGCCGGACCGGCTTGAAAAGCACCTCGTACGAGGCCAGCTTTAGCAAGAATTTTGTTTCCGTAGACGAACTGTAGACGAGCTTATAAATGTAGGCAGGTGTTTTGGGTAGAATTAGAGTTGGATCTTTAAGCGTGATTTTCATTTATGTTTTAGTTTTATTTCAGGAACGACTTTAGTTTTGTAATGTATCTATATGACGGATTTTCCCAGGCCACCACACATTTAAATGTTGGCCAACGTAATCTCTGGAATTCCCACAAGTCACTGTGCATCACTGAGCGGTGTACTAGTAAACCGAATCAGATCGACTCGGATGTGACAAATGCAGTCACTGTTTAATCAAATTTCCTTTATAATACACATTTACTCATCATTTTATTTATTCAGATGTGTTTACATTTTACTGTGTATGTACTTTAGGTCAATTATGTGGTTGAATGAAAACTTTGGAAGGAAACAAGAAGAAGAAAAGGCATTCTTGACTGCACAAAATATTTCGTTTTTTACAGAATGACCAAAATGCACTAGCACTCTATACAGATATACAGGGCAAAAAAAAATAATCCTTTTTTTTAACCCATAGCTGTATAACAGGATGCTGGATCTTAAGGTTGGAAAATAACATTATAAAAAAAAATGAAAGAAAGACAGAGAAAAAGAACAAGCTGTTACTGAAGACCAATTATGTTTGACTGTTTTACAATTTGTGTTCTTATGATGACTCCGAGTAACCTTTTAATCTTCACACGACAAAATGAAGTGTAATATGAGGCTCCTGGTATTTATACTACCCTCTAATATCAGCCTTGAATACAGCTCATGATCACTATGGCATTGTCACCTCAGTTGGTCGGGTCGAGGCTCAGCAACATTATGTGGCAATGAAATGCAGGCTTTGAAATGCAGGTTTTCCCATCACTGGACTTTTTCTTCTCTGATGGTACGGATATAAAATTGGGGCTTGGATAGTGAAAGAGGAATCATTTTCACATATGTATCGTCACTCCAGTGTCCTGACCTTAACCCTATTGAAAGTTTCCAGGATGTGTCGGAGAACACTTTATGGAGTGGTTCAGTTTTCCGATCATCAATTCATGAACACAACACTGGGTGGATATACATGTTATGATGTTGCTTAAGTTTGTCGAGACAGCGCCATGGTGATTATGCACCATAATCAAAGCTCAAAGGCGGTACAACAGTGCGCAATTTTTATTTATTTATTTTTTTTGGCTGGGCAGTGTATTATCTTTGGATAAAATTCACCGGAATGCTTAATATTTAAGGTAGACGCATAGCAATAAAGTCAGCCTTGTGTAATTTAGGTCTTTAGCACAGATGTGGCAACCAAAGCTGCAAGAACAATGCCAGCGTTACCTGTTTTTCTGTGATTGCTAAAAATGCTGTGGTTTAATAAAAATAACCACAAAAGCATTTTACAACACAATATTAACAGCCTTTCTTTTCTTGACACGTTCCCCATTTTTTCTCCTTAATTAAGTCGTATTCAATTCCCACCCTTCAAGTATTGCCTTCCCAATCAGGACGGGGCGTAAGCATGCACATGCACCTTCCATGACATGCAGTGATGCCACCCGCCTCTTTACGAACTGATGCACGTGTGTATTTGTGGGCGGTCTACCACACTCGGAGGGAAACCGTTATCCGCCCCCTCGTACGAATGAGCTCACATGATTGCCTGGTGATAGCTATGAGTGTATGCCGTCCCTTCCTTAGTCTCCCGGTCACGGATGGCCGCTTCTTCAAACCGGTGATCTTTCCTGAACGGTGTTGTGGTTGGAACGTCCGTCTCACAGCAAGAAGGTCCGGGATCCGATTCCCGGGCTGGGGTGTTTCTGTGCGGAGTTTTCATGTTCTCCCTGTGTTTGCGTGGGTTTCCTCCGGGTACTCCGGTTTCCTTCCACAGTCTAAAAACATGTACAGTAGGCTAATTGGCTGTTCTAAATCGTCCCGAGGTGTGAGTGTGAGTGTGAACGGTTGTGAGTGTTGGCCCTGCGATGGCCTGGCGAGCTGTCCAGGGTGTACTCCGCCTTCGCCCGGAGTCGGCTAAGATGGGCGCCAGCCCCCCCCGTGACCCTAATTAGGAATAAGCAGCTTAGAAAATGAATGAATGAATGACTTTGTGGAATTTAGTCTCAGGTTGCAGATTTTTTTCTTTGTGAACAGTTTCAGAATCGGTCCTTAATCCGGGGAAAAAAAATTATAAAAATACTGAGTTCATTATTTTTAACCATTCTACATTCTATGCACATGTACCGTATGTTTCTGCGCAGTGAGCTGTACATCAAACTTTAGCTGTTGATAAAGGTTTGTGATCATTTGTGTACAGTCAACTCAGAGGCCTTGGACCGACCTTTTCTTTTTTTTCTTTTTTTTTCCTTTTCCACTGTGAATGATTTCTTCCTTTTGATGATGTACAAGACTTTTTTGTGTAGCTCTTCTTTTCTCATGTAGCACCTCCTCCTCCTGGTTACTGCACAAATGCTGCATTTTTATGTCAATTTGTACGTTCGGATAAGATTAAACTTATTTTATATTTTACATCAAGATGAGTTTGTGTTTAAATATGTTCTGTTGTTGAAATGATGAGGATGCTGTGCTTTACATTGTATTTTATTTTAATAGCTACATATGGAGTGTTCTGGGTTGTTTTGCTAATAAAATAGACCATGTATCTGAGGTGTAACTGTGTATTGATATGGATTTAGGTGAATATTCTGCGATGTTACTGTTCATGAAGTTACAGGAAACACTGTTCTTGTGTGTGTGTGTGTGTGTGTGTGTGTGTGTGTGTGTGTGTGTGTGTGTGTGTGTGTGTGTGTGTGCCCAAAATATGCTAGAAAATGTTCAAACAATACAGCTTATTTGGATAATGTACTGGGTACTAGCTTATACTGTAATATACCAAAAACCATAATCAATTTGTGTCGTTATTATCAGAGGTGGTAATCGTACTTAAATTCCCCGATGTTCCACAGTCCTTATGTTCCCCAGACCCTATGTTCCCCAGACCCTATGTTCCCCAGACCCTATGTTCCCCAGTCCCTATGTTCCCCAGTCCCTATGTTCCCC
>JBCNYG010000009.1:14396481-14406922 GCA_039654305.1 Porochilus rendahli | reverse complement strand
TGTTCCAAATCACCCCTAGGTGTGAGTGTGAGTGTGAATGGTTGTGTGACTGATGGTCCTGCGATGGCCTGGCGAGCTGTCCAGGGTGTACACCGCCCTCGCCCAGAGGCGGCTGAGATGGGCGCCAGCCTCCCCACGACTCTAATTAGGAATAAGCGTTTCAGAAAATGAATGAATGAATGAATATTATAAGGATACATATTTTGAGTGTTGTATTGATCATCTATATTTGTATGCCAGACGCCCCCACTCCTAACCACACATACGTCTAAGTGAGAGAATACAATCCAAGCATACAGATGTGAATACAGAACGCTGTAAACCCTTGGAGTTGTATGAATTACACAAATATGTTTAATTTCCAGTAACAAGATATTTAGGGGTGGCATAGTGCTTAGCACGGAAAGGCGAATGCTGTACAAGATAAGGACAATCCTAGACGATACCTCCCACCCTCTTCACAACCTGCTGACCAGTGACAGGAGCACGTTCACTGAGAGACTGATACCACCTAAATGCACCACTGAACGACACAAGACATCATTCCTACCTGCGGCCATTAAACTGTACAACTTCTCCATATAGCAATTTAAATCATTTTTAAATTCATATTTATTTGTAATTATATATATATTTTTAATCGTTATTGTGTAATCGGAATGGAGCAACAGTGTACAGGCAGTTTCCACCAGGATCAATAAAGTATTCTGACTCTGAGGATTCTGTTTCCGTGTGAAGCTTGCATGCTGTCCCTATGCGTGCATGGGTTTCCTCCAGGTGCTCTGGCTTCCTTTTACAGTCCAAAAACATGCACATCAGGTTAACTGGAGATTCTCAGCCCTATAATGGATAGGTGAGCCATTTAGGGTACACCCTACCCTATCGTTCCCATAACCCTAGTAGAAAGAAGTTGTTCATAAATAAAAATGAAAGGATTATTAGGCCTGCCTGAGTGTAAATTGCTAATGACACGCTGCTACTGAAACGTCTGAGCCAATGTTTTAGCAATTTGTTGTTGCCATGTTGATGAAATGGCACAAAACCCATTAGAACATTGAAAGTATCAGACCAGTACAATATTTGCAGCGGGAAATTTGTGGGTACTTAGTGTTGATTTACATAGAGTAGGTGTTTAAGATTACTTTTCGTCTAAGATGTTCAGTTTATTAAAACGCCTACGATTTACACAGGGGTTGGGTGATTCTTTAATAGTATCTAAAAAAGCACCTTTACAGAGAAGCACAAACTGATGGATTAATGAAACAGATTTTCTTCTACAGTCAGGATGTTATGGAGCCCCTACAGATCATAGGTATATAGACAGGTAGGTAGGTAGAGCCCTAGCCATTATATCCCTATCTCTATAGAATGGTATTTAAAAGCAATAAATAAATAAATGGAAACACTTATGATGATATATGGAAGCCTAGAATATTACCAACACATTACTGCATGGCTTCTAGCTGCTTCCATCATCGTTATACTGAAGCTTATCCAGTATCATCACACTTCATCCAGAGCTTCCGATTTCCTTGTTTTAAGAATGTGAATTAAGAATATATTTGAACTATATTTTTGACGGTCCATTGACCATGAAATATTAACTTAAAGGCATGAAATCATAATGTATATGCATAATTTAGGGCTGTCGGAATAGCACATTCATTTTGATTGAGTACCCACAGAAGAAATAACACGTTAAAAATAACTCTGATTAATCGCGGTCCATGGTGGCCATTGACCCAATGCTGTTCTGGCTACATCGCCTGTGTAGAAGACAGACAAGAACACACCTTTTGATAGGTACACTCCAAATGACCCTCTGCTCCCCATACAAGTGGAGTATATAAATATAAAGTAATGGCTGCTGTAGACCATCTATCACACTTCGCTTATAACTTACAGTGACTGTCATAGGCTTGGCTTTCTCTCTCTCTCTCTCTCTCTCTCTCTCTCTCTCACACACACACACACACATATATATACACACACACACACACACACAATTATGAATACCAGGTGGTCTGGTGAGCTTATTGCTTAACCGGGATTAATGGAATGCCGCTTATTTCATACACTGTATATATGGAATTTCTCTAGAATAATTAATCACATGTAATTAATTACAGCCTTTTAATCACTTGGCAGCCTAATGGTTGGCTTGTGTAATAATTATGCTTCATATTATTAGTTATTTTCAGTGTTGAACTGATGATAATTGATAACTGGCCTTGTAAAGTAAAAATGAAAAAATAAATAAATTCTCTTGGCTATTGCTGGGTGTGTGATGGTTAAAGTTATTGCTCCAAGGTTCCCTAGTCAATAGCACAGCACCACAAAGAAACCACACACATTTACCTTTTTTTTTTGCCAACAGTATATGTATAAGAAATTAAAATGTCACATACTGTATGTTAAAATCATCGGTTTACTTCTGTATATCAGTAGGAATAAAGAACTATCCAAGGACTCAAAAGCAATAACTGTTTGATAATATTAAAAAATAAGAATTTCAAAAAATTTTACATAGAAAGTCTATGAATGAAAAAAAAGGGCAATCCACTAGCAAGTTTTTAGTGCATTAAGCCAAAAAATCTCAAATGTGCTTTTTGATAAATATATATATATATATACACACATACAAATACACACACACATATATATATATATATATAAGAATGCTTTTCTCCAGTTGCCAGGCTGTACCTGATCTATGCATTTTGTGTTATTTAAAAAATCTGTTTGCCAATCCTACTATTATCAACGTTAAATCTTTATAACTTCCACTCCCATCAAAATGTTGCTGAGTCCTTGGTGAATAATCGCACTGTTGGAATGGTTGAAAGGGGAAATTTTTCAGACGAGCTAAGCTTAATGAATTTTTAAACATTTCAGCCAGTGTCTAAATGTCACTCGATATTCTTTTGGCACCGTGAAAAATGATTTCGGTCCATGTTGTCTGGAACTCAGGATTGGACAATGACCAGTTCTTTCAGCAGTAAATTTCAGGTGTACAGGTTTAGTAGTCAATATGAATGCACTGTTGATTCTAACCACATTTTCTCATTTGGTTTTGCTTATTCCCACCCACATTCCAAGGTGGCTACAAAACCTTCAGCACCAAGCTACCATTGTCCATGGCTTTCTGCTTAATACAGAAATCTGAAGCGTGTTTCACTGACACATGTTGCCTGCTACTGTCAAAAGTACTACTTAAGCTTCACAGACGTGAAGTTGCAGTCACAGTGGTTTACACAGGTGCTGACCTTCCCCGAGGGCTCTATTTATGAGTATGCAACTGACCTGAAGTACCTGTTTCAGACCCAGCATTGATATTTGGAAATGAACCAAAAATCCTTTCAAGCATTACAGGAGTCTACGATGGATAGCTAGCAGTTCTGTTTCATTAAAGCAGAAATGAATCATTAGCACATTGGACATATACTCTTCTTGTTGTAGCCATGGGGTCACCAAGATTGAAATGCTTTTTACTCTCCAATGAACAGACCATAACGCACACATATTTGCTCTTATTATATTAAATTGCATGTCCATATGTATTATATCTTTTAAATATATTTGGGACGTCAGACCAATTCAAATTTACATTAAACAGTACAAAACAAACAGACAGAAAAAAACCCTGTCATGTCCATTCTCTCTCGTCAGTGTCTCTACTTCATGAAAGTTTTGTTGTGCCTTTTTGTAATTTGTTCCTTGTATGTGGGTCATTCTCTGAAACCGATACCATAAAGTGTGACATTGGGGTGAAAAATTATTTACATTTATAAAAATTGCAGCTTATTTCCCTTTATAGTGACCATAGATTCATGAACCATTGTTGTAAAGGTGGTGACAGAACAACTTCATGCACATAGCCTCACTTTTATTAGGAATAAAAGGGAATAAATCCACATTCATTCATTCTTTCATTATCTAAGCCACTTAATCCTAATTAAGGTCACATGAAGGCCCATCTCAGCCTTTGGGTTAAGGCGGGGTACACCCTGAACAGCTCACCGGACCATTAATGCCCAATACACATACAAATAGTCGCACTCCCACCTAGGGCGATTTAGAACAGACAATTAGCCTACTGCACATGTTTTTGGACTGCCGGGGGAAACCGAAGTATCTGGAGGAATCCCACGCAAGCACACAGAAAACATGCAAACTCCACACAGAAGCGGTCAAGCCCAGGAATTAAAGACAGGACTTTTTGCTGTGAGGCAGACGTGCCAACCACTGCACGTGCATGCTGCCTTGTTTGTAATAATTCTTTCACGTATGGATATGAAATTCATCCCATCGCTTTCGGTAAGTAAATAAATTAACGATTGACTACATGTGAAATAAATACACTTTCGGAGGAAGTCAATTGTACAGTGAACATCATAAGATGGAAACGCATCCTTCACAGGAAAAACGGGTCGGTTCCCTATGTGACTGTGTGGACACCACTGGTTACATGTATATATATATATATATATTTGCTGTATGTATCTGAATTTTTTTGTCTGACATATCTGTGTCCATGTGGTAAATTTTAAGCAGAGATTGCTCTTTTAATTCTTTATAGTTTTTGGCAAATATTAGGTACAAAATGCGAATCATTAAATTTGACCCATCTATAAGTAAAGATTTTAAAGATTGTACTACCAATCTCACATATACAACCAGGCATATGCACAGCACAGCAAGCCTGCATTTGATAAGACCCGCAAAGCTCACAGCACTTAAATGATGAGTGAGCAGCAGAACAAAACAAAAAATACTTTCTCGGAGACAAAATAACAGTTTGTTAAGATTCATGACTACTTCTATAAAAGCAGCTGATACACATAATCGGTTGCTACCAGGTGACCATGGACACTTAAGAAATCACACTGGTAAAATGGTATTTTTATTATTTTGGATTGTGTCTTGACTACCTACGCCTTTTAATAAAGCAACTGGATCTGCATATTACCTCCACAGAGCTCAGTGTAGCACTCAGTGGATGCTGCTCAATTGAATAGACCTGACATCCGGTTGCTTTCGGCAAATAATTGTGTTGCACTGAATAATTATGCGCCAGAGGTGAGGTGGATTCTGCTGAACCGTCCCGGAGTCCCAGGAACGTTGAGGGGAATATTCAATTCAGCAACTCCACTGAGCCTAAGGCGCATAAATTCTTGAGTATACACTACACAGGAATATTAGAGAGAAAGAGAGAGAGAGATATCTTTAATATTATTATTATAATTATTACTACTACATTTTTTTTTGGCTCATCTTGACAGATGCAGGTAAACTCAGAGCGTACATGAGAGCAGATGCACAGGATAAAGGCTGTTTAACATGCTCTCTATGAAGCCCATTAAGAGCTTTTATTTGTAACGGGATCTTCATAGTTTGTTTTTACATATATTACCAATGATGCGGCAGGTCAGGTGAGCTTGACTATTTGAGCTGAGGTAAGCGATGTGCAGCTAACAGCATCTTTGGAACCAACTTATTCAGAGCTTAGTGTATACTACATGGAAAATTTAAGAACAGCAAACTAAAATCTGATTTTTATGCATTATACTTCCTTTTATTGTGGCCCATTTACTTACCATATATATTAAATAGGCATGACATACAGTGGAATCTCTTGGAAATAAAAAGGAATCATCCAAAGCAATGCTCTGAAACCATCACAGAACCAACGCAGAACCAAAACAAGATGTAACATGGATGAATAGGAGATACTAAGCACATAAACTGGGAAACATTTATATTGAGCCAAAATAAAATGATAATGAAATATAAATCACAAGATATTCACTAGTGCATGGGCTCGTTTAAAGTGTGTTACTGATGACACCGCCTGCTGCAAGTGATCGTGACAAACTGTTTGTGTCCTTCTGTAAGGTCTATGTTCATCATTGAGTTTCATTCTAGCATTATACAGTTGGGATCATCAGCTGAATACATTTTATTGCCACATTAATGTTGCTGAGCCTCGACCGGACCAACTGGAGCAACAATGCCATGGAGATTAGATACTGTGATCGAGGCTAAATGCTCTCCATGGAAATATTAGAGCATGCCATTTTTTATTTATTTATTTATTTTGCCGGGCAGTGTATTAGAGTTATTTTATGATCTGGAACAAAGCAAAATACACTAAATAACTAATTTAAAAGGCATTTTACCAAGTAATTTCTTGACATTACTCCCATTCATAGCCAAGCCAATATAAATGTCAAGTATTTTTTTTATGGCCGTCACCAGTGCACCTGCCCCTTGTTCCACAAAATTGAAAACTAATCCACTTTAACACAATAATCTAATGTTGGTGTCAAAATTTTAGCCCTTGTTTGTATTAATTTAATATCAATATCCACTAGAAGAAGACTAATCTTTAACAGATAATTAATCACAACGGTTTAGAAAGAGAAATTGCAAGCATGTGCGCACACACACACACACACACACACACACACACTTAGACCAACACAAAGTGAATATGCTCAGGATGCTTCTTCATGAAATGTGAGAGCTCTGAGCAGATCTGACACTTAATGATGTGAAGAAATCTCCAGAGAAAGCAAATATGAGCAATTTATTTCCCCACAGTAAGAGCTACACTTGAGGATAATGGGGCTGATTGAGGCTCTTGGTGATCACAAAAGGCATCTAAACTAGTCTTATCTAATGGTTATCTTCCCAGATTATAGTATGCTGTGTGGTGTCTGAAATGTAACCTGATTTAAAATTAATATTCTGTACAATACAGAATGACACAACATCCTTAAGTGTATGAAAACATGTCTGATTTTTAAAAAAAAAAGAAAGAAAGAAAAGAGGACCAAGTTAGTCAGCATGCAGTCCTCAGATAACACACAATTTATTTTTAATACTCACTCACATCTAGCTTCAGCCTCATCTTCCGAGCAAAACATAGCATTTAGCGGAACCGTCTGTGGCTGGTTAGCATGTCTGCGTCAGGTGCTGAGTTCGAGTCCTGGGCTCTGCGAGGGCATTTCTGTCTGGTGTTCCCCCAGGCAGTCATGCACATTAGGCTTATTGGTTATTTCAAATTGCCCCTGGGTGTGATTGTGAGCACTAATGTGTGTATGTGTGTGTGTGTTGTCTGAAATAGGCTTCAGCCTTCCCGTAACCCTACTAGGATTAAGCAGTTTAACAAATGGCTGAATGAATAAATACATGTTTGCATTTAACCCATAAAAAGTATGCGCCCATATACATAAGTGAGCGAACACACACTTGGAGAGGTAGGCCGCCATATTTTGCAGCTCCTGGAGAGCATGGAGTTGGGTGCCTTGTTCAAGGGCACTTCAGCCATGAATGTGGAGAAAGGGAAGGTGCAGCTCACTCCTGCTGCCGCCACACATTTTTCCTGCAGGTTTGGAAATCGAACCAGCAACCTTTAGTCCCTAACCTGCTTCTCTTACCAGTAGGCCATGGCTGCTCCCATGTTTACACACATATTTTACCATGATATTCTACATGACTAGTTTCAGAAAGTGTTTTGGGCAAATTTTGTGCTAGATACTGCATGACATCCAGAATAAGATCAGATAAGATAAGATTAGTAAGAACAGGGAGGGAACCTACTTCATCTACTTATAGCTCCAATCAGTAAGAAGCTGTTTGACCAGCCATCTGTTATAAATGCAGATCTGATAACACTGTGAGAGCATGAGGACCAAGTTGTTCACTTCACATTCATGTGCATCACTCGTTCTTTAGTTATCAGTGGTCACCCCTGGTCACATGTCTAATGAGATTGATTGTAGTCTGTCTGCGCAACACTGGCATGCCGTACTGTTGTTACTCTATTGTCTAAATACATTTATATGGGAAGCCTTTAAAAACATGTCATGGGTGTCTCAGAGAAAATAGAAGAAGCACGTGTAGCTATCGTTTGCTACTGAAAGAAGCAGATGGGATCTGACTTTTTTCGCGAAATTGGAAAAAAAAACTTTTATTATCAAACAGATCACAATGACATGATATCGTCATATAGAGTTTGCTCACAGACCAGAGAGTCCTGATGAGTGACTCCTTATGGATATAGCCTTATTTTTGGGCAAAAATCGGTAGGCAATAATATACCTCAGTCTGTCACCCATGTCTAAGCTATTTTATTCCACCGGTAATATTTTACATAATTTCTCATTCTCTTTGTATCTTGCCTCACACACCCTCAGCAGGGTACTTCACCATTTAATAACTTATCATTGAAGTTGGTTTGTAAGACCTTTTCCAGGGAAATGACATGCCACATATGCTCAGGGGGGAAAAAAAGTACTTTTGTGGGGTTTCATAAAAAGGTTTTCTTTCATTTCATTTTCTGCACCACTTTATACTTTATTATGGCCATATAGAGGCTGAAACCCATCACAGTTAAGTCCGAGTGAAGGCAGGGTACACTGTGAACAGCTTTCTATACCATAGCAGGGCAATACAATCATTCACACATGGCAACATTTGGATGAGTTAATTAGCCTCGTGTGCATGTCTTTATACTGTTGGAGGATACCGGAACCCCCGGAGTAGTTGTCGTTCATGTGATCACTCTCACACGGTGATATCCATCTGGAGCCAGCTCAAAGTAGGGGAATCAAGTTTAATAAGACCCTCCAACCCGTTGGAGGTAGGACATTCAGATATAACAGTATGTGCCACAGTATCTGCATCCGTCCACAATTGCAGACTCTCACACACCGATGGATTTTGGGTAGGCAAGTGTCTTTCTCTGGCCAGTGCAAATGTAGCTGAGCCGTACACAGGCCTTGTGGCCTAGCTGTTGGCCCCTATGCTTGCCAGAGGGGATCTCAATGAATGTGTGGAGGTGGGTGTCTAGGGTTCTCTATTGTTTCCGCCATCTATCTTCAACCAAGGATGCCAACATTGGCAGGTGTCTTTAGAGTAGCACATGCAAAACTCTTCACAGAAACACCCTTGTCCAGCATGGGGCTTGAGCCCAGGACCTTCTTGCTCTGAGGCTGAAGTAGTCCCACCTATGCCACCATCCTGCCAAAAGGTTTTTGAGGATCAAATATAGGGAAGAAGGTTTTTGAAACCAGAACTTGTTTCAGTTATCATCACATAGCTTGATTTGCTGCCCTGTGGGATGCTTGGCTGATACGTTTTCACTTTGATTATTCATGAAAACAGGAGCCTATTTATTACTTTTCACGTTCATGAAAAATCGACCAGTACTTTTAGAAAAGTCAATGAGCTGGCTTTTCCCTTGGGGGTGCGCATCAGACATTTCTCAGAGGCTGACTTGGCTATTTTATCTAGAGGAGGATGCAGTATCTGTATTTGCAACACAACAGGGCTGTACAAACTTGATTAGTGAACAAACCTAATTTCGAACAAATTAGGCCATTATTTGACTTCAAGTCAATTATTTGACTTTGGACCCCAACAAATCAAACAAAGTACACAGGCCTTCAAGGGAACATGATTACACAGCACATACACACATCAAAGCAGTGGAGGAATTTTGTCAGAACAAGCCCCTGTGTAAGCTACATTTGGACTCTACTTGTGCCTTTTCTAATGAAGCATTTGCATGTATATAAAATTTACACTTAAAAAAAAAACAATCAAAATAACTGCTTAATATGTCTACACATTGTAACAGTCAGTTACTGTGATTCTTTTTTTTCTATCAATTTAAACCTGTGGCATTTATTACTTAATTATTTATTACTGTCTCAGGCTGTTTTATACTGTTGGCTGCCTTTCAGGGGTGATCACATTAGAGGTGCAATAAAAAAGCAAATGACGGGAATGAAATTCACAGCAGTCTCTTTTCATTCTCAAATTTGTCATGGCATCGCATTTTGGTCACCTGTTTCGTGAACTGAGCACAAAAAAATGAAAATTCTCTGAAATTTCCACGAATGTCGCAAAACGAGGCTTTGACGCGGAATAATCTCAAACTCTTCTCAAGCATGTCACGAGAAGGTAACAATGTTGTGGTTTTGCTCACAAATTATTTGTTTTTTGTTCGCAAGGAAAAGCCACAAGTTGGAGTCTTCCATGTGGAAAGTTTGAGACATTTGTGTGTATGAATGATTCCTCGTGCTCCCTGAACCACTTTATCACTACTTGAGCTCCAATTTTATGTCCGTGCCATCAGGGAAGAAAAAGTCCATTGATGTGATAACCTGCTCATTCGGTACATACAGGTCATCAGATGCCACATTAATGTTGCTGAGCCTCTACCTGAGCAAATGGAGCAACAGTGCCATGGAGATTACATTCTGTAAACAAGGCTAAAGACCTGTGTCTGTGTCCTTTTGTTAAAGTCGACATTTCCTAGGTTTTTGTTTTCAAAAAACAAGCATTGCTACTAAGCAACAAGTCATTCATACAGACCCAAATAATTTTCAATTACTGTACTACTGTGCCACTGGTGTTAGCAACAAATATA
>JBCNYG010000009.1:14342470-14357564 GCA_039654305.1 Porochilus rendahli | reverse complement strand
TTTTTCCTGGTTCACCCGTCCTTCTAAATCTCACCTCCCACGGTGTAAAAAGATGGCGGAGGAAGAGGTGGGCAGTGGGACAAAAACCCCCCCCCCCCCCAACACACACACACACACACACACACACACACACAAAAATTGGTATCCATAAGGTCATGTAAGTGTACACCAGGAATGTCCGAAATATTTGTCTGTTTCGGTTCAATGTCCTTTCAGCTTGCAGGAGAAAGAGAGTGTGGAGTTTCTGAGCCCTGTGGTGCGGCGCCTGGTTTGGAGGATCGTCCACATGGTGATGGAACTTGGTGCATGGGGGATGTCCCAGCATGAAATCTTAATTTTTTACTTTACTCCGATGGGAGTGTTTTTTTTTTTTTTTTTTTTTTGGTACATTTTCGTATAAGTGCCACTCTACATTACATCACAGAGCATGTAGGTCATGTGACACACTGGCGGGGCATTGTGACAAAGAGATAAAGAGACCGAGGGATATGAGGGAGTCTGTGGCACAGCACCCCACACGGGTAATCTCCAAAAAAATTGGTATGCATAAGGTCATGTAAGTGTACACAAGGAATGTCCGAAATATCTGTCTGTTTCGGTTCAATGTCCTGTCAGCTTGCAGGAGAAAGAGAGTGTGGAGTTTGAGCCCTGTGGTGCGGCGCCTGGTTTGGAGGATCGTCCACATGGTGATGGTATCTGGTGCAGGAGTTCATTGCTATGTTAATATAATAAAATAATTCTGACCGCTAGGGGTGCTGGAAAAAAATCGATTCACGTCTGAATCTCGATTCTAATTTATTAGCGTTCTGAATCGACCCGAATTTTCAAGAATCGATGTTTAAGAACGTATTTTTTTCTCTTATTATATTATTCTCTTTATTATTTTTCTTTTATTTTTTATCTTTATTACTCCTTATAAATATATAGTTACATTTGTTCTCTTATTATATGAGGTTAAAATGAGCTCTGAGATGTTAGTTGCTTGATTTTTACTGTCTTTTTCTTGTTTTATTTCTAACACGTCCTGTAAACAATAATCTGAGCTGCTACGCCGGAAGCCGTTTATATAAAATTAACGTGAGAGCAACATTTTGAATGTCAGAATCAGGCGTAACGTCTCGGATTATTTTAAATGATTTTATTATTGTTTACAGCTCGACTCGATTTCATTTCGGTTTTGGCAGAGAGATAAGAGACCGAGCGCGTTCCTGAAGTGTCTTTATACACACGATGCAAGACGCTCCAGGAATGCTGTCTGTCTGATCTCCCTGCCAAAACCGAAATGAAATCGAGTCGAGCAGTGAGCGATATTCTGAGCTGTCATGCCGGAAGCTGATGTAAAATAAACGGGATTCTTGAATATCGGAATCAGGTGTAAAAGAGGTTCACGGAGCAGGACCCTCCTCCGGGTCAGATTCGCTTCTGCTTCTTGAAGCCCTGAGGGATGGTATTCCACGTCAGAGCCAGATGATGAAAAGTGAGCTATGACATTTTTTAATCAAATGGCATCAAGCCGTTTACAACGACGGCTTTATTTCACGTCCTGGTTGTGAGCTTTCCCGCGTGGGGTGCTGTGCCCCAGACTCCCTCATATCCATCTGTCTCTTTGTCACAATGTCCCGCCAGTGTGTCACATGACCTACATGCTCAGTGATGTAATGTAGAGTGGGGCTTATACGAAAATGTAAAATAATTTCTTACTTTACTCCTATGGGATTGTGGGTTTTTAAGATTTCATCCTGGAACATCCCACCTGCGGAGCTTTGAACACCGCTGTGTAATTTGAAAGTCGCACGAAGGTCACAGATGTCCATTTGGAGCAATAGTACAAATCACAGTCTCAGTTTATGTCATCTAGATGTCACTCTGTCTCCAGCGGGAGGGTTGACGACCCGATATACACCCGAACATCGAGCGTGTACCGTAAACCTCAACGTGTACCGTAATACGTCACCGTGTCGTGGTGTGAAATCGTTAGGGGTCCAAGCACCATGATGTTTTCAGAAGAAGAGAAGTTTCACCCTGATCTGCTTTTCCTCCTTCTTTAAGGAGCTCCTTCTTTAATCCCGAGAACTTTACCGTTTGGGTAAAATGTTTTTACATCTAGATTTATTGATTTTGGTATTTGCATCAAAAGTTGCTTCAGTGATGCAAGAGGTTCCTCAGGGATCGGTTTTAAGCCCCTTATTAATTCTGGGCCTTGTTTTATCAACAATGTCCTGGTGATTACATTTTTTTGTGATGATGCTTGGAGCTATTTTAAGCTTAGTTACACTTTGTAGCAATTAAACATTTATTAGTTTTAGTAATGTTTAGGGTGTACCCTGTGTGCCTGCTGAGAGGCTCCAGCCTCCCTGTGAAATGAGTGAGAGAGTGATGGCTCATGTATAAGTCACTGGATTTAAATATGCGTGGTTTAATTTTTGTCCTCTCTTTCATTTTCAGTGGAGTTTAATGTAGACCTCACTGTTCAAATTCGTCGTATTTTGTAAATGCTGTACACGTTGTGTGTGTTTTATTTGTGTAGATCGCAGAATTTCGACAGGGTCATGTGCTGTCTCAAATCAAGAACTGCTGTCGGAACACTTATGGGGAAATGAAAAGGGCACCTTTGACCAAACATTTTGCTGGCTTGTTGTTCACCCCTTTGTTCTTTTAATAGGTTAAGTTTTAATCCCCTCTTTTCTGTCATTTTCATGAAAGTTGAAGCTCCACCTCTTTGGTATGTGGCCATGATGGTGACCGTTGGGGGTGAAAAGCATAAAAGTATTTAAAATTTGGGTGTAGCTGTCAAGCATTGCCTCTCTATCACATGACCACCACCAACCAGAGAGGGTAAGAACCGGTGTCCTCAGTTCCTCGTGATGCTGCCATCTGCATCTTTACAAAGTGCTGTGCATGTGCATTCAGTGGCAGACTGACACACTCACAGGGATCACAGATCTGACACTTTTGTGCTCACAAATGCTCATGGTCATATCTCCCTCAAGAGTATGCCATCCTTTCCTTCTGTGTGAGTTTTTGGCCAACTAGCCCCCATGGATTCCTGGCTACGGATGACTGTAGCATCAACCTAGATTCGAACCTGCGCTCTCCAGTCGTCAGTGCGCCGCTCAGGAGCTGTAAGCGCAACATTTTTTTATTGATTTTGAGTACGTTATCCAGGTTCTGTTAGTCTGTTACCTTAGCGATATAAGAGGCTCCTCAGGGATCAGTTTTAGGCCCCCCCCCCTTTTAAATGTTATAAAAAAAAAACAAAAAACAAACAAACATATGTTTAGATTTTTTGTTAAGTCTTATTATATTTTGCCTTATGACCCTTCAGCATGGTGAACTGATGGTACAAGACCAACCTTTGCTGTATTATGAGACGTGCCGTCTTGTTTATTTGTGAACAATCTTGAATGTTGCAAAGTAGAACGGAGTTTGATTTGTCGTCTCGAGATCGTGAAGCCACATTCTGATGGCATCTAAACCATCTGTGGCTGGAAGTCTGAGAGAGTAGAACCAAGCACAATAGGGTCATCTATGTGACGTCACGGTTGAGAACTCTCTCAGGGTTTCGTGCTAACGTCAGAGTCAAGGGGACAAAGTGTGCCCATGATTTCTTGCCATCACCCCCAGTGAGAGGATTAGGCGTTACGTCATGTGGTATAACCACTTGATCATTACCGCCAGCATGACTGTTATTACAGAAGAGAATTATGGGGTGAAGTGTATATTAGTTACATTACAGCTCATTCTTTAATAACAGGTTGGTTTGTGTAAGTACCGTTTTCCTTTCACACGGCTTTCTTTTAAATCTCTTCGTCGACTGAGTGCGCGCTGTCGTATCGGGACTGTACGAGGGGGCTCTTACTTTTTACTGCGTATGTTTGTTGGGTGAGTGAAATATGTTGACTGTGTTATGTACTGTACTGTTATGTACTGATCCAATATAATAATAATTATTCCCCAAAGGCGAGGTGGATATAGCGATGTCAAGGGAAATATTCAGTGATATCCACCTCATCTTCAAAGAATAATAGTTTGTTTTATTGGTTATAGTACACTGGAATATAGGAACGCAAAGTTCAACAAAATATTTTTTTATTTTATTTTTACAGTTTGAATTGATACATGCATTATCCCGAGCCTGCTGGGTGGATAACAGTTATTATCTCGAGATAAGGAACCAATCAGATCACACCGTTCCTGTGTAGTTTATATAATAAATTGCACAATTTCCTCCGGGATCAATAAAGGATTCTGATCATAACAAATCTTTTTAGATATTATTAATTAACATAATTGCATACAGACCAATCATATAAAATATTTTATTATAATTTTAATTGTAAAATATGTAATGAATTCAATCAGTTATTATTGAATACTCTTTTAATATAAATGATTGCATTTAATTTTAACCTAGAATTTATAAGTGTATTGTTTAATAATTAAATTCTAAGATTTAATTTGTTACACAGTTCAAACTGCATCACTAAATTAATTCAACACATAAAAGAGAATTATATTCATAAAAAATCTCTTTCAGGACACAACGCTTTCTGTAGAAATAAAGTAGATCATAGTGGAGCTCCTTTACATGGATCCCTATTGATAAGAAAAATGCAACCATTGAGTTGCTGTTGGAATGTCAATGAAAGGGTCTATCTGTCCCTCCGGCGTACGAACGTGTACACGTGGAAACCGTGTGGTGACGTGCCGGTCGGTAAATATGGGAATAAATGGCTGAGTGATTAACTTCCTTCCAAACTGTTACTTGTTTCAAGCCATAAAATAAAATGCACTTTTTTAATAAGATAAAATATGATTTTTTTTTTTTAAATAAGATAAAATGCACTTTTTTTTAACAAGATTAAATACACTTTATTTAATAAAATATCCTTTTCTAATAAAATAAAATGCACTTTTTCAATAAAATTAAACACGTATTTTATTTTTAAAAAATTAATAAAAAATTAACACACTTTAATAATTAAATTAAATTACACTTTTTGAACAGTCATAACATGAAGGTTATACGGCGTTACGTCATCGATGGCATCAACAGAAAGTAAGAGCCAGGAGCTCTTCTCTTGGGCAGTGCTTAAAAGCTTGATATTAAATAATTTAAAGAGGTGACGTGTTTTGATGGAGCAGATAAAGTAGAATGAGGTGTTTTAATCTTTAAAAGTTGAACTTTAAAAAAATATATAAATTAAAAAATTCCAATCTTCAAATACCTGTCAGCTATGTTTAAATATAGAAAAATAACCTGATTCCAGTTTGATTATCAGCGCTGTTGGTAATAAATGAATTCGGTAGTGTTTCCTTCTTTCTTTTCGTCTGAGTGCGTACTTTTCCAGAAAATAGTTGCACACTGTCTTTTGGTGATTTGTTGATACCTTCAGACTGATCAGAGTATCGGGTTGTTTTCTCGCACCTGCGACTGATGCTGATGAGACTCGGCGTCTTTTCGTTCAGTGTCTGAGGTTAATGCTGTGATCGGAGATCTCTCACACTCACACACACACACACACACTCACACTCTCTCACACACACGTGCGTTTGAACACTTCTGAGTGGTGCTGAGGGTGGACGTCTCCGCTCTCAGGGTTCAGCACCCGGCTCTTGAGATTCTAGCTCGCTTTCAGGACGAGGGTTTCTACTTTTAGCCGTGTATCGCACAGGGCCAGATTGTTCTGCTCAAATTCCAAACAACCTTGAGCAGCGAGGCTTATTTATTATTTAGGCGGTGGGGTGGTGTGAACAGTGGGGCGGCGGCTAAAAACGCTGACTTGGATTTTTGTTTTCTTTTTCTTTTTCACCTTTTTCCTCCTGCTTATCACCAACACACTCTTCTTTCCCCTCCACTCTTCCTCTGATTGTTGTTCTCACTCTTCTTCCTGTGACACAGGTTTACACACACACACACACACTTTGGCAGTGTTATCAAATGGGGCTGCTCTCTTCTGTCTGCATTTTTTAGGATTAACCTCGCGCAGTCTGCGCACCTTAATCCTCACATACTCGCCTTGTTTCTCTTTTATTATTATAAATTTGTATTACTCATTTTTTATCATTTTGTCCATTCTTTCATCCAGCCGTGTGGGGGTTGTTGTTTCTGACTCGGTCTGACGCACTGTAAAGTCGAAACGATCGTAAAAAGGCACAGCAGGATGTCACCGAGCTAGAAATAATGGATGCTGAAACCTTGGTTTTCTCGGCACATATCTTGGTGTCACTTGACCCCAGCATCAGAAACAGGAAGGAAGGGGCGTGGCCTAGGTTTTGAGGTCGGTTTGGTATGTACAAGTGATGGTGTAGCATGGATTTTGCAATCTGATTTCTGTTGCTTATAGCAAAAAAAATTAATGAATTATTTATATAAAGATTAATGAATTATTTGGTGCATGTGAGCTGATAAAAAGAATGCCATTTTATATAATTAAGTAACATGATGTACTAAAAGAATATAATAATGATATATTGTTATATAATGATATACTAATATGACGTAATATAGTATACCATCACATCACCTTCTTCCGCTATGCTAATATAATGTCATTTAGTGATGTAATGATGTGATGTAATATAGTATACTAATATAATGTAGTGATTTAGTGATGTAATGTAATATAGTATACTAATATAATGTAGTGATTTAGTAATATAATGTAATGATGCAATATAGTATACTAATATACTATATTACATTACATCATTATTATATTACATACTTACATTATATTACTAGATTACATCATTATATTAGTATACTAGATTACATTACTAGATTACATTATATTAGTATACTTTATGTTATATTAGCAATGTAGTTAATATTGCATTAATATTTTATTAGTATACTATATTATATGATATTGTATACGAATATAATGATGTACTAATTTGGGAAGTAATCTAATATAGTGATTAACTAAACACAGAACTGAACCCCGGTTCGGTTTCGATCCCAAATCTGCAAACAGACGACAAAACTACACATAAACAAAAAAACCCCATTTTAGAACACAGAGTTTACGTCATATGCTGCACTGATACTGAACTCTCTCGAAAGTAACAGGTTGACTGCCGGGGAGGAAATTCGGCGCACCGTGATGAGTTGTAGACGAACAAAACATCCAGTTAAAGAGAAGTAACACCTGGGCAGGTGAGAACTAAAGGAAACCCACAGGATGTCGTCATCTCAACTCGAGATCCACCCGTTCTTTATTTCAACAGGAACACGGCTGCACGCGGTTCACAATAACACAAAGTACAAAGTGCTGGTTCACCCGCGGTGCTCGAGTACAAGTAACACGCTGGGAATTGTCCTTGTATACCCCCCTTCCCCCCATTCCGCTTCTTCTACCCGTTCTCTAAACCTCTACCCTTTCCCTCTCTCACACTTTCAAGGTCATTCTGTCATTGACATTCTCACACACACACACACACACACACACCCCTTAGCAATGAAGAAGAGTACCATGACAGAGTTTGGAAGTATGAAACACAAAATTACATTGTGTGTGTCAGTCAAACTCACACACACACACACCGTTGGAAGAGAGATCAGCTCAAATAACACTTGGACGTAAGGTTTTTATCCCCTGCGGGTACTCTGTTGCCTGGTGCTGAATTTCCTCCTGGAGAAGCAGCCAGAGAGAATCAGCATCATAACAGCGTGACGTCCTGATCCACCCTGCGACAATAACCAGTTTCGTCTCAGGACCAGGACAAAAAAAAGCTCTTCCTTTCATCCTCCGGACTCCTCCTCTTCTAACTGGTGTTGAGTTAATAAACCCCTCCCACTCGGTGAAGATGGATGTTCTGTTTTCTCATCTGTATTATAACCATGTAAGCACACGGTGTGAGGCACATGGTGCAACTGCGTTTAGGGCGTGTCCAAATCCACCCCGCAAGTACGCAAGTGTAAACAGCGGGGGTGGGGTGGGGTGTGGTGGGAGGATTCGGGGAAATAGGCACAGCACCAGGCCCTTGGTTCAGAAGGGTTGCACTTTTGTTTGTTGTGTTTTGTTGTGTTTTGTTTGTTGTGTTTTGGGGCAAAAATGTATTTGAAGCAATCAGAGGTGCACGAGGTGTGTTTGTGTAACAAGCAGTGTGTGTGTGTGTGTGTGTGTGTGTGTGTGTGCACATGCGCTCACCCATAGGGTGTATATTCTTTTCTCGAAAAAGTAGCGATATAATAACCGGGAAATACTGCGCTGTTGATCAAAGTACGCTTTTAATGATCAGTCACACTGTTGAGTTCTGCTGGCAATCTGATTGGTCTGCTATCTAGGGGTTAAATAACATTTTATACACTGCACGGGAATGGTGCAATCTGATTGGTCCGGGGGAGGGTTAAAAGACATTATTATGTACGATATTGAAATAAAGTGATCTGATTATTAGGTTGTTACAGTCACTCGGAGAAGGTGTCGTGATTATTACAATGTAAAAATCTAAAAAGAGGCCACAAAGTTCTGACCTTGGTTTGCTGTCCTGTGTGGGAAGTGTTTTATACCGCTTCATTTTACGCTTACTGTTTCATTTTTATGTCGTATGTACTAAAGTCTGTAAACCCCCCCCCGCGATAAACGAACACTGCGATGTGGAGAGACCACCCCATAACGTCCTTTTTTATATATAGTTTCTGACCGAAACACTCCTCCCACACTCTTTAATAACATATTTAAACACAAATAAACCTTTTTGAGCATAAAAATGCATTTGTGATGTTTTAAATTTAAATTTTCTTCTGAACGGTCAGGATCTTCCTCTGGCGCGTCCGGTTTCCGTGCCAGAAGGCTTCGAAAGTGCAGGGTGTTTTGGTGGCATCGTAGGGCCAGAAATAAGGTTACTGATCCGCAGGTCAGCGGTTCAATTCCCACTATCACCACCGTTGGGCCCTTGAGCGAGGCCCTTAACCCTCAAATGCTGAGTTGTATAAAAGTGATAATTGTAAGTCACTCTGGATAACGGCATCTGCCAAATTCTTTTAATTCACAGCAAACATGAAAAAGGTGCACTGAACGCACGTGAATGTTTGTTGATGTTGGGTTCTTTTATTAGGGATTCTCTCTGTTCCAATCAGTCTACAGTACAGTAATCGTTTTATCAGATATTTTTCATAATTTGTCTTCCCACTGCTATACAACCATTATCGGAATGTAACCAGTAATTCTTGTTAGAAGCCGTAAACTAGCTTAAAGAAGGCTTATTTCACCACAACAACCATCAAAAATGACCCGGAGACGGTCGTGGAAAACCGCGATATCGGGGGTTTCCGTGGCGATGTATCAGTGAAGCGCAAGCGGGGGTCGACTGTAATCCATAATTTTGTTTTAATTTACTTTTTGCTTCTGTTCTTGTGTAGTATAAAATAAAGCAGTTTTGGGCCGATCACACTAATTCACGTCGGTCGCTTAATTCACGTCTAATTTTTTTGTCATTTATTTATTTGCAAATTTTTTAATGTTTTGCGGCCTAAATACGTGAGTCGTGCGGCAAGCTTGCCACTGATTCATGAGTAATTGGCGATCAGTTTGTGGATTTTTGGCGGGAAAAAAAGTGAATCTCCTGTCGTAAATCAGTCACGTTAGCTTTTTATTTACGCGTTTTTAACTGCGAACTAAACGAGAATAAAATATGAATGATGACCAAATATACGGAATGTGGCAGATGCCCGCAAATCTCAAACTTTCCACATGGAAGTCTGCAACTGGTTGCTTTTTCTTACGAACGAAAAACAAATAAAGGACTAGACTCGATTTCTCGGCTCGGAGACTCGTCTGCCTCTGAAACGCGTCGGACTGTTCTGGAATCCGAGGATTTTGTCCAGGTTTCCAGGTTTGTCTTTCCAATAACCATCAGGTTGGATCCAGTGATCCGTCATTCCCTGCCATGTCTCAGGAAGGAGGCTGTTTAACCCAGACCAATCGTCACTCACGTCACCGGGGAAGAGGAGGGGTGAAAAAAACAAACCTGTCCATGCTGGTGACAGAAATAACATCAAAGAATTATTCTTAAACTCGACGAGAAAAAAAAGTTTTGACGAGTTGGAATATTCAGCGCGGAGACGGGTTTCATTGCTTCACACTTCACTGCACGCTGCAAGGGCCGCCCATCGTGTCGGAATCAGGTGGAACTCGTTAGCTACATTCCGACGCCGACGTCATCAGGCAGCACTGCGTCTGACTGCCACCTTTTAATGGGATTAAAGATGAGAGAATTTTAATGATGAGGGAATTCTTCAGAACTGCAACGATAAAAGACGTGAAGAATCGACCTGCACTGTTTAAATATTAGACATTAAACCGAAGTGCAAACAGTAATGTCGTTTAATTATCGGGACGTCTTTAGTGATTTGTGTTTCAGTCTTCGTGCATATCTTTGTGTTTCTTTCCTTCCTTTTTACCCTTCAGTTCCTCCCTTTCTGTCTTTTTCTTTTCCTTTACTTTCTTTATCTTTTTAATTCGATTTGTTTTTGATTCTTTCTTTGAAGAAAAAGAATTAGAGAGAGACAAACTATAGGAAAGGGAAAGAAAAAAGTCAGCTATTTAGTTTGTTTCTTTCTTTCCCCTTTCTTTCTATAATTCTTTGTCTTTTTCCTTTAACTGTTTTTCTTTCTTTTCCTTGAGTTTCTTTTTTTTTACCTCTTTTCCCTTAATGCTGTCATGGCGTTAAGATTCAACAGCTGGTGCTCTTTCTTTTGAATTCTTCCCTGTGTGTGTGTGTGTGTGTGTGTGTGTGTGTGTGTGTGTGTGTCCTCGTCCTCAGTTTGAATGCAGAGGCAATAATTTCCCTTGTTGGATTAAAACAGTATATCTATTAAATAAAAAACTAAAAGCTCAGCGATTTTTGGTTCTGTTTGTCTCTACAGATCCTGAGTCATGACCCAGACCTCAGTCAGTGGCTGCACTCAGCGGACCTTGACCTTTGCCCTTACCCTGTCCCTTGGCCTGTTATGTTGGCCCATGGGAGAGGTCAGAGGTCAGAAGGACCTTCGCCCTGCCCTGATCCTGCAGGACCTGCTGGGTCGCTATGGGGAAAACGGGACCATCACGGTACCGCAGCTCCGGTCCCTCCTGGCGAACCTCAGCACGGAGCAGAGCAATGACGACACGCCGGACACCACGTCCGCCAAGAACAACTCGACGGTAAGAGACGTTTGACGCTGATTTCTGACACGCCCGGGTTCGGAGTACTCACGTGAAAGAGTCTTGCGTGAAATAATAGTCGTAGAGAGTTATACTGTAGAATATTCATTCATTCATTTTTTGAACCGCTTATTCCTAATTAGGGTCGCGGGGAGGCTGGCGCCCATCTCAGCCGACTCTGGGCGAGGGCCAGCCATGGTGTGTGAAAGTTAAAAGGAGTGCAGTGTGCTGTTTCATTTCTGTTTGACTTACTACAAACATAAGAGGTGCGCAGCTGAAAAAGTGTGTAAGTCAAGGGCAGAATACACATTTTGACAGCGTTTAATTAAGAAATGCCCTGATTTTGGCTTGACTCTGCCTGATGGTGTGTCAGACATGGACTTAAGTCAAGGGGAGAATCTGTGCAAACTGTATATAACATAACTGCATGCTATTATGACTTATGCACATGGGAGAATCTAGCCCACAAAGGATAAGTGGGTAATTTTGAAATCTTGAAAAGTGGGTCCTCATTCTTAGTATCTATATTGGTTTCCTTTTACATTCAAGATAATTATGGTGGTGTATTACCACACATATTCACATTTTCACTGAACATTAAAAGGATATAAGCTGTCCCATATAATACAGTCTGCTAAGCAGCAGTGAAGACATGAGGACTTATAGTGGCTAGTAATCAACTAGGAAATGAGATGAAAGCCCATCAGTGTTGAGAGCAGGACAGAAAAATACAGTTAATAAAAAAAAATTAAGGGATCCATAATAAAAGTGGTCTCTTAATTTTTTCCTTAGCTGTATATCTGAATCTTATACATGGAGAATGGAGGTTATAGGTAGCATGGGTATTTGGATCCACAACCAGCTCACTCTTTATATCCCTCTAGCTACAACATTAGAAAGTATATTTCTATTCATGATAACTCTCAAATATGTAAACAATAAAGTGTGTCGTAGAGTGGTTTGACTGAGACATGGATACATAAAAATTTGCTTTCCTCCCTCATTCCATTTTAATCTGAAGTGGTAGATATACGCAGAAACCCATTTTGACAGCAGAAGCTAAAAAGGTAAAAAGTCTGACCGTCATCTGATACAACAAAATCCAAAAAATAAATAAATTCACTTTTCAGAACAATGTGAGATCTGACATCTCAAAAGGACACAACCTTTGTCTTCTTCTTCCTTTATCACTTTTTGAACACTGTCATTCCTTCCACCTGGGATATAAAGAGCACTGAACATGTAAAGCGCAGCTAGGGATCTGCCGGCGTGCCTGGCGTGCTTGGTACGACTCGGTGCCTCCCAGTTCCTTGCTGGCCACCTTTCTGATTTTGGAGCATGCTGATTGGTTGGAGGTTTACCCCCACCCCCCCACGCACATCCAGTCACTCTTCTCTGGGCGCATTGTCCTCCAGGGGGAAGATGGTGGCTAGGCAGGTGGAGTTCTGGACAGCTGTCATGGTCGCTACTGTGTGCAAGAGGACCAGGACTAGCAAGCAGAGCTTCAGTCTGCCTTGATTTAGCCTCGGAGCCCCCGAGGTCGTAGCAGATGTATGCTGGCTTGAGGGATAAGTCCTTTTGAATGTGCTGTGTGAACATTCATTGAATTTTAGCTCCCACCGCACATCACAGCACTGTGGCTCATGCCTGGTGTTTTCTGCAGTCTCCAAAAGTCCTGAAGATGAACGAAAAGATGAAAAACAGAGATTACTAAAATATACATCAGTCTGTAGGATATTATTGATACAATGTAGATCATTTTTGTTTTGTGTTTGTCAACTATAGATAACTCTGAGACATTCTGTTTCTTTTTGTGGATAAGTCATCTTGCTTGACCCAGAAGTTTTACATCCCAGAGAGTAAGCCTGATCTGCTGTTGAGAATCCTGTCATTTAAAATTTATTTATACTAGTAATGAATACAAAGGACCTAACATTTCAATAAGGCCAAATTTATGTCCTTTTATATCAATCCCCATGGATGAATTGTTAACATTTATACAGTGGTCAAATATTTTCTATTTCTATGACTCAGGGGTTAATCTACTGAAACTTCAAATTCCTTTTTTCCAGGGTACTTCAATACTAGCAACATTTATTCATTCATTTTCTGAACCACTTATTCCTAATTAGGGTCGCCGGGAGGCTGGCACCCATCCCAGCCGACTCTGGGCGAGGGCGGGGTACACCCTGGACGGCTCGCTAGACCATCGCAGGGCCATCAGTCATGCAACCATTCACACTCACACCTAGGGATGATTTGGAACAGCCAATTAGCCTACTGTGCATGTTTTTGGATTGTAGGAGGAAACCGGAGTACCCGGAGAAAACCCACGCAAGCACGGGGAGAACATGCAAACTCCACACAGAAACCTTCTTGCTGTGAGGCGGACATGCCAAACACTACGTCACTGTGCTAGCAACAGTACCATTGTTTTAATTGTCTAAAAGAACCTAACTTTTTCGAACAAAGCTGTCAAATCCCATGTTTTCCAGTGTTATAATATTACATCCATTCATGTAATATACAGTGCCCAGTCAAACAAAAATTTGCACACACGAATATGTTGCTGTTCCGCTTTTATTCCTCCTTACAGCACATAATCGTCACCCCAATGTTTCACCAGACTTAAGCAACATAACATTTATTTCCATAAAGTGTCGGGTTCAATTCTCACAGACGTCTTGAATTGATAAGGGGAAAAACTGAAAGAAAAGAAGTCTTCTCCAGCACATCCCGAAAACATTCAACAAGGTTAAGGTCAGGACTCTGGGGTGCCAATACATGTGTGAAAATGATTCCTCGTGCTCCCTGAACCACTCTTTTTTTATCTGAGTCCCTGTTTCATATCATCAGGGAAGAAAAAGTCCATTGATGTGATAACCTGCTCATTCACTACATTCAGCTCATCATCTGACTTCATTTTGTTGCCATATTAATGTTGCTGAGCCTCGACCTGACCAACTGGAGCAACAATGCCGTGGAGCTTACATGTTGTCTTAAGGCTAAATGCTCTCTATGATAATATTTGTGTATGTGACTTTTTTTGTTTGTTTTTTTGGCCGGACAGTGCCCAATTTCTTGACAGGATTGGGGTTGCATTTTTTTTGTAAGTATTTATTCATTCCTTTTTCGAACTGCTTAATCCCACTAGGGTCGTGTGTAGTCAGCCAACTCTGGGCAGAGGCAGGATACACCCTACTCAGCTTGCCAGTCCATCGCAGAGCAACACACACAACCATTTAAACTCACACCTAGGGCAAATTTGAAACAGCCAGTTAGCTTAATGTGCATGTCTGTGGGACCGTGGGAGGAAACCAGTGTACTTGGAGGAATCCCCGGAACTCGAACCTAGGACCCGCTTGCTGTGAAGCGGAAGTGCCGCCCTGCAGGCTCAGTTTTTAAATCTGATTTGGGTAACTGCAGGAAAGCAGCTGAGGAAGTGCAACAGGTTTTAGAAGGCTTGAAAGAACTGACACAGCTGTACTGTGGATCAGTTGCAGGGGTTTTATGCTCACAAAAAGACCTGCCTGGAGCAATCTTATCCATCTCAAGATGACAACAGGTCAAAGAAACACCTAGAGAAGAAAGGCTTTAAAGAAGAAATGAGCATGAACAAGTCATGTTAGCAGTATTAAGAGAGAAGGATCTTTTTTTGTCCAGAATTACACCAAGAATGCAGCTTGGAAACATTCGATTTGGTAGACTAATGGTTGACTTATTTGAAGTAGCTTTACATCTCATAAAATTATATGAACTAATATGTAACTGTAACATGCAACAAAACATAAGATTGCTTAAGAGTAGTGTTAGATATTCATTCATTCATTCATTCATTCATTTTCCGAACCGCTTATTCTTAATTAGGGTTGCTCAGCTGACTCTGGACCCCCTCGACAGCATGCCAGGCCATCGTAGAGCAGAAACACGCTGACGGCTAT
>JBCNYG010000009.1:14281057-14295119 GCA_039654305.1 Porochilus rendahli | reverse complement strand
ACACACACACACACACACACACACACACACACACACACACACACACACACACACACACACATCTAGGGGCAATTTGGGACAAGCAATTAGGCTATTGTGAATGTCTTTGGACTGTGGGAGGAAACAGAAGTACCCAAAGGAAAACAACACAACCACAGGGCGAACATGCAAACTGCACAGAGAAATGTTCTCACAGAGCCTAGGACCTTCTCAGGACCTTCTTGTTGTGAGGCGGACGAGCTTACCACTACATACATACTGCTTTCATAACTAATTAATACCACACCTAAATCAAACTCCAACTCTTTTTAACTACAAGCAAGTTTTTCTCAAGGGAGCTTGCCAGATGTCCCCACAAAACAGATCACACACACACACACACACACACACACACACACACACAGGTCTGCATCTATCGTGTTCACCTCATCTACGTACATTTCAGCAACACGTTGTCCATGCTTGTATGTCAGCCGAGACTTGTAAAACGGAGAGGACATAAGCATCATCAGGTGATAAAGGTAATGCACATAACCTCTGCAGGTTTTTATGAATTGAGAAAACAAATTAAAGATTAATGAAAGCCTAAAATACAAAGGAGGACACAGTGACCAAAGAAATCATCTGCGGATTTTGCTTGAAAATGAGACAAATAAATACAGGCAACCAGCAGCAGTTAGAGTAACAAATACCTTCAGCTATTTCCTAAACAACTCAACTTTCAATTTCTAATTCTCTGAATGTGATTAATCGAAATATACAGTCTGAAGCAAAAGGCTGTAAACAGATGAGTCTATGAGGCCTCACCTCTAGCTGATCCCACTTGACACTGAGAGCAGTCATACGCTCCTCAAAGTCATCAGGCAGCTCAATGCTACTCCTTTTCAGACTCTCTGCCCAACCTAGGAGCTGCATTTTCTTTGGAAGCCACATGGCCATCTCCACTCGATTCCCCTGCAAACACGCACATGCACACACACAGAGAAATAACATTACCGCTCATGTTGTCATCTACTCATAATGAAAAGATGACAGTGTCATCTCACAAAGCTACAACGAGCAAGCCATGGCCTTTTCTTTGACAAGGACAGACATTACCCTCTACATCAATAATTTTATTTAACTTTGAGAACTTCAGAACATATTTCAGCTTATGAGAGGATGGACACTAATACCCACGAAATGCAGTAATTTGCAGATTTGATACAATTTTAAGCAATGACATTTTCAGTTAAATAGCTGACAAGCATACTGTAAAGGGTGAAACTGACGCTGTTCAATTTTGCACCCTTTTTTTCACTAATTTCTCTCTCTCTTCCCTATTTCATTTTCTGCACCAATAGCTACTTGATTCCCGTTGTCATTTATCATTACGGCAAGAGGCGAATTTAAATATTTAAATGTGCTCTGTTTTCTTCTCTCTTCTCGCTGTCATCAGGCCAAGATTCATTTTTCATTGTCGCTGTTTTTGATGGAGACGATATCGCACTTCCATTTAAGCCATCCATCCTTTTCAGGTTTTAATAGCGGGCACCAAAAGGAAAAAAAGCTCCTTTTAAAAGTAAACGGGATTATCCAAGTTTTTTTTTTGTTGACAGCAAATATAGATTTTAATAGTTTCCCTTTTCATTATAAAAATGTCACGTTATTTATGGAGACAGCAGTGAAGAATGAGATAAAAAGATTAGGAGGTGGATTAGAATGCAGAGGACTTCCTCAGTTTAGAGCTGACCATAAAGTAATATGAAAAGTATTGACTACTAAGTCCATCCCAGCATAAACCTTCATCTTCAATAGCTGAACTAGATGTTCAAGTAGGTAAATAGCTCAAAAGAGGAGATATCATGGGTGTTTAATTATTATTACTGTTTTCGTCAAATTTGTGAGTATTGAAAGTCTGTGGTTGCAGAGTCAAAGCTAAACATACAACACAGATAGAATGTAGGTGGTGTGTGTCATTTCTGCTACCTCACACTTAAAACACATGGTACAGTTCAGCAAAACAAGCTATAGATTGAGAAGAGATGGAGAAATTTTTATTTTTTAAAAACCATTTAAACCAAGTTAGTTTGAATATTCTTCCAGTGTTTTCTTGTTTTTTTCTCAGGTTACTTTGTTTTCCTCCCACAGTGCAAAGATAGGCATACTACATTGTTCCAAATTGCCCCCATATATAATTGTGACTTAAAGAGTTATGTGTGTGTTGAGCTGTTGAAGGTGTAACCCACCTTTACCTAGAGTAGGCTTAGATAGGATCCAGACAACTGTTACCCTATTAGGATTAAACGGGTCTGAAAATAAATAAATGAATGAACTTCTTCAAGCTGGTGAAATATTGCAGTACCACAATAGTCCTACAAATGTCACACTCTAAAGTATAGGCAAGCAGCACAGCATCTTATGTGGTAGGAGCGAATTATTTGCTAACTTTGTGTATGAATAGCAAAGTAAATTTCTTACTTTGTGTAGAAATAACTTTGTTTTACATGGGTCAAGGTTTGAAAATTGTAACAAAAAAGCCAAAAAAGTTATATCAAATCTGGATATTTATAGAGTCACATTACATGCAAATCAAATTGGCACTTAGGTTTTGTGATAATATATCTGGAGAGACCAGATGATTCTCATCACTAGGACTGAGTGCTTGGCACAGTGGCTTATAGACAACAATGCTAATACACCCATGAAATCTTAATGTAGCTAAAAAATAATGGGCTTTTCGACCAACTCCAAAGGAGTGAGTATGAAGAGTTTGATTAGGATCTGGATTATGGTCCTTCCCAAGATATTGCCTCGAAATGATCAGGTGTGGAAAGGGATGCTTAATTAACAAACTCAGTTGTGAGCCTGCACCTACTTACAGATTCAGATACAGAACTTAAGGTTGATTGTGTGACTTAACACTCATAACATTCTATTCTTTGAGCTGAGAAATAGTCAAATACATACCACTTTTAAAATAAAGAGGTCACTGTCTAATATAAATAAGTGTTCTGTGACTGAGGAAAGGGCAGCTATTTCCCTTAACAAATTCAATAAATCAGTGAGCACAGATAGTCTTTTAAATAAATGAAATATCAACAAGCGATAATGATATTAATTCACGTGGTATATTAACATAAAAGACTGGAAATGTCAGCAAAAATGCAGTCACACATGAGCTCATTTAATGCATTTTTGTAGAGCCATCTTCCCCATTAAATTAAAGTTTGTTCACTCTCTGTAACATGTTGAGACAACAAAAGTAAGACTCCATGAGCTGATGTGGATGTGGGCTGTATTTAAATCACTTTATGCAAACTCTTACATGTCGGGAAGGGGCGGGGGGGGGGGATTTTGTGTTTGAGGCGAGAAAACAGAATTCACATCACTGTGCTCAGTGTGCAGCCATTTAAACTATACAGCATACTACAATGGCTTTAAATCAAATCATGAGCATTACTGCTCTTGTTTTTGCCCTGAAAATGAATCTATGGAGGAGGAGAAAAAAGTAATTTAGGACTCCTCTGATGATGTGCTGAATCTCCTATATTAAACGTTTAGCATAAAGAAAAAGAAAAGCACTTCAGAGCAGCATGCAAGAAACTAGACAGGGAGATGATGAGCTACAGATCGACTCTGAGGTACAGAATGTGGAATTTGATATGCTTTCATGATAGAGATCTGCCCAAATGAAACTAGGAAAACTGATAATTACTTAATCAGCCTGGGCCCTTTTCATATCATACCAACACCCTTGATGTCGACTGTAGACTGGGAAGGAAAGAAAGGAGAGGGAGTTGAAGGAAGAGAGGGAGGGAGAGGAGGAGACAGTACAGAAGGGGTTTTGGGGGGGAAGAGAGATGGAAGCGGGACGAGGCTCACAGCACTGAAAGATCAGGAAGTAAAAAAAAACTACATATTCACTTCAAAAGTCACGGCACTGCCATTTGGACATGATTCCTAAACTGTTCATGTAAAATGGCCGCTGCCATGCTTCTGTGCTTGGTTGTTGTTCTATTTTTCCAGTGAAAAATCACTTTGCTCAGAAAAAGAAGGGGGAAAAAACTGCTGAACTGGCCTGGAACAAAAGGCTGTGCAACAGTGTTAATTGTCACCATGGTGACCAGAAGAATAAGCCATTTTACAACTGGTATAGAAGGCGCACATTGAGGCCTGAGTCAAACACTTTCTCTTCTATTTTTTCATCCCTCTCTCGCCTCGGTGTTTAAGAACAAGGTGGCCAGTCATTGAGAGGTCAGCGCGAGATCCAAGCGAATTTCCACCAGCTTTTCCAGACATACTTGAGAATGAGCTTTCCACAAAGACCAAAATCAACTTTGGACTGTAAAAAAAAAACACATTCAGTGGCAACAAAACGCATAAACAACGACATAGCTGAGGAAACAAGAAGTGGTTGTGTAAAGAGTGGGAGGTTGCAGGGCAATACAGTGAACACAGTGTTACAATGAACCCTGGGAACTCACCTCCTCTCTGTCGGAACATCAAGTTGTAATTAAAAAAAAAAGCAATAGAGAATGCAGGAATTTGAGACATCCTATTAAAAGTGGATGCTTTATTCACATTTCTAAATGATATACAATCAGCTTAAGGCTGGGATAAAACACACAGAGTGACTACAACAGCCTGCCGTTTTACACGGGATAATTTATTGAGAGGAAATAAAAAACAAAACACAACAAAACATTCGCACTGCCTCCTTTGATCTGTGATTGAAAGCGCTTTACGTTTGTAAAAGAACTTCATGGCTGAATTTGGTTGGACTCCCTGCTGCTAAAAGTCACGTTAGAAGAACAATGTATATATTTGATGATATATATTCTTAATGTCATGGTTATTGTTTTTTCAAATGTATTTATTTCCGTATTTTTTATGTTTCCTGTTCTGTCTTTGGACAAGGTTTGGTGATGACCCCCATAGGAAGCCCATGCCTAATGCTATTGAGTCATGAACAAAGGCGCTTTTTATCCAGGGTCCGAGGCCTGGAGCTCAGCTGTAGAATCGGGGAGGAGGGATTGGGCTCGAAAGAGTCTTAGCAGCCAGCCCTCCACTGCCCCTCTCTGCTGTGAGTGTGGCACTTTTCTTCACCAGACAAACACAGGAAACAATGCAATCAGCCAAGAGCACAGTGTTTTAAGAGGCAGAGAAGCCTCGGCCTGGGCCTTGCTCCACACTCCTCTAAAGCCTGAATAATGACGCCAGGCTGGAGTATTTGGCCTGCTGCTGTTGCTCACTAAGCACCAGAGTCCATAAGAATGGGTCAACTTTGGACATTCTTCACTGCTGACGAGGACAGATATTCAAGCTTTAAAATAATTCCCCTCGTAAATAAATGCACGCCTGGCACGAGAGTGTATGTTTGGCACTTTCATACAGACAGACAAAATTACCGGCCAAACAAATTACAATTGGGATTTCAAATAATTTTTTTTCTTGTTGTTTATTCCATTTGCCTTTAACTGCAAATCATATTATGTAGGCCATGCATTGTTAATTGAGTCCATATTGCATTACCCACCACATAAATCAAATGACAAATATTAAAATGAAGAGCAAATTCACTAACAGGGAATCATGAAACAATCTTTTTAAGTACCCTTCATTAATAATTTAATTCTAATTATGTCTATAGTGCAGAGTGGTCAAGGAGGCCTTTTCCTTCATAGAGCATTTTTCTGCAGTACTGCTCTGTCTGCATTTGACTGATGGGATAATAATGGAGATAAATTTGAGTTGTGTGTGTATGTGAAACAAGCTATAAACCTTTAAAAAAAGGAATAAAAACAATAAAATCAACAAAATGACTAATAAACCAAAAAAATGCACAGTCTACTGGAGTGCAGAAATCACATACATTCACTCTTTTTATCTTTTTTTCTTACCGCTATACCTGTTAACCCGATTTTCTAGCCCTCAGCTGAAACACAGCTGTTAGACTTACCAGTAAGAAAATGTAAAAGAACAAGTTGGAAAATGCAGATAACCCCTGGCAGACTCACTGCCGCTGTAGCTAAGTGGGAACTTGCATTGGGTCTGGATTCAGGGAACAATGCAACCTAAATGCTAGACAATCTTTATTCTAATGAAGTGAGTGTCAAGGTCAATGTAAAATGCGTCGTGATGAATAGTGCAGAGCTGGCTACTGTGTGTCTGCCCTGCACCACAGCCCTTTCAGTTTAATTGTGGAGTTAAAATGTGTAGAGAGTGGCTCTCTGTTTAAAACCGCTCAGAGAGAGGTAGCAAGGGGGCACAGGGGAGACAGGAGAGAGGGAGGGTGTGTGTGTGTGTGTGTGTGTGTGTGTGTGTGTGTGTGTGTGTGTGTGTGTGTGTGTGTGTGTGTGTGGCTCTGAGGTAGTCTGGCGAGCTCTTCGAAATGTGCCACACCTTCACCCAGAGTCAGTTGAGATATCCTAATAAGGATTGAGCAGGATTGAGCAGTTCAGCAAATAATTGAATAAATTCAAGTCTTATTTCAGAATTATGGATGTTATTTTTACACATGAACAGAATACCCTCAATTCCAGCATATTTTAGCTAACAAAGGAATACACCCACTGGAATCTTTATTAGGCATGCTTGTACAACTACTCATTCATGCAATTCTCCAAAGAGTCAATAATGTGACACACATGAAGTGCATAAAATACAGTAGCATGACATCACCAGGCCTTTTTCCAGTTATCACCAGTTCAGTTTGGTTGAGCCAATGCCCACTGTAGCCTAACAGTTCTGCTCCACAAAGGTGTTTTTTTGTTTGTTTGTTTGTTTGTGTGTTTGTTTATACTGTATTAATTCCACAAGGAAAACTCTGACTTCAGCATTTAACCCATCCAAAGTGAGCACACACACTCGAAGCAGTGTGCTGCCACACACTGGGGAGACCGGAGAGCAGTTGGGGGTCAGGTTCCTTGCTCAAAGGTACTTCAGCCATGAATGTGGAGGAAAGAAAGGTGGACCAGCTCACTCCCCCACCACCACACATTTTTCCTGCTGGTTCAGGAATCGAACCAGCAACCGTTTGGTCCCAAAGCCGCTTCTCCGTCCATTAGGCCCCCATGTTGTAGCCCATTGGAAGATTTACAGTGTAGAAAAATCTGAGATGTTGGCCGACTAATGTTGTAAGAGTAATATATGTGTTTAGCATTTAAATTTACAACATATGGTAGATGCCCTTAACCATAGGGACTTACAATTTTGTCTCATTTATACAATTGAGCAGTTCAGGGTTAAGGGCCTTGCTCAAGAGGTTTAACAGTGTCTGCTTGGTGGAACTGGGGCTTGAACCACTAACCTTCTGATCAGTAACCCATAACCTTTGCCCACTATAGCCTTCCTGTCATCTTAAACTTAGTCTCGTCTGACCTTTCTTCTCATTAAGTAATTTCCACTTATATAAGTCACACCCTAGAGACTGTGAACGTCCCTGGATTTCAGCAAATACTAAATATACAAACCTCTTCTTTGGCACTAACATGCATGCCATGCTCAAAGGCACTGATATGGAATTCTTTCTGATATTTGATGTAAAAAAAATTACCACATGCTTTTATTTGTGAAAATCCGCGTCCTGCCCAAAAATAAATAAAAGTCCCCCACTTTAATATCTTGTTGAACCGCCTTTAGCCATGATTGCAGCACGTAATCACTATGATATGTTTCAACAAACTTAAGCAACATTAAAACATTTATCTCCATTTAGTGTTGGGTTCTTTTTTTTTTACCATGTAACCATTTAACTGTTGATTTTTTTTTTGGCCAGGGAGTGTACAGAGGTCAATCTTGACAATTGTCACAAGACATTTTCTCTCCTGTAATAATGCGAAGAACAAGAAGAGAACAGTTACAGTTCGATGGCGATCATGTTGTATGCCACAGTTTGTAGATGAATTCTGTCAAAAATAACAACGTGTGATGCCAAAATCACATTTTCATATTACCATTGTTTAAAACTATGTGGTAAGATAAACATATTATTGTAATTCCACCTTATATTTGTATTATTGCAAGAAATTATCTAAAGTTATGCTTTTGTTAATACACAACATGCATTTGGTCTATTTATGCCAACATGTAAACATAAATTTTTTCATAAATCTTCTTTCTGCTAAATCCTAATTAGGGTCGTGCCCTTATCAGCCAACTCTGGGCAAAGGCAAGGTACACCCTGAACCCACACCTAGCGGCAATTTGAAGCAGCCAATTAGCATACTATACATGTTTTTGGACTGTGGGAGGAAAACGGAGTAACCCTACGCAAGCATGAGGAGACCATGCAAACCCCACACAGAAACACCCGAGCCTAAGAATCAAACCCGGGACCTTCTTGCTGTGACGTGGACGTGCCAACCACTGCGCCACCATGCTGCCTTATGTGCCTTATGTGAATATGTACTTGAATTTTAAAACAATTGATTATAACCTCATCAATGAAGCACTTACATAAAATTAATTAAGCCTTCATAAGTTCAAATATTGCACAATGTCAGTAAAAAATAAAAAAAAAAACATCAAACTGAACTTTTTTTCTTTCAGGCATAATTGATTTAAGTTCTGGTAAATGTCATTTTATTCCACAGATGGGTTCCTTGCCATGTTCCATGCTACAGTAGTCCATGGCCTAGATGAGAGTGGTAAGTTTGACCCATCACTCATTTGCTATCTGAGATGGCTTTCTGTTCCATGCAGAATCACTCAGGCTTATTGTATCTGTTATGTCATCCAAAGACTTCCTTCCTTTACAAAAATATGGAGTTTATATATTGTACAGAATACATTTCCTCCATTTCCATCTAAATTGGAGAAATGGGATTTTCTCTATGCAGCAGGCAGCTTCCCAGCTCTCTCCTGTGTACTGTGATCCCCATATCAATTCATCAATCAGGGCAATACCCTGCACCGCTTTAGCAGAACCAGTCCTTCCTGATTCAATTTTCCCAGCACCATAAACACTGGCTCCAACCAATCGTAAACTGTTACAGCCTCACACACAAAAAAATAAATAAATAGAATATTTTTCACTCTTTTTTTAAAGGATCTGCTTTTTGGTACTAAACATTAGATTAAACCGTTCAGGCCGTACATGACATTTAATTAAGTAAGATGTCTGATTTGAATTAGTCTAAATCAATTATTTCATCTCTTTTTGAACTCTGAATGTTTCAGCATACCAGGAGATTTTGGACAATGTCATGCTCTCAGTGTTGTGGGAACACTTTGGGAATGGCCCTCGATAGAACACCTTTGGGATCAATTAGAGCGGAGACTGCGAGCCAGGCCTTCTCATCCAAGATCAGGGTTTGACCTCACAAATGCGCTTTTGGAAGAAAAAAAAAAGTCAAAAATTCCAATAAACACATTCCTAAACATTGTGGAAAGTTTGCTTATTAGAGCTGTTATAGCTGCAAATGGTGAGCCGACGTCATATTAAACCTTAGGAATTAACAATGGGAAGACAGATGAGTGAATACTTTTGGCAATATAGTGTGTATATATATATACACATACATACATACATGCATACATACATACATAAATGTCCCGTGAGAACAGTTTTATGTGAAGTTCTCCCTGTACTGACATGGGTTTTCTCCGAGCACTCTGTTTTCCTCCCACAGTCCAAAGACATGCACATTAGGCTAACTGCCTATTCCAGATTGCTTCTAGGAGTGAGTGTGGGTGTGAATGGTTGTGTGTATTGGCCCTGCAATGCACTGGCAAGCTGTTCAGGACGTACCACTTGTGCCCAGAGTCGGCTGAGATAGTATTCAGTTTCCCTGTGACCCTAGTAAGATAGAAAAGGACTTCAAATAACGATTGAATTGCTGTCGTGTTATTTATCAGTCCCCCTGCTCTCAGATATTTCACTACTTTTCTGCAGTATTTTAAAAATGCAGCTATTTTTTTTTCTGATAACTGTAGTCCCTTTTAAACAAACTGCGCATAACACTTTTGTAATACTGTAATTCTTTGAGCAAAATGATATAAGGGGAAGCTGAACACAGAAGAGCATAAAATCGTGCTTCCTATCCAGAAGCAAAGCAAAAGCAAGGGCTTTTGAAGTCTACAGGATTTTACATTATTTATGGAACGTTTTTGTGTGTGTGTGTGTGTGTCGCCTCATACACACTCACACTGAGTTGAACTGGAGTGATCAGAGATTGTTTCAGGAATCAATTAGACCTTTCATTTTCATGCCTCTGTCTACCTCCTGTATCTATCTATCTCTTTATTTATTTCTTCTATTTACCAATCTATTCCCGTTACATTCATTCCAGAGGAAGTGATCATGAACAGGAAAACAAACTGAATTTCCAGGAGGTCAAATTGGCTCAGAATCCCTTTGCAGCTCGAAATGTTCGAATTTCCTGTCTATTTTTTGAGCTTCAAATCTCTGGTTTATCTCTGTGCAAAAATTTTTTTAAATCTGGTAAAGGTCCACAGGAATGAGCCAATCTACTGTTGGTTTGCTTGATGCAGGGCTGACTGGCTACTCTTGCATGAGGTCGTATGGCTGATTACAACAGAGATGAGATTTTCAAAGTAATGCGAGTTAGAACTGGACACAGTCAATGACTTGGCAGAAAAAAATCGACTGAATTTCATGTAGTGAAGCAAAATGTTCCAAAAAACTATGCTAATACAGAGTGTCCCAAAAGTCACTATACACTTTGAATAAATTCTTGAAAATGACACAGGAAGGGGGCAGTGGAGGCTCAGTGGTTAAGGTGCTGGCTTACTGATCCAACGGACGGGGGTTCCCAATATCACAGAGTTGTCACTGCTGACACCCCCCACCCCCCCCCCCCACCCCCAGTGCAGCTAACTGGGTTATCTCAGTGTCTGTGGTGAGAGGCATGTTTCCTCAAGCTGTGACAGGTCACAGGGCTTCGTGTCATGCACCTTGCTTTTGATATAGCCCCACAGAAAAAGTCAGAAAATGCGAGGAAATTTCTCTCTAATCTGGCAAAGTGTGGAGTGTTGAGAAAAAAAAAAACATATTAGCAAGGTCAGTCCTCACTTGAAGTGCCAGAGCAAACTCCTGCAGCAGCTTCAGGTAACTGTCCAATGCGTCTGAAAGGGGCTGAAGTTGTAAGTGGAGACGCTCGTGATGGTATATAGCTAGTCTTCAAGGCGTTGGAACGCGATGGCAAGTCTAGCAAGCAAAACTGCAAAGACTTCTTTGTTGATATTAAAATATGACAACACTCAGTTTCTTCAGTAATTTTTAGGAATTTATTAAAAATGTACAGGGACTTATTATAAATATTTCTTGTTTGTGATCACAGAATCCTGATAAGATTTTATCGACATGACGTTCATTGTCAAGTATGTTTCGGGGTAGACAGAAGTCAGATGCTCAGAAGTGATTAATATTAATGATTAACAACAAACAAATCAGCTCTTAAGGCAAACCTCCCCGTGTTGTTTCTTGTATTGGGTTTTTTTTGTGGAATAAAGAGACAAATAAAAAAGACAAAATCTATTTGGTATTCACTTCCATTCATCAGACATGAACTACATGTTAGGGCACAGCTTAACACTTTTCTGTATTATTTTTTTTTTTGCTTGTGAGGTGTGTGTGTGCATTTTCTTTAAAAAATTATTAATCTTTCTCTCCTTTTTTTGATTTCCCCATTTTTTTCCTCCACCTAATTTAGTCATATCCACTTCCCAGTTCCTCAAGTATTTCTGTCCCTATCACACGCCCACCAAACAGGAAGGGGCGTAAGTGTGCACATACTTCTTCTGTGACGAAGGACTCTGCCAGCCACCTCTTTATAATCTCCTGCGCATGCGTACTGAGTCGCGGATGGCTGCAGCATCAATCTGGATTCGAACCGGTGATCTCCAGGTCGACTGTTCCACACCTTGTCAATGCTCCACTCGAGAGCCCTGATAATCCTTCTGAAATAGTTTGGATTTAATTTCAATTCATTGTGAATCTATAATGATGTATTTTTGGGTAAAGATAGAAAGTCTTATGGCAATGAGTAAAAACTTTGTGGCCACAAAGTAAATATCTCATGACCACAAATGATTCTGTCCAGGACAAAAACAACATGATCAAGCACATGGAGTATTCATGTTCTTCACTTTCAGAGCCTGCTTAGAGTAAAAGGGGTGAATTATACTCTACATCCATATCAAAATGCCACTGCTGTCCCTCCCACCCTGAGATCACGGCATATTTCTTTCTCTTGACTTCTTAATATTCAATGTGAAGATCACCCAGCCATGGGGACTCATCTCGATAAACTCTTTTTAAAGTTTTTTTTGGAGCCCCTCGCCGCTTATCGTATCTTTCAATGACTTATCTTCGATGACAATAACCATGTGTGTTTTATTCGTTTGCAGTCATTTAAAGCATTTCCATGTAATGTGGCATTGTTGGGTTCACTTGTGATTAAGTGATGTCATTCCCATGTTTCTTATCCTAGTGAACTACCTGTGTTCTAAATTCTATTTCCAAGATGCAAAAAAAAAAAAAAAAAGCTAATATGCTTTCTGTGTCCACAGTGACTTAAAGGTCCACTGTGTATGATTTAGGGGGTCAATTAGCAAAAATTAAATAGCCAATTAAGTATATTTATAACTATGTTTTCATTGTTGTTTTATTACCTCTAAATATGAATTGCTAGGTTTTTTTTTGTAAGCTTAAAGTGAGCCCCATAAAGTGCTATATACAGAGCAGGTCCCACGCTAGATGGCTCTGTGCTGTGTACTGTGAGCCTGGATGTGTGCGAATGTCAATACAATGCTGTGCATAAAAGTCATGTACATGTTCTCAATAAACAGTATGGTTTAACATTGTCACAATTTTCAGATAACTATTTGTCCCATCAACCAAATTATGACCTTCATGCAACATTGCAAAAATGAATAAAAATGATACATGTTAAAAGGGTATATAATGTAGCTTGAATATAGTTTCTCTCTAACCACTGCACCACCATGCCGGTATTATCTTTTTGTTTTTCGTTTTTTTATTTCTTATATTTTTTTCACCAAATCAATATGCTGAAAAAAGGACAAAAGAAAGAGGAGAAGAAGAAATACTTGGCAATAGGGGGCCCTTCCATCTCTATTTTCACAGATATCATTTTCTTTTTCAAAAGCAGCCACACAATAACAAGTGTACTGTACGGCTGCTTTGCTTTCTTATCACTGAGGATTTGCGCAGTAGTGGATAAGTCTTGCTCAGCTGCATTGGATTATGCAGACTCCTAATCACCAGACTAAAGTTTTTGGTCCTTGCATGGGTTCAGATAAGTCAAAACAAGTCCTACTCTTCTATATCCCCATAATCCAGGGCATCTCTAGAGAGTCACCTGAGGGAACATTGTGCACCCTGAACCTGCCCCAGTTGGTTGAATAGGAAGTGACGAGAGGTTGCTTGTGCTGCGGTGGAAGTAGAACAGTGTTCTCCACATATATTACAACGTGAGTAATTTTTCTTTGCACTAATCAGAAAGGATAAGGAAAGATTTATTGAAAATAAAGCTTTAAATGTATTAGAATATTTAGCTATTACTGTAAGTATTTATTATTGAATTATTTTCAGCAGTGTTATCCTTATCTCATGGAAAAATTCAGACAACCCATTCCACCACCACCACCACCACCAAAAAAAAAAAAAAAAAAAAGTCCATAAAAGAACAGTGCCATTGGCTGCATGCTTGCATACTTGATGTAAATCTCTGGGATTTTACAGTGTATAGTGTAAAGCCTTTACTAAAAATGCCCCAGTTTTTGGCACAAAATAAACCTCAGGAGGAAAGATAGAAGAAGACAGAGTGTCAGTTGCGCCCACTGTGCCAGTGGGGGGCATAAAACATTGCCTCAATGTGCCATATGAGCCACAATAGGGGGTGCCTGCTTGCAAGCATTTGAATGACAGTCAAAATCCTGTGAGCAATGGTCCTGCTGGAGTCCAAGAGTCATGTGAAGACGGATTCAAACTCTTAAATGACTCAGGAATATATTTTACAGCTGATCAATCTCAAAGAGTATTATTATGCAGTAATGCAGTCCTTATCCAATGTTTGTTCTTCATACATATACA
>JBCNYG010000009.1:14230571-14240620 GCA_039654305.1 Porochilus rendahli | reverse complement strand
GTGTGTGTGTGTGTGTGTGTGTGTGTGTGTGTGTGTGTGTGTGTGTGTGTGTGTGTGTGTGTGTGTGTTTGTGTGTTGGTCCTGTGTTGGTCTGGCAGGGCTGTCCAGGGTGTTCTCTGCCCTCACCCAGAGTCGGCTGAGATGGGCTCCAGCCTCTCCGTGAACCTAATTAGGATTAAGTGATTCAGAAAATGAATGAATGAATTCCAAAATCATATCCATTAATATGGAGTTCACATTTTGCTGTAATAACAATCTACACTTTCCTAGAAAGGATTCTGTAGTGTGGCTGTGAGGATTTTCCCAATCAGCCACAAAAGATCTCATGCCCCAAAAACTCATACACTAAATTATTCATTCATTCATTCATTCATTCATTTTATAAGCTGCTTTATTCTAATTAGGGTCAAGGGGAGGCTGGCACCCATCTCAGCTGACTGTGAGAAGGCAGGGTACACCCTAACCAGCTTGCCAGAACTTTTGGCTCAGCAGTTATGGCTCTGGGTTAGTGATTCAATGTTTGAGGGTTCAAGCACCAGTACCACCAATCTGTGACTGTTGGGCACTTGAGCAAGGACCTTGACCCTCAATTGCTCTGTTGTATAAAATGATAAATGTAATTCACCGTGGATAAGTCAGTCTGCCAAATGCCGTAAATGTACATTTACAAGCTTGCCAGGCTCTTGCAGCGCCAACACACATACAACCATTCACAGTCACAGCTAGGGGCGAGAAGAGGAGTTTAGCATACTGTGCATGTTTTTAGACTGTGGGAGGAAACTGAAGTACTGGAAGGAAACCCCTGCAAGCATGGGCAGAACATGTGAACTCCACACACAAATGCCCCAAGCCCAGGAATCAACCCTAGGACCTTTTTGCTGTGAGTTGAACATGATGACCACTGCGACACTGTAACACCCTAAATTTATTAATTTAAAATATATTTTATTTTATTGTGTTTATGAAAAGCATTTTTTTCACGAGGACTAGCCAAATATAACCACCAAATCAAAACTTTGAAAAAATCTGTCCTTATGAGGCCATTTGTCTATAAATCACCAGAATACAGAAACACACCAACAGACACCGCACACTCGCGCATACTCAAAGGCCGTTTTGTTTTCATTAAAAGGCATCACTGCTTCTAAGCCAGGCTGATAGCCTACAATTAGGCTAAGCTAAGTTGCTGGCATTAAGCTAATGATGTCTTAAATCGAGAGCTGACAGTAAACATAGGTTAAATGTCAACGCTCTATATGCACACATTCTATAGAGTAAGTAATTACAGAGTTTTCAGCACCATGGATAGCGACTGACTCGCGCTCTCTCTCTCTCTCTCTCTCCTCTTCCTCTCTCTCCCTCACACACACACACACACACACAAGAATTTCTTCATCAAACAAATGACAAAGTGCAACGCACCAACCACTCATTTAGTAGTTTGCATACTTCCTCTGAACAGTGCCAGACACATCTTTCCTTATCATAGCAGCCATCTTCAGCCACTGTTTATGATGACAGTGTAAGCTATTTAACCTTAACGTTGAGTTTTATGTGCGGTTAAGAGGCGCGCGTGTGGAGTGAGTGATGTGCAAACAAAGGCCAGATGGGGAGGGGAAGCTCTTCTAGCAGATTAGTGGCGGGGAAGCACCGGTGCCCTATTTAGTGTTATTGAAATGTACTCAAACGTGGAGTGGTGCTGATGTGAGCGAACACCTGGCCTGGCCTGTAAAAAAAACTTCCGCACAGGCTGAGAGAGCACACATCAACTGAGAGAGACAGAGAGAGAGAGAGAGAGAGAGAGAGAGAGAGAGAGAGAGAGAAATCCGTTGTGAAGCTGCGACTGCACAGACACAGTAACCTTGGCCAGCTCCAACCTGATGCGCTAGAACATTGTGTTTTGCTGTGTTATGTATAAATACTGTGAATGCAACAGGCGAAGAAAATTAAAACAAATATGCTCGATGCAGGTCAGGCCTGTGCAGTATATATATATATCTTCTGGTACCTCAAAATCAAGTGTGCATTACGCACTGACACTACATCTGTGCATCTCTTTAGGAAAGCAAATGATTTTTCCCGGTACTTCTGCTCTATCAACAGGCACCCCGATGAAACCATGTCAGTTACCATGACGACTAGACGAAATCCCGAATTTAAAAAACGAAGGAATTGTACCATTCACGGCCCCCCTACCTTACACTCTTCCATGCACGTTCGCACCGAGTACGCGTCGGTCTCGTAGCGCTCGGTCATGCTCTCGAACTCCTCGTATTTCTCCTGAGCGTGCACGTCATAGCGCTGGTACGCCTGCACGCACAGGCTACACCTGGACGGGTCGCCGCTCGCGAGCGCATCCACGGTGCAGTTCAAGTCGTCCGGATTCGTCAAGCCGTAAAGCAAATCCATTAGCGAGTATGCGTTGCAAAACGATAAGTACAAGTCGCTCGGGTTCACGTCTGGCCCCAAGAGGCCAGCACACAGGTGGTCCGCGTTGGCGAACGTGAAGCAGTTCCTGGACGCGCCACCCGCGCGGCACGTTTCCAGTCTCCACGGCGGTTGACTAGTGTTTCCAACAGGAATAACGTCTACAGGCGAAGGAATCCTAGCAAACTCCTCTTCTCGGCTACTGGTGAGATTGGCCTCGGCGCAAAAGCGCGGTCGGTCAGAGAGCAACGCGGCAAAGACGACGAGCGACGCCAAGGAGAGCCGCCATCGTTGCGCCCGCTCGGAGTCTGTGGACTGCTGCTCGTTTTCGCGCGGTGCAAGCCTGTGCGTTAAGCCGTCGTTTCTCTGCCGAGGCTTGCGAGCGCCGCTGGTCATATTTCGGACAAGCGCAGCACCGGCCGACTCCACCGTGGCGACTTCTTTTCTGCCACTATGGTCATTTGACGTTGAGGTCCGCCTCGCGCGTCCGTTTATTTTCCCTTCCGATACCTTCACTTCCTCTCCGTGACACTGAACGGCGGCTTCCCTCCGCGATGATCTGCGATAATCAGTTAGTCCATTTGGGGGACGATGGAATTATTATCACTGCGTGCATCGTCGAAGGCCCGTTCGAGAGCGTAAGAAAGAACAAGAAGTAGAAGAAGAAAAAGAAGCAGAGGCGGTCGCGTGCGCAGCAACATGGTCTCGTCGCTCTTCGTTGGTTGTCACGCGCTCCGCTCTCGCGCTTGGCGCAGAGCCGCCGCGGTGCGCTCGGCCCGCTGGCTCCGGTTCCGGGGTTTGTGGCTGGAAGCGCAGGTACTCGATCCGGCGCTTCCGCGTCTGCACGAGGTGGCCTCTTCCCCCTCGACGTCCGCCGCGCTCATCTTGCTCTGACGTTTACGTCGTGCGCCGCCGTCGCCGCGCGCTTTCGAATGCTTTCAGAGCGCGAGCGTTTTACGTCATGCGCAGTGCTGTGAGCTCGTACGGGGCACCGATGAAAACCCGGGCGTCGAATTAACACATCTACAGTGTTGAATCAACACGTCAGTGTTTACATGAGTACAGCTAGTCCCAGACGCTCAAAGTTCATTCAACACTTAAGGTACATTCCACATTTTAGATCTTTATTCAACACCAAAGGTACATTCCACACTTTAGATCTTTATTCAACACCAAAGGTACATTCCATACTTTAGATCTTTATTCAACACTTAAGGTACATTCCATACTTTAGATCTTTATTCAACACTTAAGGTACATTCCACACTTTAGATCTTTATTCAATTCTGAAGGTACATTACACACTTTAGGTTTTCATTCAACACTGAAATGTTGCATTGTCCTGTTAACATATGCATGTTCAGTCCTGGAAAAGGTCTTCCTTCAAAATCTCAATGTACTGTTTTGCAGTAATGCTGTCTCACAGAAGTGGAAGTTACTTTTGCCAATTGCAATGCCACAATCTTGAACCTTGACAGGCCCTGACAGTTGAGCTTTTGGACTTGTTGCAGTTGTCTGAACGGTTCTTTCCTTTATATATCTGAAGATCTCAGGATTTGTCAAAGTAATCCTGAGCCATTGTTGTTATATCAGCTATCGATGAATGGTGGTTCTAGAGACAGAGCCATCTGAGGCATCAGAGATCTCAGGTATTTAACTTAGGCTTGTGCCCTTGTCTTTCATTTACTAAAACCTCTCCAGAGTTCTTGAATCATTTCATAATTTCTTGCACAGTAGTGGCATATTATCCATTGACCAATAATTTGATAGGTCTTGATGCATGCTCATTAACCCAGTTAAAGAAATCACAGGAAGTTATATTCAGTTTAACTGGTTTTCACCACTTAGAGATGCTCTACCCATGTTTGCTCTTCGAAGGTTACACCTTTCTGCTTTTATACTAAATGATGATTAAAGTCACCTCTTGACATCACCTCATCCAACTCACATCATCATTTAATTGTTTTGCCTCATTATGAGCACTAAATTCCTCCTGTTACAGTCTTTTATGCAATGTCTTGCATGTTTGAAGCACAAGAATAGTTGTACTATATATTATTTAATTAAATGATGTTGACAAACCCCCGTTCAGTTAACTGGGTTATCAATGGCCAGCTTTGTCTCTTACTGTCTGTGTTGAGAGGTATATGAAAGAACCATTCCTTACTTTTGAAAAGAGGAGGCTGCATTGCCATCAGCATGTTTGTGCCCTGCGATGGCATGGCAGGCTGTCCACAGTGCACTGTGCTCTCGCCCAGAGTCTTCTGAGATGGGCACCATCCTCCCTGTGACCCTTATTAGGATTAAGCGGTTCAGATAATAAATAAAATGAATGAATGAATGAATGTTGACCAAGAATACATGAAAATATCTTGGGTTCATACAATCTGCAATGAAATACAAATACAGTAATTTTATAAATCACTGCTTTTTTGTTAACTTTCTTGTGATCTACGCAGATGGTACTGTGACGCACCAAATTTCGTTCCACAAAAAATTATGTGTGTTTGTCTGTCTGCAGTACACAAGTGCATGTTTGGTATTTTTCGCATGAGCTATATAATGTATTATTGTATTAATACTACACATTAAGAGCTTATGGAAATTGTAATAAAGTAAAGTAATATTATGATTATTAATAAAGTAATATTATGTCACTACATTTACATAGATAGGAACTTTCCAATATGTCTAACGCCAGGATATGGGGTACTGAACAGCCTTGGCGGAGGCCTGCACTCTCCGAGTCTACAACTCTTCTAGTTGTTTAATGCAACTGTACCATAATAGTTTGTTGTTAGAATAAAGTCTACTCTTTTATAAAAAAGTCTTTGAAAGGTCGAGCCAAGGCGCTGGTTAGGTACTCTGCTGTGAGTTCCTGTTTTTCTATTTTGTCTCACAGTAGACAGCCATATGGTACAGTGTGAGCCTTCTCTCACATTCACACTGCACACACACAGACACACCTGCACACACGCACGCATATACTGTGTTTTGACCTGAAGTCTGACACATGAGAGGTGGATAATCAACAGCATATGTGTCCGTTGCTCAGATGTCTTTTGCCAAATCTCAGCATAATAACAGCTTGAAGCATGTTTGTCTGTGCAACCTGAACTAATGAAATGATCACACTCTTTAAATTAAATTATATGTACAGTATATTAATTATTTTTGATTACACTGACTTTTACACTGATAAGCCATAATGTTTTAACGCGTCTATCATAGTCAGCATTAATAGATTCAGCAGTTTGTGCTTCAGTAGCTTTTATGTGGGATCAGACCAGACATGCAGCCTTTGCTCACCATGTGCAGAAATGTGGCTTGGGCATCTCTGACACTCTCCCCAGTTCATTAATATATTCCACTCCTTGGTGGGTGTCACTTTATTGAGATAATTATCAGTTATTTTATGAACTCAAGTATAAATTGATATATTCGGGATGGCACGTCATATCGGTCATATCTGATGAGAGTGAATGGAGTAACAGTGTTATTCTATGCATGCTAACTGGATTCTAAGAAATAAAGCATTCATTCATTTTCTGAATGAAACCGCTTAAACCTAACGATGGTTGCGGGAAGGCTGGCGCTCCTCTTAACTGACTCTGGGCAAGGGCAGAGTATCCCCTGGACAGCTCGGCAGGCCATGGAAGAAAATAAAGTATTTTTATTATTTTTATTATTCATTCATTTTCTAAGCCGATTAATCCTAATTAGGATCGCGGGGAGGCTGGGGCCCATCTCAGCCGACTCTGGAAAAAAGCGGGGTATACCCTGAATGGATTGCCAGACCCGATACCAGGAACATCATAAAGTGCCCATTATGGGACCCGAGTCTTCTGCAAGCCACCATGCCTACACCCATTCACACAAATATAAATTTATCATATTTACCTACTGGCATGTAGGGAGTGGGAGGGAGTGGGAGGGAGTAAAGAACCAGAGAAAACATAGCTATGGAAGAAGATTAGTAACACAAAATCGTTTTATTTATAAACCTGATTCAGGACTGTATTTAAGCAAAAGTGACTTTTATTCATCCTAAAGTCTATTGAATTTGTACCGTTTATTATGACAACAGGAAAAGAAATGCAGGACATACAGCATTCATTAGCCGTCTGATTGGTTGAGCTTCTGAATGGTGTATGAAGCATGAAGTAGTACCATACTGTTACCGTCAAAAAAGGACAAAGAACAACTATGAGAGAGAGAGAGAGAAAGAGAGAAAGACAGAGACAGTGAGAGAGCTGTTTAATGAAATCAATACAGCATTGACAATACAGTGATGGGGAAGCTGAGCCTAATGGTCTTGAACACCTCTCTATATAGCTGTATCCTCACAGGGAGACTTTGATTAGTCAGAATCGGAAGTACATCATGCATCATCACCATTCTGATCACTGGTGTCTACCAAAGCTGTGTGCTTGAGCCACTGCTTTTTGTTTTCTAGATACATGAGTGTGCTGCTTAAACCAATTCAAATCACATCATCGAAAGCTTACGAGAGAAAAAAAAACACAATCAAGGTTCTTTCCTGAGGCAAATGTGAAATATTATCCTACTTCAGTGCTTCATCTTGCTCCTTATTCAAACTTTACTCACTTGAGGACATTTGCTTTTAACAATGGATCTGCAAAGCTACTAGCCTTGAGGATCACTCATGAGTGTGTGTGTGCGTGTGTGTGTGTGTGTGTGTGTGTTGAGCTACACATGCTATTTCTGAGATATCAGTGGTTCTGATCCATCTGAATCCTGTGATCCAATACTGATGTGCTACTACTGGTGTGACCTTTTACTACTGGGGATAAAATACTGAAAAATTTACTGAATTAGAACAACAATTACAACTAGTTTCACATAAAAATAAAGATGGGTTTCCCCTTTGGGTCTGGTTCCTCTCAAGATTTCTGTTCTGTGCTTATCTTGCCACTGTAGCCACAGGCTTGCTCAATACTGATGTATAAGGTTTATGGAGAAATGTTTAAATTCATAAGCTTAAATTATTTACCAGGTTTGTTTTACTATATAACGTTGCTTTGTGACAGTGTCAACTGTAAAAAGTGCTATACAGATACAAGTGAATTAAACTCAGCTAGAATGCATGCGACCTAGAATTGTTTTCAGATTCTACATAGCAGCCTAAAATATGTAACCTTAAAAGGCTGGAAGAGTAATTTGTGTTATTCTCACTAATAAAAGAGCCTCAAAACAGTGGAGTCTTGAATCTTTTTTTTTTTTTTACGGTCACTGCTCATGCCTACATGCATAAGTAAGAGAATTTCTTAAAGACTAGCTTGAAATGTCACTGTGGGTTTTTTGTTTTTTTGTGTACACAGTGATCCCATGCACACTGTACACGGTGTACTCTATAGACCTGTGTGTTTATTGTTTTCAAATATAATGCATTATATAGTACATTGGGTTTATATGACTTTTATACTCAAACTAAAGAAACAACAGTATTTCTCTCTTTTTGTTCTATTGCATAACATACCAGGCATACTGTGAAGAAGGTTTTAGAAGATCCTAGAGAGCTGCATGACATTTGAGGCAGGGAACAAAAGAGAGAGAGAGAGAGAGAGAGAGAGAGAGAGAGAGAGAGAGACTTGAAGTTTCTTCCTGAATGATGCAGTGCCTTTGAAATTGGCATGTAGATTTTGGCCTAGATCTGTAAAACCTCTGTGTGTGTGTTTGAGTGAGTGTGTGTGTTTTAATAAAATGCCCAACTTGAATAAACACTGAAAATAGGTAAACACAAGAAAGACGCAGGGACTTTAGGTTCTTGCATGACTCTTTCATCATGTCCTCATAGTGAAGGGAGTAGGTCAGGACATCTATGTTTTAAAAGTCCATATGCATAAACTGTAGGCAGCATGGTGGTGTAGTGGTTAGCACGTGTGTCTCACAGCAAGAAGGTCCTCGGGTCGAGTACTGAGCTCGGGCCTTTCCATGTGGAGTTTGCACGTTCTCTCTGTGTTTGCATGGTTTTTTCTCCAGGTACTCTGGTTTCCTCCAGAGACAGTCCAAAGACATGTACATTCGGCTAACTGGCTGTTCCAAATTGTCTCTACGTGCGAGTGTGAATGACAAAGCATTGCTTTGCAGTTGTCTGGCGAGCTGTTCAGGGTGTGCCCCACCTAATAGGATTAAGCAGTTCAGCAAATGAGTGAACGAGTGATGGCACAAACTATTGTTGTTTAAGTGTAAGAATGTTTAAATGACCATTAAACTCATTGTTACAATTATTAACTTTATCAGATAGTGTCATATATATATTATGGAAAAGGCCATCACAATATAGACCGAGCACTGCTCACACTACAAAGTTAATGCCTCTTTTAGGCTTTCCATTACAAAATGGTAGACCTTCGTGGTTCACTAAGTCAGGAATATGGGAGCGTGTGAGGACACCTTAGAGACGTGCCTTTTCAAGTCTGAAATGATTAAAAGCAGGAAATATTACAACCTGAGGGGTAATAAAATATGTATGTCATAAAGATGACCTGTAACCTATTGTTCAAGAATACCAAAAGGGATTATTGGCTACCTTACTCGCTACCTATTTTAACTGTTCACATCAGCTAAATGCTTAAAATGCAACAGGAAATCCAATTTAATGCACTGCTTACAATTATAATGCAAATTATCCATTATAAGGTTCTGTCTGGGTTAGGAATGAATGGGAGTAAGACCCTACATTTAGACTGTGCTAATCATGTTTCAATAAAGACGGTAACATGTACATAAAGTATGTCATCCATATTCAATTCACAGCCACAGCATAATAGATATTACATAAGTCTTTTGTCCTGCATTTGAACGGTGTATATAGGCCAAGGTTTTTTTTTTATTATTGGCACATGTAATTATTACTTTTGCCAATCTTGTTAGCAGGATGGATGCATGGATTTTCAAGAAAATTCCCACAAGTATTTAAGTAAATCTCGGTGAATGATGATCCAGATCAAAATCTGAAGCCAGGTTTGATTATATCGTATATGTCTTTGCACATCAGAATGTATTACTGTTATTACAAGCTTCTAATACATCAGCACACAGGGGGCAACACTGTACTGCCAAAGGTAGCAAAAAAAAAATTTATGTGATCATCATGTGTTTTTTTTCTGCAATATGGAACTAATTTGAATATGAATGAATAGAGCACTACACTATTCTTGCCTGTACTGGAGCTCACTCTTGTTTGATGTATGTAAATGGAAGCATGTATGATTTGTATTAGTGCCTATTTTTATTTAATTCAAAATTAATTTCATTAGGTAAACCCACTAGTTTATCTAATTTGTAAATTAATATCTGTATACTGTTATTGTTGCCGTCTATCTCTTACATGAACCGATGAACTTACTTCCTATTCTTGTGATTTTGCACTCGTGCGAGAGTGAAATAGAGGCCTTTTCAAACAGGCTAACACTACCTATAAAACGGATTTTATCAGATTGCCACCTGATGATGAAAATATACATATTTCCACGTGTACCAGGAGACGTTGGAAGGCTTGCCTTTCATTTCAGTTTTACATTGTGAGACGGGATGATTTATTTTTTAAGTGAAATATTAGAGCAGGCCGGGCGGCACGGTGGCGTAGTGGTTAGCAC
>JBCNYG010000009.1:14148952-14174063 GCA_039654305.1 Porochilus rendahli | reverse complement strand
TACCATATATAGACCATCGTAGAGCCAACACACACACAACCATTCACACTCACACCTAGGGGAAATATAAAACAGCAAATTGCCTGTTCCCTGTTGCCTTGCCAGTGTGGGAAGAAACCAGAGTACCCAGAGGAAACCCAAGCATAAAGCTACACACAGAAACCCCTGAGTCCATTACTCAAACCCATGACCTTCTTGCTGTAAGGTGGATGTTCTAACCACTTCTACACCATGCTGATCCATATTTATTAAACATGTTAATGTAAATGTGTTAGTTTAAATCTTTTTTAACTGTAGTATACAGTCGATTGCAAGGTTTAGAACAAGTTCAAAGTATGATGTAGGTATGTGTACAAAAAAATCCAAACTCAAACCAAGAACTTGGAAAGACCCTTAAAAGGACACCAGAACCATGTAAGTAAGTTAATTATGAAGATTGTTATGGAGCTTTGAAGTCTTTAACTCTTCCTGAAACTTGACAGTATAAAACAATAGAAGGCTAGGAACGTATTCTGACAAATTATAATCATAAATATAATCAAGATATCTCCATAAAAATATCAGGAAACATTTATGAGTATGTGCTCTTCATATTCCAGCTACCAACGTGTTTAGAAAACATGTAATTAGCAATTAATTAATCATTAATTGCCATGACTATTGATAATAGTAATATCTGTAATCTGATATATATATATATATATATATATATATGTGTGTGTGTGTGTGTGTATCAGAATAAATCACGGGTGTGATTTATCCTCCTACAGTCCAAAGACATGCATATTAAGCTAACTGGCTGTTTCAGATTGCCCCGAGTGTGACTGTGTGTTGCCCTGCAATGGACTGGCCGGCGAGCTATCCAGGGTGTCTCCCGCAAACACAAAGTCCATATTTCTACATAATGCATGTCAATTCTCTCCCTACAGATGACATGTGATCCAGTTTGTCACCTGCCTTCTGCAAAGTGATGCATCCATGATCCAAGCCCATCACCTGCTTGTATCCATCTATACTGCCTTAGTTAAGACCTTTAATGTCTTTCAACTCAGCAACATCATCAGCTATTAGATTAGCACACTGTGAACTGAAGCACCCATTTCCTCCAGCCTCTGGGGATTATGGCTTCCTGCAGTAATCTATCATAAGCGCTCTGAGAGGCCCAAAGGCAGTGCATCAAACAGGTGAAAATATAACAGTAAATTAATGGATGGCGTCTTCTACAAGTGCAATAAACTGATTTGTGTACACGTCAAAACATCATTTGGCATTTATTTAATCTGCAACAAACACCAAAGTCACAAATTCGGAATTAGTAGCCGCAGTGTAGGTTTAATATTTATAGTTCAGATGGACTTTTATAAAGACTTAAGATATTAATTCAGAAGTGATCATCATTTTTAACACAACTAATAGTCAAACATCAAACCACTGATTATGTGCATAATTACTTCAACTTACTTCACATGTATAACCAGGGCCGTAACCAGTATCGGCATGGTGGTGCAGTTTTTAGTACTTCCGACTCAAGCCTCGGGCTCAGGCATTTCTCTGTGGAGTTTGCATGTTCTACCCGTGCTTGTGTGGGTTTCCTCCAGGTCAGCCTTGGTGTGACCCTAGCAGGTGTAATCGGTTGGTAAATGAGTGAGAGTGAGTGATAACCAGGATCATCATTTTTAAAAGATCTACATGTGCTCATCCTGTTTTCTTTGCTTTTTCTCACTAATTAATGATTAGTTAATTAATAATTATTTAATTAATTAGTTAATTAATAATTAATTAATGAAGAACAAAATATTTTTACCCCACAGCTAACTAGAAAGGCAATTTGTCTGGCAATGAGAGTGGTTTGCACTTGACAAATTGCTCTTATAAACATATTTACACTCACCAACCACTACATTACTAACACCCATACACCTGTTTGTTCCTGTAATTATTCAGTCAGCCAATCACATAAGAGCAAACAAAGGTGTAAACACCATGCAGATACAGGTTGGTCGGATTGAGTTGAACATGAAGTGTCTGCCTTGGCTGCTCAGAGATCAGGTTCAACCATCAACTTCATCATCTTCTTCCGCTTGATCCGGGGTCGGGTCGCGGGTCCAGTAGCCTAAGCAGTGAGGTCCAGACGTCCCTCTCCCCAGCCACTTCCTCCAGCTCTTCCGAACGGAACGTAGGTTCAACCGTCACTGCTTACTAGGTAGTCTTGTAAAGGTTTTCATATCATTCTGCATTATCAGGACGTTGCTTTTTCAGTTCAGAATTTGCTAACTCAAGATAATTTGTGGAGGGCATGGTGGCCTAGTGATTAGTACTCTCGCCTTAAAGCAAGAAGGTCCTGGCTTCAAGGTCAATACCCGGTGAGGACGTTTTTATATGGAGTTTGTATGCTCTTCCTGTGTTTGTGTGGGTTTCCATAGGCAAAAACATACACATGAGGCTAACAGACTATTCTGGATGAGTGAACATGAGCGTGAGTGGTTGTTTGCCTGTGTGGTTTTGGGGGCGTACTCCTACATTTGCCCAAATTTAGGTGAAATATGCTCCAGCCTTCCCAAGAACCCAGTGGAATAAAGAATTAAAAAATTTAATTAAAGAATGAAAAAAGAACTTTCACAAACTTGAGCGGTCTAGTCTAGGAAAGCTAATTATTTACCTTAGTTTAGTGTAGAATGAGGGTGGTGCGGTAGAGTAGTGGTTAGCACGTTGACCTCACGGCAAGAATCTATGCGTTGACCACTGCACCACCATGCTGCCCACAGGGAGGAGGGTTTCTTAAAATCTTCCTCTGTTTAATTCTCCATAACCTCATTATTCAGTTACTTGTTGCAAAGACTTGAAATCATTTTGCAATCTAATGATGCCTGCTATTCAAATAAATGTCAACAGCTGGACAAAACCTGTTAAAAGTTATGAAAAACAAACTTTTGATGGTGGTGGGAACGGAGCCTGTTTCTAAAGCTGTTCTGAAAGTCATTATGTTTTTTTTCCCTGAGTCTTTTCAGAGTTTTTGCTGGGCTTCCTCCAGCTTCACTTTCAGTATTGTTCCCCACCATTGAATTGAGTTTGTATTGTTTGCACATCAGAATGCTTAGTGTGTTTGTTTTTTGGGGTTTACTTTACTCTAGAAGTCTAGTATGGATGCCTTGCACTTACATTATGTGTTTATCCTGAGCACTGATTACTCTTCCCTTTAAGATTTTGACAAGAAAGACATCAGTCACTTATTCGGATGTAAACTAATGTGTGTTTGCTCACATGTTTGTGTAACATGTGTGTATGCTACCATGGCTACTAATGGAATCCACAGAGATCATCCACTGTTCTGTCTGAGTGATAAAGACTCCTCCGTCTTGTGTAGGAGGGTGTTTGTGCACATTCAGTCATTCATTCATTTGCTAAGCTGCTTCATCCTAATTAGGGTCGCGGGGAGGCTAGGGCCCATCTCAGCTGACTCTGGGCGAGGACGGGGTACACCCTCGACAGCTGGCCAGGCCATCGCATGGCCAACACACATACAACTATTCACACTCACACTCACACCTAGGGGAGATTTGGAACCCGCCAGTTAGCCTACTAACTGCATGTTTTTGGACTGTGGGAGGAAGTACCCGGAGGAAACCCATACAAGCACAGGGAGAATATGCAGACCAAAGGCCAGCCATGTCTCCTGCTGTCTGTGGTGAGAGGCATGTAAAAGAACCATTGTTGTCGTTTGTAAAGAGTAGGCCATGGGGTTGCTGTCAGTGTGTTTCTGTGATGGCCTGGTGAGCTGTCCAGGGTGTACTCTGCCCTCGTCTAGAGTCAGCCTAGATGGGCGCCAGCCTCTCCGTGACCCTAATTACGATTAAGCGGTTCAGAAAAGAAATAAATATATACATACATCCACAAACCAAGTGTAATATCGTCAGCATTTCTCAGTGTAATTACGGTCAGATATACCTGTAATGTATGTGTGAGTACTGCTGAGGAGTATGGCTTGGGTGTTGTATTAGATAAGATTGGTGAAATTTGAAAATCTAGTTTGAGAATTAATTTTTATTATGTACCACACGCAGTGTCACTGATGTCTATTAAGTCTGTTATGGTCTGCTAGGCTTATGTCATGCTTCCTATAATACCAAGCATGATCGACTGAAATAAATAATCCCCCTTGTTCACATTCATTATACCCGTGACTGTATTTCACGTGTGCCATCTCAATCACGGCTCATAACTTGTGACGGATATGTCCTTGAAGCAGGCTGAAAAGTATTCTACCAAGTAGAGAACAAATTTAGTACAACTCTGTTGTAACATATCAGTCACTTACTATGCAGGGAGGCTGGAACCTATCTCAGCCGACACTGGGCAAAGGCGGGGTATACCCTGAACAGGGGCAATTTGAAACAGCCAATTAGCCTAACATGGTGGATTGTTTTTGGATTGTTAGCGGAAACCTGAGTACCCGAAGGAAACCCACAAAAGCACAGAGAGAACATGCAAACTCCACACAGAGACGCCTGAGCCTGGGAGTCGAACCCAGGACCTTCTTGTTGTGAGACAGACGTACTAACCACTATGCCACCGTGCCGGCTGCAATGAAAATTAATTTCATTTTCTGAAGAGCTTGCCAGCAACACATACACACATCCATTCGGACTTACATTCGCAGATAAGAAAAATTGATTAGATTAATGTGCATGTCTTTGGATCGTGGGAGGAAACTGGACTACCCATAGGAAACCCACACATGAACAAGGAGGACATACAAACTCAAAAACGTCCTCAAAAATGGGGCTCGCATCTCTATGTGGAAGGCAGATATTTTAACCATTACACTACCTCAAAACATTGCATTTCCAGTAGACACGTTTCCTCATTCTGCTATAAATCATCAGCTCTCAGTAAAAAATTAATTATTTTTGGCAGCAAGTGGCTTTAGACCCCCATCTTAACCCCCATCTGTCACATATTATTGATGTGCTACACTATGTTTCTCCTTTAGTCACTTCCCATCAGTCAATCTAAAACACATACATACACTTCTGTACACTGCTGATGCTGACTGCTCATAAGCTATTCATTGCTTTTGCCATTTGACAGTTTACCAGAAAAAAACCCAAAGTGGTCTCCAGTGAGAGCTTGCAGTAACGGCTTAGTAATGTGTACAGCAAAACCGATACATGCTTATCAATAATAGAGTTATTGCACACTGTAGATAAGTGCTGATTATGAAAGAGTACTGTGGTTAGAAAGGACTAGCCTGTACACTGTGCCTGTGTCTATGCGACTGTTAACAGTAAACGTTGTTGTGAGTATCAGCTACGTTTTCTTAAACGCACGTGGTTTCCCAAACAGTACATCACTGCCGACACACGTGCATGTGGTGTGGTGTCCGTGTCCCCCCCCCCCCCCCCCCCTTCTCATTTTTATAAAATCACTAGGCAGATGTTTTTGTCCACTGTGACTTACAGCTGTGGCAGAATACAATCCAGGGTTGAGAGCCAGCTGTGACTTTGCAGTAGACATGGGATTTGAATACAACCTTCGGTCGTAGAACCTTAACTGCTGAGTTATTACAGCTTTCAGTTCTTCGCACTTCCAAGCGATTTTCTGAAATGTGGAATTTCTTTCAGTTTAGGAGGAATCATAAAACCTCGGTTTGTTCTGTATCTCCAGAGACACAAATCCCCTTAACTAGCTTCTAGTGCACAGCTTTATGACACACATGATAGGATCACTGGACCAGTTTGAAAGGTGATAGCTTGGCAGTTTATGACAGGATGGAAACACCCCCCCCTCCCCCCACCTCCCCATCTCCATCTCCACCACCACCACCACCACCACCACCACTACCCCCCACCCCATCCTTATTGCCCTTCAGAGACTAAGAGACATCATGTTTGCCAGAACTGTTCGTTTTGTCCTGTACTGTCCAGTAACAGCAGTTATGCGTTATCAGGCACTATTATTGTCATTCCTGGATCAGTGCCAGTAGCCACCCCTGGTCCACAGAGAGAAAAATCCTACGAAGGCAAGTCACTCACTAAATTACATCACCACAGTCTTCAGAGACACTACATTCGACACCTACCTTTGTATAACTACTTAAAAACCTCCTACAATATTTTAGAGCATGTACCCACTAATGCTGGCATTTGTGGTTGGTCTGAGGTCTCTTTCTGGGTGAATCTGACTCTGGAACTTTTGGAGAACATCACCCAGTTCATCCAGGAAGCCAGGACAAATGTGAAAATCTGAGAATTGCATACAGAATTCTTAGCGTGCTCTTAACTGAGAGCTTATGCCTGAGGCAGACGTTGTACCGTAGAGCCCTCTGTGTTATTGATCGTTAAAGGCATCAGTGGAATGCACAGAGTAATAAAACCATCAGGCAAAAGATCACAAAGATTTGCTGATCTGATGGCTACATTTGTGAGTTACAGGAAATGGAGGATGTTTTAAACCTGTTGCTGAGTGCTCCCCATGGTACTACTCCAAAACAATCACTTTAAAGGACACGTGACCAATCGTTTTAAACAACAGAGCACTTATCTTTTTACCCTAAATTCAGCACTTCATGTCATTTACAATTCTGGTAATTTTACACCCATTCAACAAAATAAAAAGTATTCTTAGTTCTTCCCATGCTTCAAGATTGTTGGGTCTTTTTTCTGTTTAGGGAATTCTGTTTCCTGTGTAGGCCTAAATGTTCTAGAGGCGTCCCCCTGCGAGACTGGCAGTACAAACAGTATTGAATTCGGGACTGTGTGTTCCTTCCTACATGTTGTGAATTTGCTGTGGTGTAATTATGCTCGGGGTTTTTTTTTCTTCAATCTCATACCTATGTGAGAATAACAGCAAGAGGAAGTGACTTCACAAGACCCCCACAATGAAAAAAGACCTGCGACAAGCCTGGATTGAGAAGGCTTAAGTTTTAAGACAAGGCTCTATGTGGAAATCCATTCGTATGTATTTATGTCTCCTACATAATTAGACAATGGATGCCATCCTCCTTTTTAAGAAAATGGCAAAAATAAAAAAAATATAAATTTTTGTCAAACTAGTATCCTCATTTAATGTTTTCTTCTGCTTTAATATCATTATGCACATTTTACTTAATGTTTTTATTCTTTTCCTGTTAAATATGGCTGATAATATTATTCACATAGGAAGTGATATTTGAGCAACACACGAATCGCTACACAACAAAAATGAATCGCACTCTGGTTGCCTAGGTAACCCATTCCCATGTTTCTGAGCAAAAGTTTTAAGCTCTGATTGGTTATAGCTCTAATCGTGTCACATGAAAGTTCAATTCAGTTGAATTTTGTCTCTTATCGCTCATTTCACGGTTTCAGTGACCTTGACCGGTTACTTGTCGCTCATCACTTCACAGTGTGCACCTTAAGAAAGTAGTAATCCATTCTGTCTCCATATATAATGGTAGGCACCTTAACTTAACTTATGTACAATACATTACTCCTGAATGGTTATTAAGATTTTATTATGATTTTAGCCTAGGATCATAGCTGGCACAGTGGCGTAAAGATTAGCACGTAACAGCAAGAAGGTCCTGGGTTTGAGTCAAGCGCTTTTCTGTGTTGACTTGGCATCTTCTCCCAATGCGCCTTGGTGTGAGTGTAAGTGCCTGTGTGTTGCCCCTCCAACAGACTGGCAAGCTATTCTGGATATACTTCGCCGAGGGATGGCTGGGATAGGCTCCAGCCTCTCTGTGACCTTCAAAAGGTGAAAAAATGTAAAATGAATAAATAAATAAATGGATTAGGCGGCTAATATATATTTTCCTGCAGCTAGATTGTTTACTCCTGCGACAGGTCCAGGGGGTCCTCCATCATTGGAACATCAGTTAATGGGTGGCACAATAACACAATGTTGAGTCATTCATTTTTCTGAGATTGAGTTGCAGTTACAGTTTGTGTGGAGTTTCTTTTCTTCCGTGTCCTTATAGGTTCCCCCTATGTCCAAAAAGCATGGTGGTGGTGCTTTTTGTTTATTTTTGTTTAGGTTTTTTTTAGAATACTGCCAATGTTAAATTATCACAGGTGCACGTGTGTATGAGCATGGTGTCTTGTGATAGACTGGCATCCCACCTGGTGTTTTCCCACCTGGGGAGGCTGTGGGTCCTATTCACCCATTGGATTAATATCAGGAATACTGTTAGCACTGCATTCATCATTGTTTCATAAACATCGGCAAAGTGGCGTAGTGGTCAGCACGTCCACCTCACAGTGGGGTCCTTGGTTCGAGTCCCAAGCTTGGCGATGCTGTTCTCTCCACGCTTGTGTGGGTTTCCTCTGGTTTCCTCCAACAGACCAAAGACATGCACATTAGGATGATTAACTGTTCAAATTAGCCGTGTGTGTGTTTGTGTGTTTTTCCCTGTGATGGCTCAGCAAGCTGTTTAGGGTGTGCCCTGCCTTTGCCCTGTGATGGCTGATATAGGCTCCAGCCTCCCTGCGACCCTAACAGCATTGAGCAGTTTGATTGAGTGAGTGATTGACTTTAATATAATGGAGCTTTATTCTCGCTTCTCTTGGCTCTCACGCTGTTATATCACCGTATCCTGGGAGGTCATTCTCAGCCAAGTAGCTTCCGGTGTCTGTTTCTAAAGGAGAGAGACGTGTCGCTGAAGGCCAGTCTGAACTCACACTAGTTTAGGCAGGATGCCCAACTTCTGTGCTTGTATCCTGCTCTCTATCACTGTGCCTGGAAATCGCTCTGTTCCGGCAACCCCCCTTCTTTTTTTAATCTGATCGACCGACCGGAAGTAATAATCTTGCTTTGTTTACGAATGAACATCGCGTTCCTTCCTTTATTCGCCCTGGAGCTTGTAGTCATGGCAATATCCGGTGCTACACGTCAGCTGAGCTTGTCCTTTTAATAAGCTTTGACATTGTGCTGTTTGACCAGCAGTACTTATGTTGTTTTAATGAAATGTGATTTTCATTTGCTTTAGTTCTTTCTTTTTTTTTATTATTAAAGATTGTACATGGCAGTTTGAGTGTCTAAAAGTAATCAAAATAAAGGACACTGACTTAAATAATGATATTTATTTATTTATTTATTGCATGTGCCTATCTTCTCAACACAAATAAAATAGATATTCTACTAGGATACTTTAAATGATCATTTAATAGCATGAAGAACATCACGTTGAATAGAATATAACATCTGGACGATGGAAGACACAGCAAGTTCAATGTTTTACTATATTATACTCATCATACTCCAATACTGCTGAATTATAAGTACAATAAAGTTGGCAGAAAGAAATGTACAAACAGCATAGAGTCAATCTCTGTGTAAAATCTTTCAACAAGTACATTAACAGAGTCTTTACACATTTGGTTCCTCTTTGTAAACTAATTTAACTTTTTTTTTCGTGTGTAAATGTTGCATATAAAGAGGGAGAACAGATGGTACCAAAAAAGTCAGGATTTGCCTTAAAATCGAGTAGCTGTTCTTTTTTTTTTTTTGTTTGTTTGTTTTACAGAATTACTTATAAAGTGCCTTTTTGTGTCTCTCTTTGTGAAAAAAAAGTGTATTATATATCAGCTGAAAGAATAAGCACTTCAACTGTGCAAATTGTTGGACATTTCATGTTCTTTTGATGATTTTATGTCTTTTTATTTTTTTAAAGAAATTTATTCTTAAATCTTTTCAGTCAGAAGAGATCTCAGCCATTCGAGTTTCCCTCAGCTAAATAAATCATCAGAATGCTTTTTATTATAACCTTGCTTGCCGTTTTCCCCAATGGTACAGGAGTAAAGAAACAAGGGTTTTATTTTGGTTTGCTTTTCACTCTTACGGAACTTAAACGAGTAACATGCACTACATTCAAAAGTGTCATGTATTACAATCTGGAGCCGCTTGCCATCACAGTCTCAGTTGTTAACAACTGGCAACCCACTGTGAAGGACCAGGGTTTCTACCAGTTACTAAACACACCGTGTACGTCACTGCTTAGTCTTGTCAATAAATTAAACGTGACCATGTTCACCACCACTAATATCACTAGTGACAGGAGAAACAAAGTAGAGGTATACAGTGTGGCAGTTCTGGTGCGGTGTCCAAAAAGGGAGACATTTAGAATAGGGCACGTGTGCGTTGCTTTACTAAGCTATACATTATATGTGATGACATATTCACACACACATTTATATATATATCTATGTGTGTTATTGGTCATAAAAATAATACTTATTATTCCTGTGTTAATCTTTGTGACGGTAGGCAATCATTATGTGCAATAACCACACGACTGAGTGGTTCAACTTGCATATTTCATACATATTTCCAAATTACATTACAAGTGGCCTCTTTCATAGAGAAACTCATTAGTTAAGGTGAGATTAAATAAGCATCTATAAAAAATATGCTAAATAAAATAACATTTTTTTTATTTTTATTACTATTATTTTTTTATCTGTCTTATTACATAGGTCCTAATTAGTATATTCCAGCAAATTCAAGATCACTGAAACTGTAAGGCTTTGGATTGGTAATGTAAAGAAAATAATAATAATAATTATAATTATAATAATAATAATTAATAAATAAATCTGCATTATCTCTGAATTTTGTACACCCACCATAGACTCTCTTCCTGAGGTAGGACATGTAGCGGTCTCCTGGGTATTTGTTGCACATCAGTAAATGTCATAAATTTTTGTCATTATATTATAAATAAATAAATCATTAAATATGTACCTTTGTAGAGCTTTGTGTGTATAGTAAGTAAATATTAAACATTCTGGCATTTTGGGTGTTATTTACGGGGTATAAGTGATGTGATGAGGTGTGACTATGTTCACGTCACTCCTCCAGGGCCAACCAAAAAAAAAAGGTAAAAGAAGGGGGAAAAAGTGATTAAACAATAATAAAAAGAAACTACACAACATACACAACAAAAGTTTGTGACCAATGTCACCTACAGAGCAGCAATTAGCAGTTCCTGAAGGACAGAGCAGATCGTGGTTTCTATGCTTGCAGGGGTGGCCACATTTTTGGTGCCCAGCCTGGAAAGGATCATTATTTACTCTGTCAGGAACGCAGAGTGAGGGTTGAAGGTCAAAGTTCATCTACAGCAGCAGTTCAACTGCGGCCGCCGTAGCCGCCGCCTCTGGTCACGGACACACGCTTCCACCATGACCCGTGTGATGATCAATCTGAAGGTGACAGGAAAACAACACAGTGGTTAAAAGATGTACGCTGTCCTCATATCTTATAACTGGATTTAAGGGTAGTACTAATAAAAATAAGATTGAAGACGACAAACAAGTCAGTTAGTTGCAGAGTCAGCAATAACATTTGTTATGAAAGGCAAGATGCCCAAATCTCTTATGTACACATTCATCAGCTGTCTACTTCTAACTTCTCTCCGGGACAGATGGTGTATGCCTGGGATTAACTCTTCATGCACAGTCATGTTTAAATCCCACTCAGATAACAGTGGGAGAGTAGTGAGAGCACTCACATCAACTGTGTCAGCTGCTGTGTCCCACAGATAGACTTATTCCAATACAATCCCATTATAATCCCATTGGAAATACAGTCGCTGACTGGAAAAAATAAATAACTGAAAAAAGGTGCAAAATTTCCAGTAATGACAGTACTTTGAGTTATGGTCCCAGAGGGAAGTAATTACATAATCTGATCAATGAAGTGCAAAATAACTGTAAAGTTCCTTAAGTCAAGTGTTCAAGCGTTTTCAGACATAGTCAGTCGTGCAAGTAGAATATGGCTATTGAAATAATAATAATAATAATAATGATGATGATGATGATGATAATAATTCATCTCACTGGAAAAACAAACCCAGTGGCTTCAAGGTCTAGCTTGTTACCCAATATCAGACTACCTAGGCAGCCAATACTAGCTAGGATTAGTATGAGTGCTGTTATTTTTTCAGTGTGTACATCACTTGAGCACAAAAAGGAGCTATTTTACCAGGTTGAATGTACTAGAAGGTGAATACAATCCAGGTCAGATTATGATCCATCATCCTTATGTAATTAATCATCAGCTTGCTCACTGAACTCTGACCTTTATATTGTTTTGCTGTTGCTTATTTACTACCTCGTGTCCCTTGAACAGGGATTTATACCCATTTTTCATTACCCAGTCTTTTTCCAATTCCAGTCGAGACTTTGCCCATCATAACAGGCTGATGCAGCATGTTTCGGAAGCCATTTTAGTTTATGTGTCCTCGCACAGCAGCCCGGGCATTAATCCATGGAGTGCAAGCTATTGTAATGCTGTTCACTATGAAATGGTTTGATGGCCTTAAAGCTGGAAAATAAAGCTGGTTTAAGCCCCTTAGGAAGCATTCTCCTTTCCAAATCTGCTGATGGTTCAAAATAGAGGAAAACAAATCAAGAGTGATGTAAAAATCTCTCGCCAACCCCGTACCTCGTAACCCTACGGCTCAGAAAATCAGTCAATTTTATTGGGAATACATAGAATGGCCTGGTATGCTTTACTTTAACTACTATATAATCTACAGTTTCCCAGAGCAAAGCTGTTTAAAGCAAATTATGTATCATAAAGACTCCATTACGGACATTTGGAAGAAAATGTTGCATAGCAATTCCTCCATAATGACTAGGTTATCCTTAAGCTTCCATTTCTCTTCCCCGACTCAGCCTACACAGCTTTGTGTTTGTCCTCAACAACTATTCACCTCTCTCTAGATATAATTACCTTGAGAACATAATGCACAGTGTACACTGTTCCAGTTGTCAATATTTACTGTGATGTCCAACACTCATTCTTCCCACAGTTTAGCTGTGTGTGGATATTGTGAAGACTGGGCATGCCACGGAAATGGAAACTTCAAGACAAACGACATCTTAACACCCGCCAAAAACTATTTCAATGGGAATCAAAGCCACTAGAAACCACATCCCTTAACCAGGACCACTGTTGAGAAAAGCTGCTGCTGCTCTGATACAATAAGAGCTTATTATTATGATTCTTTCAAGTATGTTTAAAATTTGCAAAAACATTCTTGTAGAAAGTACACCCATTATGATATTATCAGCTCTTACTGAAAATGAATAAACAAGTCAAGGAAAATCTAAAATAATTGAAAACATTATGGCACGTTTTATTTCAATGCTCAATTCTGATTGGTTCCAAATTTGATTGCAGTCAATTTCATTTGTCAAACCGTTTAAGCCTACTGGGGTCTCGGGGAGGGTGGAATCTATCTCAGATGACCAGACTATTGCAGGGCCAATACACACACACACACACACACACACACACACACACACACACACACACACATACATTCACACCTGGTGCAATTTGGAGCAGCCAATTAGCCTAATGTGCATATTTTTGAACTGTGGGAGGAAACCGGAGTACATGGAGGAAACCCACGCAAGCACAGGAAGAACATGCAAACTCCACACAAACGTACCCTCGACGGGCTCAGGACCTTCTAGCTGCGAAGCAGACATGCTAACCATTTCTGCACTGTGTCACTTATTACAGTATTCAACAGTCTGTTACAACAGACCACTGCTATGTATAACTGACCGCTGCTATGTATAATCGACCGCTGCTATGGAGTGTGCCACTTGCAGAAGCCATAAAGTCGTTTCAACATCATTAAAAAAATGTATTTACTTTTTTAAAGATCTATATTTTGTAAGTGGCCATGTAAGAAGCTGGATAATGTACAGCGAGTTGGTCATTATCACAAAATAGACCCTTTAGGTTGATACAGGATCTCACAGAATGCTTCCCTGTCAGGGTTTATTTCGCAATAATGACTGGCTCAGTGTGCATTATACCTTACTTACTTGAGCTTTCTGAAATTCTTTATTATAGTCCTCAGGGAAAAAACAATCCTTTAATATGTAATGAAAGAATCTGAGTGGAGGAAAGCCATGTGAAGAGCATATATATGCCCTAAAATCTCATATCTTCTCATTTAATTGTTGGGTGAAGATCTCAAAAGATCTCCAGCTGAGGAGAAGAAAGACATCTGACTCCACCAGAAATCATACTGTCCAATGAAGAATGACAGAATAATGATCCAGAACTGCATTTTATACTACCAGCAAGCACCCAGACTTAAAAAGATCAGTCTTGGGAATGTAAATCGACCTCAGTGCTGTACTGAGAGAGAGGTTTGTTTGAGGACTGGTTTGTTTTGGATCTGCAGGAGCTTGAGCATGTCCGTGAGTGTGTAAACGCCTCTTATTTCTTTCACCACAAGCTGCTGAACAATGTCTAATCCTCTCTCTCTCTCCCTCAAGCGTAATCTCCTTCTCATGTCCCAGGCTAAATGTGGGTAATGTTGACGGTGTTCCTGCGGTTATTTTAGCTGGGAACATCCCAGCCTAGTTTCGCCATTATGGCTTTGCAGGGGAGGAAGAGGCTGAATGCATATTAGATAACCAGGTGTCTGGCTGGGTTAAAGATGGGGCTTTTAGGTCTCAACAGAAAAAGAACGAAATAGAAATACTCATCCGAAATAACATTTAGAGGTCTGAATGTCTGATCTAATTTGACAGAAAACTCTTGAAATAGCTAAATTAGCCATCCATCATGCCCTCTGTTCTGATCTGTCAGTCAGTTTCACAGCCAAACAGCGCTAATGGAAATGAATGGCATGAAGAACAAAACAAGGACAGGGAGGGAGAGGGGGTATTACATATGAGACAGAGAGAGAGAGAGAGAGAGAGAGAGAGAGAGAGAGAGAGAGAGAGAGATTGCGTGTGTGTGTGTGTGTGTGTGTGTGTGTGTGTAGAAGAGAAACACAGACAGAAAACGAGAAAAACAACAGGTCACAATGGGTTTAGGGCCATGGATTGAGGGAGGAAGCTTTCAGAGAGAGACAGAAAGAAGGAGAATGTAGGAGAAGGGATGGTGCTGCTATACTGAGCATGCTCACAGCTAACTGGCTCGTCGTCTCTCAGGCCAGGGGTGAGCGAGAGCCCGTGCTGAAACTCGACCAGCTTGGAGAAAAACAGATCCGGTGGCTACGTGTCTGTGCGCTTGCATGTGCGCAAAACAAAGCACACTCTATACTATGCATTTGTCTTAAATGAATGAATGAATTTTCTTATCACATTTCCTTTTACTCTATCTCTCTCAGTCTCTCTCTTTCTCTCTCTGTCTCTCTCTCTCTCTGTATTCATCTCAAACACCTTTACATTTCTGATAATTATTATTACCTCCCTCTCAACTCCTGCACCTCTGATTCTTGAAGAGACTACTAGCACTACTAGCTTCCGTCCTGAGGCCTAAGCAGATGGCGTGCTGTCATTAGTGTATTGTCTGTACGGCTGCCATGCCTGATAGCAGGCCGAAGTGAGCGGAGTAGCAGGTGCACTTAGACACACACACATACACGCTTTTTCCTTCCTGGCCATCTGCCACACACACACACACACACACACAAACAAACACACAAACCCAAGAACCCTGAAAGACAGAGGGTGATGGAGGATGACAGGGACAGAGTTTGACTAGCTGTCTATACACTTTACTAGGATTTCTACTCTAGGGACCTCTCTCTCTCTCTCTATTAGTTTCACTTCTGCACTGTTGTAGATTACATCACATGCAATGTCACTGGCAATAACATGGATTTACATGGAGCCAAATAAAGGGTGAAAGGACAATGACTTTGATTTTAGTGTTGTTCAAACTAAAAAAAGAAATGGAGAGTTTGGAAAGTAGATAAAAGTGCTGTCAATGTGCAATTCATCTGTCAGGACTACTAAGGCTTGTTTACTTCCTCTGCCTTAAGTATTATTTTCCTCACTGTAACATTTCTCGAAGCGGTGGTCATACATTAATACTGTACGTTACAATATAAATATTTAAGCACTGCTTAAGCGGAGCCCCAAAAATGTTTGAATTTATTATCACTAAAGAAACAGCTGTAATACACTGCATTGCCAAAAAAAAGTTGCACACACCAATATTTTCATGGAGCACATTGAGCCTCTATCACAGCATGTAATCTCCATGGCATTGTTACTCCAGTTGGTCATGTCGAGGCTCAGCAACATTAACATGGCAATAAAATGAAGTCAGCTGATTACCTGAATGTTTTGAATGAGCCGGTTATCACATCAATGGACTTTTTCTTCCCTGGTGGCAAAGTCATTGCAATGTGCTGGAGACAAAACTTAAGCAACATAACCTTTCTTTCCATCCAGTGTCGGATTCATTTCTCACCGAAGGCTTGAATCGATGAGGGAAAAACTGAACCACTCCATAAAGTCATCTCCAGCACATCCCGAAAACTTTTAAAGTCAGGGCTCTGGGGTGCCAATACATATGTGAAATATGTGAAACATGTCCTCATGCTCCCTGAAGATCACTCTTTCAATATCTGAGTCCCCATTTTATGTTGTGGCGCAAGGGAAGAAAAAGTCCATTGATGTGATAACCTGCTCATTCCGTACATTCTGCTAGCAACAAATGCCATGGAGATTACATGCTCTGATCAAGGCAAAATGCACTCAATTAAAATATTAGTGTGTGACTTTTTTTGTTGGCTGAGAAATATAACTTACTGCCTTTTAATATTATTCGAGAAAATTTCCTGAGAAGTGCAAGTGCACCCAGCACCGACGGCAGCAGTGAATGAACTATATTTTACTATTTCCTTCATTTACTGAGTTGCTACATGTGGGCATGTGAACGGAGACGCGACAACAAAACTGAGCTCATGGCTTAACGACATTTGCAAAAGTATGAAGTCCCTCAGAGTGCCGCTATCAAGAGTGTTAAAAACCTATAACGGCAATCACACTGGTGGACATGAAGAAAACCGGTGTGGCACAAAAATGCCTGAATGAAGAGCATGCACCATGTGAAACTTTTTTGTGTTTTTGCATCAGATTGATGTCTCATGATATTCACATGCTAGCTATTCATCGCACTACTATTTTATCTGCAGTAGACTGGCCATAACTGAATCTGATTCACTCTGCTGAAGAAATTTGCAATGCGAAAATCCAGTCTGACCTTTTCTTATGCCTGATCTTGTGTATTTGCAAGACTTGGGAGATGAAAAAAAAAAAAATCATTCAAAATCTATTTTTACAGCACTTTGTCCCTTTATCTGCACCCTATCTAAAAAAAAACCCTTAAAAACAACGACACTGACTAAAAGTCAAACAGTGGGTACGTTGAACCCGAAACGTTAAAGAAGAAAACAACTGGGCCACAATCATCCTGGTACGTAATCAAAACCTGGGCAGCCAATAGCATGAAAGAAAGTCCGTCCGAACACAGAGGAGGATGGAAACAATTTGAAGTACGTGCCACGGTGCACACTGCTACCCGGGGCTGTGTGTTGGGCCGCATGCAAAAACAGTATGCGTGGTGAAAACCTCCAGGCACTTTCATTAGTCATCGCCAACATATTGCTCCAGCATGTGCGGGCACTGCATGGCATACACACCTACACATAATTCGGCAAATTATTAGAGCTAGAATCCATGCTGCACACCCTACATGGGCTTTTCATACATGGGACATTACGAGCTGTGTGAGGGAGTAAAACAGAAGGCGTTTCACTGGAATCTAACAATGCGGGGAGCAAAAGCAAGACTGCTCGAACCTCAAATAGGCACTTTTTTTTTTAATAATTCAGCTCCAGTCAAACTCCTCATGCATGCACGAAAACGCACTTCTGTGTGATTACGTCACCGTTTTTTGTTCCATCTTTCATTGATAGCAAAAGCAAAACATGAGCACTTCCTAGCTCTCCCTCCAACCCCCGAACCTGCAGTGCTACGCAGTTTGTTTACCACTGCACACAGCCCCTGCGATTCGTCACGTTTAGCATGTCTGAAATTCCAGGGAATTCCTCTGAGTGAAAAACACACACTCACACTCTCTCTCTCTCAGTCAAAAACAAGGTCTCGTGCAAAGCCGAACTGGATGGTCAGAACACAAATGCTAGATACATCTCAAAATGACACAGAATACAAAATGGATTAATGCTCTGATATGATATATACTGGAATCCCCCCCAAAAAAATACAATTCTTCTAATTGTTCAATTTTTTTTATTGAGCTACATTCTTTCTCATTTTACCCTAAAAGTTAAATTATTTTGGAAAATAAATACTGAAATAAAATTACATAAATTAAAAGCTCATGGCACTTCATTATGTTAATCCACTATAACATAATTTTGGCCTGCAAATAAAGCTAATTCTTATATACTTCAACCGACTTAATCTACAATTTAATGATTAAAATCGAGGATAAGCCTAAGGACCAAATGCTAGAATTACAATTAGACACTAGAGCTAATTTTTTCATGCACAGCTATAAATCTATCTATCAATCTATCTATTTATTTATTTATTTATTGTCTCCATTTTAGTAAGGACTATTGTCTATATGAAACATAAACTATCAGAACTCACCTTTTACAACGGTCACTGTCTCCTTGAATCCCAGCGAAACATATGGGCTGTCGTGTAGACCATTTATTCCTCCTTTGCAGGAACTAAGAGTCTTGAATCCCATCATATTTTCACAGGTCCCGAACTCTCTGTTTTCCATGAGGTTTAAGGCGATATAATTCAGACCGTGCTGGAACCCAGCAGAAGTCTCTTTGCACATGGGGCTGCCGTATTCCTCATCCGAACCCTCGCTGCTCCGGACCGAGACATTCTCAACGGAGGCAGAACTGTGCCGCTTGGAATTGTGGGCGAACGAAGGAAACACCGGCATTACGGTGGTGGTGGACGAGAAGGTTTCGGAGCTGTGCCGTCTCCGACCCCGTGGGTCTGCCCGGATCACCTTTGCCTCTCCGTCGGGGTCGATTGCGGGGTTCGGGAAGAGGAAGGCTCCTATTCCTGGCATGCTCTTTTCATTCAGGGTAAGCCGCTGTACCCGGTTAGTCGGGCTAGCCGTATCGGTTTCACTGTTCTCCGTGATGATGGAGGGGGGCATGTGTGCATCGTCAAACTTCATCTCAGCGTAGTCATCTTTCCTGGCTCCGGGTGAACAGGAGGGGTTCGGCTCGTTTGAGACATGCGTGCCCTCATCAGATGAGCATGGACAGTTGGTGAGCTCTGGGATTTCATACAGGGAACTAGAAAGGCTTTCTTCTGATTTGGGGGAATGTAAGTTCAGGTCAAAGTTCATGTAGTCACAAAGTGGGGAACGTTTCCTTATGCCAGTAAGGCTGGGTGATGAAGCCTGGCTGTCCGCTGACCCAGAGGGCAAACAGTGCCTTGCAGTGTCGCTGAACTCAATGTTGATATACTCCCCGGGGCTTTCTGGCTCACTGGGAAAGGGATGCTCATTCATCCTTGGAAGCATCCTTAGAGTATCCAGAGATAATCTGTTCTGCCTGCTGACTCGTGCTCTGTGAAAGAATCCATCGTTCCGACTATGCTTCAGTGGGAGAAGGGTGGAGGGGCTGGGCAATGATGGCCCAGGATTTGTCTCCTCTCCTTGTTTATGCCCGTGAGGACACATTAAAACGATATACTGGTCCTCTTCCTTCTTAGGAGCTTCATGCTTGTTGGAATTCAGCAACAAAGAGGGTCGCTGTGCTGGTGCGCCCCCTCCAAGAAAATACTCTGGTGGCGTTGCTGAGACGTACGGATCGACAGGTGACATGTTCATATATTCCCCATTTGCTACTCTGACATCAGTGCTCTCTAACGAGGATTTGGAGCCCATCTTCATGTACCCACTGTCTTCCAGTGAACCCATGCTGGGAGAATTGGTTGTGCCTTGCCTACCTGCGGCCTGAGGGTGGGACCTGGGATTGATAATCTGCTTGGGGGCTGAGACGCACATGGGGCTCATCGCCATGTAATGGTCATTTTTGCTGCCTTGTAATGCCGCACCTGGTGTCATGGGCATGTAGCCATCATCACCTTGGGTGCTCACGGAACTCCTGCTGGAGCCAATCTCGAGGTCCCCATAATCTTCAGGGTACGAAACCTTTGGAGAAATAGAGCGTGTGCCCTGTCCAGAGTTGCCATTCGCGTACACCGCCCACATCAACATATATTCATCGAGCGACGCTGATGACTGCTGAGAGGGAGCCCTAGGTTGTTGTGGTGCTGTAAGGGAGTATGTTCTCTTCCTGTATAACTTCTCCATGTCCCACTTTTCCCTGCTGGATACCTGGGTCTTATTCAAGGAGTGGTTCGATGGGCTGTCCATCAACATGTAACCATGGAGATCTGTGGTTTCACGGGAAGGGGGCGTCCCAGAAAAGGATGACGGTGTATTGCTCCGGTTAGCCGCGTTGTACTTTGCATCCCCTGGGCTGGACCCGTAATCATCACAAGACAGGAAACCAGTGTCACTGGGTGACCCGGAGACAGAGCCACTGCAACTGGAAGGCTTGTGTACCGCTGAGGTGGAGGTAGAGCCATTCATGCTAGATGAGGAGAGGCTCAGTGGGCTTATGGAAGATGGAGGAGAATGAGATACAGGCACTGACATAGACATGGAACGATTGTGATGTAGAAGCGACGCTTCACATGTACGGCACCCTACGGAAACTGTGTTGGACCTGCTCATGTGATGGAGGACAATAGGGCTTCCGTTTTCTGACACCGTCACGGACACCGGCCTCGCCATGGTGCCTTCTCCCTCGCTGGCCGTGCGTATCCGGCAGGAAGTAAACTTGTTGACTGGCGATGTGGTCGCCACGCTGTCCGTCCTTGACCTCCTGACCAACCCTGTCTGACTGGGAGGCAAATTGTTCAGGTTCCGCCGGGTGGGTACGGATATGGGGTTGGAGCCTGACGACTGGCTTTTGCTGCGCGGTCTGAACTCCGACGACTCTTTCATGGCTTTCATCGCCTCCAGGATGGTCTCGTGTATGTTTTGGGCCACGACCGAGTCGTCCGCTTGCATCCACAGCTCCCCGGGTCCCGTGGAGGCGGATCTCCCCACCTCGATGAAGAAAAAGCTGTCGGAGTGACCACACCGCCTTATGTTCATGAGCTGCAGGCTGACCGATGGAACTTCGGTGTTGAGTTTCAGGAAGCTGATCGATCGACTCGACAAACACAACCTGTAGACTCCGGTGATGTTCCTCGTCTGTCCGAGTCCTTTCGACTTCAGGTTCACCTGCCAGACCTCTCTGTACGCGGCGTTTAATGGAGTAATCATGCCGTAATTACCCTCATCGAAGCCCATTAATGAGGACGCAGAGTTGGTGATTGCACTGTCGTACACTTTCCCCTCACTCATTAGGCTGGTCAGCTCCCTGTACCAGCTCTCTTGTTCGTTCTCGTTCTCGGCAGCTACTGCAAAATATTCATCCTTGGTATAAAGCGCTATTAAGTACCTGTGTTTGGCGTCTGCGCGCTTGTTTATGCTCAAACACGAGTCCAGATAGATGACTCTCTTCGCAGAGGATTTGTTTTTCCACTTCTTCTCACTCTCATAATATTCCAACCGGGCTGCCAAGCAGTCGCCCGGCTCTTTCAAAACAAAAAATCTCCGGTGTCCGTGCTTCTGTTTTTTCAGGTATCCACTTTTCCTGACGTTGCTTGAAAGCATGTTGACGTTTGATAACGGGTTCCCTCCTGTTAGTGGAGGACTCGCCATCCCTAACGCTTCAAAAAAGAAAATATTCAGGTTACTTGTTTGGCTGTATATTATTAACAGCAAAAAAAAAAACTTAAAGTGTTCCCCGAAGAAGAGATATGTCTGTCTGTGCCGGCTCGCTTCAGAATGACACCAGCATTTCAGAATGACTGAACTACATGTAAGAAAAACAACGCGTGACGTTTACACATACACTAGCTTTGGTCAGTGAGGGGAAAATACACAGTCATATAAGGCGGTGCAACCGTCGAGGGGCGTGCCTGTCAATCACACGACCACGGCTGCTCATTGGACTGGTTGGACGACTGCACGAGAGTCGCGTTTGGATGAGCCAATCCGCGAGAAGTAGCGCCCCCCCTTGGCGAATCCCGCGCGCGCAAACGGCTCCCACCTCCTCCGGTCCTGATTTGAATACACTACGAAGTACTTTTGTACACGTTGTACTGTACAAACATTATGATGCGCTTCTTCGTCAGGATTCATGTGCGGTTAAAAATATCAGCGAATGCAGACTACCATGAATAGCATCTCTTCTTACACGCCTTTACTAAGTAACTGAGAATATATATATATTTAAGTTTTGTAACCTGATACCCGGTATGAATACATTCTGGATGAGTTTTCACATCTTGAGCCTTTATTAAAATACATTAAAAAAAATGCTTGTAACTTGGGGGTTTCGGGTGTATGTTGAGCGTGTTGTCCCTTTTTCCACATCTAGCTCACTTGTAAAGAACAGGAGCCTGTGACGCCTATATTTACGTGCGCGCGCGTCTAGGAGTGCGGGGTCTCTCCCGCGCTTCCGGTGCTGCGTGTATTAATATCAGCACAGATCCGGCACTCACGAAACACGCTATGAAAGTGATTAAAATAAACGCAACCCATACGTAGATACAGCTCTGCTTTCCACGCACAGTGAGTTGTTTCATTGAATAGTTAACGTGGGTAAGAAAACTAAAGCAGAAAATCAACGCCAGACAAAATAAAGCTCGTTTTTTAGCTGTTTTGATTGGTTGTTTCTGTAACACCGACCGAAATGTGGCTTCTTTTTTAGCAAAAGTATTCCACCACGTTAAAAAATATTATAATAATAACGAGACAGCATTATAAATGTCGCGCATTAATTTAAATACCTTAAATAAAAAAAAAACCTTAAAAGTGAGTATGCCGCCTCTGCTAAGAAAACCCACTGCCCCCCTTAGAACGTATTGTTACTGCTGTTTAAAATTACATTTCGCGGATATTTGAATGCAGATACTGAGATTGCTAAGTACATTGAATGCAACATGAGGTTCCCTGATGCGCCCATACTCTTTACCGTGCAGCCTGCAGTAGACGCGCACTCTATCTTTAGCCCAATAGGAAACGCGACCGTGCCTCCTCGAAGCTTCGATGACCGCAGTTAGACATCTGCCCAATAGCCCCCTGACTGTTTTCATGCTCCTTCCGTTTTATTACCATAAATTTGTAAACTTGTTACAGCCTGATGAAAACCGCGGTGATGTTGGGAGTGTATGCTGTGTTAATTGATGTGGGTTCATTGTGTAACTGATCCACTATGAGGTGTATTCGTGCAAAAACAACAGCTACCGTTAAAACCGTTACAAACTGAAAGAGCTGTTACGTCATGATTGTTTGCTCTCGCTTCACGCGCCACATACTGGACACTGATCAGTGTTGGGTTGCTTCATAAATAGAGAATTAACTCTCAAAACACCAATCATTCACTAAATATTAATTCATTCATTTTTAAGCCGCTTAAACCTAATTAGGGATGCAGGGAGGTTGACGCCCACCTTAGCCAACCCTGGGCGAGGGCAGGGCACACCCTGGACAGCTCGCCTGGCCATCGCAGGGCCATTCACTAAACAAAAATAAAATAATAATATTATTCACAATAAAATAAAAATTAAAGAATAGAATAATATTCACAAGCAATCTCGAGCTTTTTATATTTTTATATATTTATTTACTTTCTGTGGGCTACTTATTTATTTCCCCTCATTAACTACTACTGTACCTACAACTACTACCACCACCACCCCCGCTAATACAACTACCACCACCACCCATACTACTGCCAGCACCCCGACAACTCCTAATACAATTTCCACTACCACCACCCCTACTACTATCAATACAACTACCACCACCCCACTACTACCACCAAACTATACTACTATCACTACTAAAACCACCCCTACTACTGCTTATACAACTGCCACTACCACCACCCCACTACCACCACCAAACTATACTACTATCACTACTAAAAATTACCCATACTATTGCTTATACACCTACCACCACCCCACTACTACTGTTACAAATAAAACCACCCTACTACCTTTACATTTTTGCATTTATGCTTTCCTACATTTCCAAATATAGACACTTATCAGCCATAACATTAACAATACCTACTGGTCTGCGGCTGGGCAGCCCCAAATTCAACAAGTTGCAGTACACTGTGTTCTGATTCCTTTCTCTCATATCCAGCAAACAGTTTCAGTAGTTCCTGCTACAGTAGCTCCCCTGTGGGATCAGACCAGATGTACTAGCCTTCTTTCCCATGCACTTCAGTGAACCTTGGGCACCCATGGCACTCTTGCCAATACACTGGTTGTCCTTTCTTGGACCACCTTTGGTTGGTACTTACCACTGCATACCAGGAATACACCACAACACCTGTTGTTTTGGAGATGAATAGACCCAGTCGTTTAGCCATCACAATGTGGGCCTTGTTAAAGTCACTCAGGTCATTACACTTGCTCATACCTTCGGTTTCCAACACATCCAAAATGAGAACTTTGAGAATGGCTTAATACATCCCACCGTCTGGCAGGTTTCACTGTAGGAACATGTTATTCACTTTACCTGTCAGTGGTCACAAGCTTTTTAATGTTATGGCTAATCAGGGCCTATTTATCTCTAAGACAGCAGGTCTTATGGTTAGACTCAGATAGATAGGTAGCTAGATAAATACATAGATAGATAGATGAGGTTTGCCTCCTAATAAAAAATTGCAAAGTTTTCGTTATTAAAAAGGAATGCTGCCTTTGGTTCATCCAGCCAAAAGTCGAAGGAGAAATGGAGGTCAACAGTACAACCTAGTGGTCACTTTTGGATCTGTCTCAAATAGTGCATGAACTAACATGTCTCTTTAAATATGGGTATGCATAAAACTAAGGGTCTTTAAATCAACAAAGAGTAATTTAAAATAGTTTCGCTATAAACATTAGGCTACACAAATATGCATATGTCACAATAATATTATTTATCATGCTCTTTAAAGCATGTCTACACCACCATTGTAGTATTTTATATAATATTTTCTGCATGGTGGCAGAGTGGTTAGCATGTCTGCCTCACAGAAGGCCTGATTTCAATTCCGGGTTCTGTGTGTAGTTTCCATGATCTCCCCATGTTGCGTGGGTTTCCTCCGGGTATCCCAGGTTCCTCCCACAGTCCAAAAACATTCACAGTAGGCTAATTGGCTGTTCCAAATCACCCCTAGGTGTGAGTG
>JBCNYG010000009.1:14129409-14143914 GCA_039654305.1 Porochilus rendahli | reverse complement strand
ATTATTTATTATTATTTTTTTTTTTTTTTTTTTTACATTTGTGACATTTGCTGGATGCACTTATCTAGAGTGACTTACCTTTTTATCTTATTTATACATTTAAGCAGTCAAGGGTTTAGAACCTTGCTCAAGGGCCCAACAGTGGAAGCCTGGTGGTACTGGGGCCTAAACCACCGACCTTCTAATCAATAACCCAGAGCCTCATACTCTAAGCCACCACTGCCACTGGTAACTTTTTGTTACCTAACTAACTTTTTTTGGGTCACCTTCATTTGAAAGGCAGCACAGAAAAGAATTAAAAATTTGTACTACAACAAAGGTGGGTTCTCTAACATAGATTTGACATTGAGGGTGTTTCTGTGTGGAGCATGCATGTTCTCCCAGTGCTTGCGTGGGTCCTTCGCATTCTCCGGTTTCCTCCCACAGTCCAAAGACATGCACAATAAGCTAACTGGCTGTTCCAAATTGCCCATTGCTATGAGTATGAATAGTTGTACATCCCACCTTCGACCTTCACCCAGAGATAGGCTCCAGCCTTCCCACAACCGTAATAAGATTAGGTGATTCGGCAAAGTGTGACACAGTGGAGCAGTGGCTAGCACGTCCACCTTACAGCTAGAAGGCCTGGGTTTGATTACCAGGCTTGGGCGTTTTTGTGTGGAGTTCGCATGTTCTCCCAGTACTTTCGAAGGTTTCCTCCGGGTACTCCAGTTTCCTTCAACAGTCCAGAAACGTGCCCAATAGGCTAACTGGCTGTTCCAAATAGCCCCTAGGTGTGACTGAGAGTGTGAAAGGTTTTGTGTGTGTTGGCCCTGCAACGTACAGTTGACTTGTTCAGGGTGTACCCTGCCTTCGACCAGAGTCGGCTGAGAGAGTGCCAGTTTCCCTGCAACCCCAATTAGGATCGAGAGGCTTAGAAAATGAGTGAATGAATCCCAAAGATTTTATTTATTTATTTATTTACTTACTTTTATTTTATTTATTTATTTTTTTTAAACCGACTATTTTTAAAAATCAAACAAGCCTGAAACAAACCGTGATTATGGGATAGATTAGATAGATTGACGACTTTAGTAATCTTCTGAGGGAAATTTGGTTGCCATGGCAGCAAGACTATATAAGGTGCAATTTAAAAGGCAATAAAAACTTAAACTAAAAACACATACATACATATATATCCATACAGGAGCAACAGAAACCTAGAAATATAAAAAAATAAAATAAAAACACTGAGGTGGTGTGTGAGGTAAGTGGCAGGGGTGCATAATAAATTTAGGACTCATTAAGTGTAAAATTCATATGAAAAATGGTTCGGTTTGAATTTGAAATGAACCCTTAATATTTTAACAGACTGAAATGTTTTTGGCTTGTGAGTTATCTATTTTTAAAGCACTTACACTCAAGCCAAAGTCGTGAGTCACGTGACCTTGAAGAACTTTCTGGAACCATGAGCTCTGTAAGAATGAGACTCACCTGCTGTGTCCCAGATGGAGATGTTGTAGGGTCCCCACTGTTTGAGGTAGAAAGCTCCTCCGACTGTGCTCAGGGTGTCTTTAAAACTCCTCTCCGTGTATCTGTGGAGAAGGGAGGTTTTCCCAACGTTTATGTCTCCAAGAATTACCATCTTAATGTCAGGTTTCCTCATTTTCCTCGCCGCGGGCATTGCGATAGCGTTAAAGAGTAAAAAAATAAAGATACACGAGTAAAGTTATTTTACTTATTATTACTATAATTAATATTACTATTTTTATTATTATCTTGTTAGTTTTAATTAAAAAAAATCTCGTCACATCAGATTTTGGTCATGTGTTCCCACCAAAAAAAAATTTCACAGAGTGTTTTAAGATCTACAGACTTCAGGCTGCCCTTACTGGGATTAAAAATCACAACCGTTCCCGTTTTCACTCACGAATAAATGACGACAGCGGAAGTTTGGGGAGGGGGTGGACCAGCACGTGCTCAGGGGGGAAAAACATGACCTCTTGAAGTATTGCGCAATCTTACATGCGTCTGTGGTCATGAAGAGGAAAGATGATTTACACATGACAAAAAAAACACTCACTGAGGAAATCCTAGTTGATATTCGGCGCAGTTTAAAGTGGGAAACGTATTAACGTGGATGAGACACGCACAGTATTTCATATTGATAAAAATCTCCTGGAATAAAAACATTTTTCTAGGATAAATGAAGGATTTGTTGTGTGGGTGGGACAGTGGTGTAGTGGTTAACACGACTGCCTCACGGTCCTAGGTTCGAGTCCCGGGCTCAGCAAGGGCGTCTCTGTGTGTACATGTTCTCCTGATGCTTGTGTGGGTTTCCTCCGGGTACTCTGGTTTCCTTCGACAGTCCAAACACATTCACGTTCGGCTAATTGGTTATTCTAGATTTCCCCTTAGTGTGAGTGGGAGTGTGAATGGTTGTGTGTGTGATGGTCTGGCGAGCTGTTTAAGGTGTACCCCGCCTTCGCCTAGCGTCGGGTGAGATAGGCTCCAACATCCTCATGACGGGTTAAACAGTTCGGCAAGTGACTGTGTGAATGGGTAAATATTTTGCAAATTTTAATGAGATATCATGCAGCACCACATGAAGCTTTTTGGTTCTTTTTGTGTGAAGCTTGGATGTTTTCCCTGTGGGTCTCCTCCACATTCTCTGGTTTCCTCCCATAGTCCAGAAAACATGCAGATTAGGTCAGGTACTCTATTTAATTGCCCACAGATGTAAATGTGCATGTGATGGTTGTTCATCTCTGTGTTAAATCTGCAATAGACTGGCAGCCTGTTCGGGGTCTCACCCACAGTCAGCTGGAAATGATTCCGGCTCACCCATGACTCACAGTTGCTAAGTGATATAGATCATGAATGAGTAATTTAATGTCCTATTACCTTACTTGCACATTACTTTGGTACTTTTTTAATTCATTTGTTTGTTGCTTAATTCTCTAACAGTCCCCAAGATTTTTTTCTGGTCAGTCACTTGTTTTGATTAAAGGCATTCTTCCTTGTGATGCAACACCCACCAAAAAAGGGATTTTAGCAATTCAGGGCTAGTCATGTGGTATGGGAAGTCTAAGGCTTTGAGAAGCAAAGCTGGGCCATTCGCAAATGAATGAATGAGACAATTATTGAAATGGTTAAATGTTCCTCAAAGAAACACAGGACAGTACTTCACCCTCTACAGTGCATAATATCAATTTAAACAATTCTAGGAACATGGAGAAATTTAAATAAGGGCACACACCTAAGCTGAATGCCCAAAACCTCAGATCCCTTAGATGGCGCTGCATCAGGAAGCATCATTCATCATTAGCTGATATAACCACATGGTTGTTGGGAATACTTCAATAAAACTTCAGCAAGCACTGCGATACAGTTACATCCACAATTCCCAGTTAAAATTTTACAGGGCAAAAAGGAATCTGGATGTTAACTGTGCACAGAAGTGCTGTCGTCTCCTCCAGTATCCATGGCCTCTGTGATGGACCACCACACAGTGGAAATATATACTGTGGTCAGACAAATCAGTATTCCACGTCCAAGAAATGGACACCATGACGAAAGATGAAAAGGGCCAACCACACTGGTATCAGTATCAAGTCTAAGAGCCAGGATCTGTCATAAGAGGTTGCATCAGTGCCCTTGGTAGCATTAATGCAGACGTACAATGAGGTTTATTTTGCAGGGCTGCACATGCATATTTCAAAACCATATTCTTCACATATTACAAATAAGAAGGTGTGGGTGTCGGACTGGCCAGTCATGACCTGTACCCCAGTAGTGTGTGGAGAATTTTAAAACATAAAATGTAATAATGTTAAACCTGTACTGTTGTACATATTAAGACCAGTTTGCTTTAAGAATAGTACAAAATAAATCTTGAAAGATTTCATTTCCCTTGTTGGGTTGTATGAGGTAAGCAGTGCAGGTCAAATATTTTATTTATTTATTTATTTTACAACTCATTACTTTTACATAAATACATTCCCAACTTTTTCTAATTGGGGGTTGCAGACCTCTTCATTCCCACCTCTTCTTAACTCGTAAGAAATATGGGTGGAAGATTATAATGAAAAGCTGCAAATCAGATCATAAAGTCATTTGTCCTGTGTTCATCCAGTGCCTTTGTGAGGACACAACCTTGGAGTAACAGTATTTGAAAAATATATAAATATGTAATATATTTATATTTCTAGATGGTTCCTGAACATCATGTATAACATCTTTAGTATTACTTCATCCGGTGAATTGCGATTCAAATAATCATGCTGTAGTCGCTTAGTCATCCAATTATTACATCACAGACCATCAATTAACAGTCAATGGCTAGCTCAAGAGAAGGAAACAACAGTCATTGTTTTATTAGTTTTGCAACAAAAAGAGACAATTAAAAAATAAATATAGTTCTCGATACTAGCTTTCTTTGTCTCTAATCTTCTTCTGTTGTTTGATTTCCCATGTGGAGCTGCTTCCTCTGTCCTGAAACCAAAACACACATTTCTGTCAGTTAATATGAGAATCTTGCACCTTTTTTAGCATTAAAGAGTAATTTAGTATGAATAAGAAAAGTTAAACTAAATCATTCATTCAATCATTCACTCATTTTCTTAGCCGCTAAATGGAACCCAGGACCTTCTTGCTGTGAGGCGAACGTGCTAACCACTGCGCCACCATGCTAAATCATATGCAACATAAATAGTTAATGCTTAGAAATTATACCTGAAACATTTTGCTTTTGCATTACACTTTCTAATAAATTGAAGAAATGATAAGTTTTCATTTTAATGAAGTTTACTTATTTTTGGTGTAAAATAACTGGATCATACCTTAATTTGAACTCCCAGGGGCATTAGATCATTGCGAAGGGCATCACAGGCCTTCAGCAAGGGCAATCTGTCTGATGGTGGTTTATTCCTCCGATGCATTTCATGGCTGTCTTGAGTCGTTTCATCCTCCACCGATAGAGCAAAATGTCGAACCTCACTACGGAAGCGCACCAGCTGCTCCACTACATTGTGTAAAATACTAGATGATTCAGCACTAAACGACTCCTGAAAGAAAACAAAATGCAGTTCTATGTAAAATTTCTAATTGTGGCAAGTCCGCCTCACAGCAAGAAGGTTGAGTCCCAGGCTTGGCGAGTACATTTTTGTGTGCATGTTCTCGCTTCTGGGTTTCCTCCGAGTCCTCTGGTTTCCTTCTACAGTCCTAGCACATGCACATTCGATTAACTGACTGTTTCAAATTGTTGGCAGTTTTTTGGTTTCCTTTTGGGCATTTACAGTTTGATGACAATGTTTGTGTTGCCCTGTGATAGTCTGGAACGTTGTTCAGGTTGGGCTCCCCCTTCACCATTTGTTGCTTGAGATGGGCTCCTAATAGGAGTAAGCGGTTTGGCAAATGAGTGAATAATAATATGAGTTAGAGTAACACTGTTTGCCTGCTGCTCTTTGTTTACATAACATTATACCAAAGCCATGTGGTTTATGATCTACTACCCCCCAGCCCCCCAAACCTACTTGTGTAGTCAAGCATTTTGTTAAACAGCCTGCTATTAGGTAAAGGAGCAGGTCTGTGGTTTTTCAGGCATAGAGAGTTCTGGAAAACAGTGATGTTTGGATGCTGTCACTCCCTCACTCTCACATGCTCACCCAGGTCCGTCAACAGTGTAATGGCTGATTGCCTAATGTCACAGGGTGCCCTCATGTCAGCCTCCCTTCTGGTTCTCTGTTTTTAGTTATGCTGTCATAGTCAGCACTGATAAACTCTCTTCTTTGACCATTTCACTGTTATAAGCATACCCAACAACTTACCCAATCATCTTAGAAGCCCCTCAATCCTGCTGATGATATAGTCTTAAATATATACTCAGTAACCGTAAAGTTTCTCATTGGGGATGTGTAGAGTCTATAGAGAAATGTTTAAAGTTTTCCATTAAATTAGTTTTTACTATGCAAAGCAGCTTTAGTCAGTTGTACAAAGAGCTACACAATTCAGTTGTAAAAAAAACTACACAACTAAAACCAAATTAAATTGAATTTGGTGGAATTATTTATTCTGACTGGTCAGAAGGTGTTAATTTCTTATAGAAGCGCTCACACAATAGTTCCAACAGCACACATTCACATATGGTATAATTTCTACACCAGGTGGATGGACACACCAAATTGACCAAGCGTGTTAAACATACAGCTTCTGGCTGGGACTGGACCAATTTAAGTTAAAATCTGGAGCATTAGATAAATTTATAGTCTATAGTTTTAAATTAAAAATGTCTCATTGACTTTAATTATATCCAGAGATAAAAATAAAACACATTCTCTGTTATTCCACTAGAGGGCAAAAGAGAGCAAATTCTTCGGCATTTCCACAAACAGGTGTATTTCTACTGAGGGCTGGTTTGGGAATTTATTTGGTATAATGGAAATGAAGTTATTCAGGGCATACTGGGAGAAGAAAATATTCAACTTTGCCATGTAATGTTCCTCCACCTAATGATACCACCACTGATTATTTTCCTGTAACCCCCTGCCTGCTTCTCTTTAACAAGGTAGTTGTTGAAGTAATTTTTCTATCATAATTCACTAGATATAAGAAATTGCGTGCTCTGATTGGCTAATCTACTCCTAGGATATCAGCTCATACACTGTGACCTCTAATGTTACTACAAAAAAAATCATCATTCTAAGCAAAACGCTAACAAAGCTACCCTTTTTTAAAAAAACATTCATTCAAGACTGATTCCTGAAAAGGACATATTTTTAAGAATTGAACAGTTTTTTCCTCCAGCAAACATGCCTCCAGTCTTCATTATGGCCTAATGCGGGTGCTCGGAGGAGAGGGCATCATACTCAGTTAGTACAAGCTGGAAGTGTTGCTAGCTATATAGAATACTCTTAGTCTAACAGCATTTTCTTTATTTGGGACTAATTAATGTATTTGTAAAAACATTTTTTAAAATCATTAGTCATTTTTGTTCAACAAAACACAGCTTTAGCGGTTTGCTGTGAGGAACAGGCCTTCAGCTAACCTGCTAGCTCTGTGCTAACCAGTTCTCTTGTATAGTATTTTATTGTATGAACAAATATATCTTTTATATTAAATATATCTTTTATATTAAATATATGCTATATTTATTAAAATTCTGTTGATAGAATTAAAGTATAATTCCATTCCATCTGAACGTATATGGCTGATAGCCCTGTAAGCTAAAGCTTTGCGAGCTATAAGATCATATGTGACCCACTCCAGCATGATACGGGTCAAGTAGAAAATTTGACATACTGAGATATTGATATATTTGGAAAGATAATTAAATTTGCTTCAGAATTCAAATTCAAACGAATGAAGTGTAATACACGAATGAAGTGTAATACATGATTATATCATGGAAATTGACTGAGTTACATTACTTTGTATGTCGCTAATCAGGAAATGCTATTTTTGAAAAATTGTAATTACAGTTACAGAACCAGTTTCTGAATGTCCGCATTTGAAAATTCCTAACAACCATACACTAAATGAATCCGGCTCTCAACCAATCAGCGCGGCTTTAAAAAGCATCTTCCTAGCAACAAATGAGTTCTGTTTCTTCTCATTGGTTTTAACGTTTTATGATTGGGGGAATCCTGCTGGGAGTCTGTAAGTAGGGAGAGTATTCTGGTAGTAAATATGGATAATAAGGAAATACCCTGAGCAATCACAAAAGCGGACTGAAAATCTGTAAAATAGGTGGATATTCCCATTGTTTTACAACTTGGACATGGAAACCTTTCTTAGACCAGCATTTTAGCATTGGTGACCTTGCATTTTCGTCCAGGTACGACATTTTCACCCTACTTTGGCTCTTACTCAAAACACTACCTTGTGACTTAATCGGTATTATGCAGGTCACATATATGATCAGAAGCCGTGGAAGAACTGTTAAATATGAAATGGAAACACACATGGAAATTATTTCCTTCTGTTCATTTTGACATTTGTGAACCATTACAATAGAGTTGTATGAGTATTTTACATGGCTGTCTAAGAATTAAAATGTTTGAATACTGATCAGATTTATTTAGTAAATTCCTGACTCTTTGGTTCAAAGCATTGTTTTTGAAGACTTTTTTTTTGCACTAGACCATTGACTTAAGCTCAGGACACATAATGCACTCAACTGTTGTATCACATGTTTTGAGATCATGTTTTGAGCTATAAAATATAACACCAAAGACCTCTGACCTTTTCATTCAGCAGATCAACTCCAAGGGCATCCATGATATCCCTGATGTATGACAGCACTGCTCCAAACACTGCTGGACATCTAGAGTTCCCCTCAGCCTATAAAGAAGCAGAAAAAAATAAGCACAACGTTTCAATAAATTATGTGAAGTGAACTAACAGGAGCCCACTGGAGTCTCAGATACATGTTCTGAGCTGACAGGAGTGGAGGAACCTAATGTAGCCTACTGATAATATGGTCCATGCATCTTGCATGACATTTAAAAAAAATACTGGAAATAAACTAAAATAAATACAATTATGTCCAAGACAGGAGGTTTAACCATATCCTGTATGTTTTTTTTCTGCAGACTGATAGACATATTGTATGAAGTTACTTTAGTAACAGGCTGAAGCTGACAGTTTCCAAGGTGAATGAGTTTCATGATGGCGTCCATTGCCTTCGGAGTGTCAAAGTCGTCTGCGAGTACAGTTCGTACGGTGGCCTGTGTAACTGATAACCTTAAAACACACAAAGCAGGATGGCAAAAAATACATAATCACTTGGACATTTAGCACTTGATTTCAAATTGACAATACTATTGTACAACTTAATCAATTCATGCTTATACTGTACAACGAAGGTGAGGGGAATGTTGCAGAATATTCCCTGAGCCTGTGGTGCATAATTGTATTAATATATACTAGCATCTAATCCAAAATGCACATTAAAATTAGATTGTATAGTTTAATATTTATTACTTTTTTTATCATGATGGAAGTAGATGAGCTCCCAGCAGAGACAGGGGCAGAGCAGAACATAAGAGCTGTGAAATGATGGCACTTTAAACCCTTTACAGAATTACGGTGGCACTATGCAGAAACATAATGTAAAGCAAAATAAAATGAGAATTTTACAGTTTATATTTGCATATTTTTACCACAACACTGTGTCGGTTAAGGTAACCCATGCATTGAAGCATCTGTATCAATAGCTCTGAGACTGTGTAGCTAACAGCATCTGATCTGGCCTGTTCCACACGCTCAATTAAACACAAAAATAAACAGCACTCTGTAAAAATGTTTTTACAAAACACAATAAAGGCAAAAGATATTTACATAGTTTAATCATGACACTGAGGCAGGTCAGGTGAAATCTGTGTTTTGGGTCAGTTGAATCATCCCATGATCCAGGCTTTTATCTGTATTGATGTATATATATATAGGGAAGCTGGAGCTAAAACCCCAGCTGACCAGCTAACTCTGACACGCTAGGCTAATAGTTGCTTTGCTAATGTCTTCTGTTTGGAAACAAAATCAGAGTAATGAAATTAATTTAAACCGAGAGCTGTAAGTGTTTTAGTACAAACTACCAGACACACTGGTAGTTTGGTAGAAGACAGACGAAAAAATTTGATTGTTACAGTTTATATTTACACATATTAAACACAACACTGGGGCAGGCCAGTTAGCTCCTTTGCCTTGTAGCCAGCTAAAAGCTCTGGGTGTGACAGCGTCTTTCTGTTCAGCGCCTTTCAGAAATAAAAGAAACCAGTGCTTCCTAAAGGTGTTTTGGTATATTGGTCTGATCATGAAACTGGTACTGAAATGTGTTACACTGGCCGCAAATTTTCTGCAGATTTATACAAATTAATATTCCCCATTTTCAAAGAATTAGGCCAATATGCTTTAAACCATGGTAGATGCGGGATAATATTCCTTGGAGAAAACGTTTTACAGTATGACGACTTAAAAAAGTCAGTATGTAACAGGGACAGAATGAATGGCCTTCTATTCAATAAAATAGCTTCAGCTACTAATTGTCAAATTAGTTATACTATGATAATTGATACTGCTTGACATGTTCAACTTTTCTCAATTTTCTACAGTCAATAAATGCCAGTACAATACATGAGTAATTGGTGGGTGCACAAAATACAGTATGTAACACAGGAAACCTAACTTCAATGCACTGTGAAATTATAAAGAAATATTTATCAGATTAATAATAGACTTGTCCTTTTTCTGTTGGCTGTCGGATTTGCATGCCTTCAAGAACCGATCAAATTGTGTCATTCCCTTGCAGTACAAGGAGACACAAAATTACCCTCCTACATTTCAAAGGTGAAACAAAAAAATGTTAAAAGAAAATCAAACTATTATTTGCACACATGAAGAGTTTTTATTAATCACGTTTTAAAGCTGAAAGTTTCTGAAGGTTTCTGAAGGTTTCCATGGCTCTAGAGGTCATGTCGGGTAGAACAGCGGATACCTCCTGCTGAATAATAACCTTAAGGGCTATAAGAGTTTGGGGTCGATGGGTATACACTCGTGATTTAAGAACCCCTCAGAAGAAAAAAAAAATCACAAGGGGTGAGGTCAGTGGAACTGGCTAGCCCCCAAACATCACCATGCAGCTAGATAACATTTCCCTCGTCATTTCCAATGATCTTCCAGATGTGTTGTGCAGTCGCTCCATCTTACTGAAACCACACATCAAGTTTCGATTACATCAACATAATGGTCAGAAGTGACGGCAATAATTACACCACTCTCTTCAAAGAAATAAGGACCCACGAAGCCAACATCGGCAACAGCACACCATACAGTCTCTTGCCCAGAGTGCAACGGTCTTTCGTTATGCATCAATTTGGTTTTGTGTACACACCCACTCAAAAGAAAACAAAGTCTACCACTGCACAAGAAAACAGCATCTTTCATAACACATTGCAGAATGTTCTCGCACAACTCCCTGCAGCTTACCCAGTCTCTCACGCTGAGTTCTTTGCACAACCTCCATTTTGTATGGATGGAAGTGCAGGTCAGTGTGTAAGACTGTCCTTGCAATTTCTCAGGAAATGCTTATAGCTAAAGCATGCTTCTGCGTAGAACGTCTTGGACAATAGATCGCTTCAGTGCTAAAGTATTCTTAGGCATACATACGTTGATTGGTCAATTGGGTGAGTTTCATTTCAAACCTTACCCGGTTGCACAGAAATCAACCCACTGCAAGCTGGTTTTCCAATCTGGATTGTTTTTCCCCCCATGCTTTCATGAAATACTGAAATGCCTAGACACACCATCATGGTGAGTAAGGACGGCTGTGGTTGAGCTACCAACAGACCTTAGCACTGCCTGTCCTACTCCACTAAGTTCCCAACAGTTGTGATAGTGGGGCTTGAACCGCTGACCTTCAGATCAGTAACCTGTCACCTTAACCACTAGGCCACCACTAATAAGGTGTTTTAGCACATTCCACTTAAAATAACCCAAACTTTATTTATTTATTATAAACCTGCAAAAGAATTAAACTGCAAAACATTTTATCTGCTGAGTTATACAAGTTATTTTTTCTTAAAGGTTAGGAAATTACTCATTGGTTTCATCATAGCAGCAGTGTGCAACCCCTACCTCTCCCATAAAAAGCTTTCCTGTATGTCTTGGCACTGTAGGTGACCCTGCATATAGGCCTGGGCATTATGGATGAAGCCAGAGATGGAGGAAAGCATAGAGCGAGCTTCGTTCATACTGGCATCACTGTAATCAATCGCTGGGGGACAGAAATAAAGAGAGTATAGTTGTTAAAATCTATTTAGGAATAGACCTTGTTCAGTTTTTAGATATGAGGTACAGTGAATATAAGATCTACACACCCTGTTAAAGGGGAGTGGCTGACTGCTTCATGTTACAGGGTGCCCTGTCAGTGTTCTTTCTGATTCTCTGTTTTTAGTTATATATATTATATATAGTCAGTCTTACCAGAGTCCCTGCTTGCACTTAGCACTAATGAAATCTCTTCTTTAACCATTACATTGGTGTGAGCATACCTAACAACCTCTCTCTCTTTCTCTCTCTCTCTCTCTGCTGAGGTACACATGCTACTTCTGAGATACCAGTGATCCTGATCCCTCAATGTCGTGCTACCACTATTTGGAGTTCTCATCTTAGAAGCCCCTCGCCCCTGATAATAATGATCCATATGGACATAAATATATACTCAAACTGTGAAGATGACTTTTCACTTCTGGTGATATGAACTCTGTTAATAAAATGATTTAGTACTACAATTACCATTACAGTTATAAGATAACTAGACTTCATATCAAAGTATAGTGAAGTTTCTGCTACATGGTTTGTTTTTTATTTTACTTTTTTTTTTTATTTTTTTTTATTTTACTTTTAAGTCTTGTTCCTCTCAAGGTTTCTTCCTTGTGTTGACTGTGGGTATTTTTACCTTGCCACCATCACTGTGGGCTTGCTCACTGAGGATATGTACGGTATGTATAAGAAATGTAAAGGTGCTTGTAATGTAAAGGAGATGTCTCAGGGTTTGTTTGTTTGGTTTTTTTTGTAGAGATTTAAGAGAATGTTTTGCATTAAACCAAAAGGGGTGGGGTCAGAAATCTTACCGGATCTGTATTTGGTTAACAGGCAAAACAACCGAAACTCACTGGCAGTGTAGGACTGCAAGAATTCCTATAAAAATAAAAGAGAGACAAAGATATAGAAATAAACAGAGAGTAAGGGAGAGTGAGGAAGAGAGAGAGAACAGTTAGATGAAAAGAAGTCTTAAATGGGGCAGTTTTTAATTTGTAGAAGCGAATGTTGCCTGTGGTAAAACCTGCTTTTGCAATGAAAGTATTAATCCTGAGTTAAAGGCTAAGCAATACAAATTATGACCTATAATATTGGAGATATAAAGGATATCGTAACAATAAATATGGTATATTATCATTTTTATTTTTAAATAAATAGAATGTCTGGAAGCAGCAGGTCTGATGGTAAACTATTTACTTTAAAATGGTTCATATATTTTTTAAGTGTTTTTACTTTTTTTTAAATACATATTTAAATAAAATGTTTAATTAATATGGAATCAAGTCCATATATTTTTAAAAATAATCCTATGTCATTTTTATTATGTTACCTGTCCCTACTTAAGCTTCCGAATAACAATCAAAAAGTGTGGCGCTCCATGATGTATGAGCACACTTGGAGCACAATCGGGGTATAAAAAGGAGGCAAAAGATCCATTATGATGGCATGTCAAGGTCTGTTATGCTCTGTTAAGCTCTACTGCGCTCTTCTACAATTTCTACGTTCTATCACAATTCAAGTCAAATCATAATATGTAGTAATAATCGCAGCAAAGTTTGACAGTCAAAACGTTTGCCACAATTGACGCGATCACCACAAATCCGCCAAGTTTGCTCAAGATCATCACAAATCCACTAAGTTCCTTCAAGATCACGATTCCACCAAGTTCCTTCAAGATCATCACAATTCCACCAAGTTCGCTCAAGATCATCATGAATCCACCAAGTTCGCTCAAGATCATCACAATTCTACCAAGTTCCCTCAAGATCCTCATGAATCCACCAAGTTCGCTCAAGATCATCACAGATCCACCAAGTTTGCTCAAGATCATCACGAATCCACCAAGTTCGCTCAAGATCATCACAACTCCTCCAAATTCGCTAAAGATCATTACAAATCCACCAAGTTCGCTCAAGATCCTCATGAATCCACCAAGTTTGCTCATGATCATCACAATTCCACGAAGTTTGCTCAAGATCATTATAAATCCACAAGTTCGCTCAAGATCCTCATGAATCCACCAAGTTCACTCAAGATCATCACGAATCCACCAAGTTCCCTCAAGATCATCACGAATCCACCAAGTTCGCTCAAGATCATAACGATTCGATCCCATGACCCTCCATGCTCATCACGGCTCTCTCAAATCATTAAAATTACCTTTGAATTTAAGTAAAATGTGCATATTTACTTAAACAGTTAATATACTGAAATAAAGCCTAAAGAATAGTAAGTATGAGGAGGACTTTACCCACTGTAGTGAGATCAAAACCGCTCCCCCACAAATCTTTATTAAAACTGCAGCAAAGATAACATTGTCTTCTTGAATCGTCCTACTTTACATCTACAGTCCTTTAGGATTAATCTGTGGACAGAAATGTTAAACATATGTCAGAGAACCCACCTTTATTGTGATATAATTCTTTAAGGACTTGGACATCTTTTCTGTGCTGCCTTTCAAATGAAGGTGACCTAAAAATAAATTACAGCCTGTTAGGTAAAAAAAAAAAAGAAGAATATTCATATACTTTATAAAAGCATTAAGCAAACACTCATACTGCTTAATCCTGCTTTAGAGTCACGGGGAGGCGGGAGTGAAAGCGAAGTGCACACACACACACACACAACATATATTATATTATATATATATATATATTTCTAAATACATCTGTAGCCAAACATGAGTACAGCTATGGACTTTACCTGAGT